>JBAMMX010000007.1:16175535-16754341 GCA_037126225.1 Dillenia turbinata | reverse complement strand
TTTCAATCTTACAGGAAGGCCACCTTTCTTCTTGAGAAAAATAGACAAGATGTAAGGTGGGTCCACCAACTTGCGTGGCCGCCCACCTGCATCTTCAGCCACAACCTCAAACTGCGAAATCACAGCAGCAGCAACGCACTTCATTTGCACATATGCCATATCTTTTCCCAAACACATCCTAGGCCCACAGTGAAACACAGGAAATTCATACTGATCCGACGGCATAAAAACGCCTCTCTCATCCAACACACCTCTCGGGGACAAACTCCTTACACTGCTCCCCCCACACCCTATCATTCCTCCCCACCGAATACGCCGAATAACCAGCAAACCAACCTTCTTCACCTTGGTCCCATCCGGTAAAACGTATCATCCACCGTCAATCTCGAGTTGATGGGTACAGGGGGAAAGAGGCGCAAGGCCTCCGATATGCAAGCGTGTAGGTAATTAAAACACCTGAGCTCGTCATAGCTGAATATTACTTTTCCCGCCGACGATGGGAGCTCGTCCAAAATGAGTTTTTCACATCGAGGATTGCCGG
The DNA here is from genome assembly GCA_037126225.1 of Dillenia turbinata. NCBI lineage: Eukaryota > Viridiplantae > Streptophyta > Magnoliopsida > Dilleniales > Dilleniaceae > Dillenia > Dillenia turbinata. The sequence goes on along the minus strand of JBAMMX010000007.1, from coordinate 16,753,800 downwards.
AGATTAACCAGAAGAACCAAGTCAGCCGTCGATGTTGAGTCTTTTCCGGCGAGGACGAAGCTTATGACTATGTCTCTCAAGAACTTTTCGTCTCTCTTCTTCGTCTGCAAACCCCAACTCTGGGTTGTTTAAGGTTGATGACATGGAATCTCGATAGCAGGTCTTGATGAACTTTTCGTTCTTCTTCTACTTCTTCTTCTTTGGATCTGATTATTGAGATAGTGAAATCGTTGATGATTTTGATCGATTCTTTCAATCTCTTCTCTGATCCGAGATTGAGGAACTCTTTACCTTCCAAATCAATGGAAGTGGAGATATGAGTCTTGAGGAACTGATTTGAACTGCGTCGTCAAATGCCTGACCAAAAGCGCAATTGATCGAATCTTGTTCAGGTTGGGAATTCAACCACGCTGGATCGACACCGAACACGAGATTACAGATATTGTCGAACGCGAATTTTCGAAAAATTTCATCCAGATCTAAAACCCTAGAAAGCGAATTAGAATCATGATTAAAAGCAAAATTCAAGCAGGGAATCAAGCGATTCTCGATCTCTGACGTCACAATTTGAGAGATGAAAGAGTTGAGAGAAGAGGTAGAGAATTCGGGACTGGCGAGCTTGCGCTGAAGGGACCAGAGATGAGAATCGACGTTGAAGATGCCATGGCCGAGCAAGTCGTGGAGATTATCGCGGAATCGAGACCCTTTGACGAAGTTGGAGAAGTTGGAGCGGAGGAGATGGCGTATGTTGGTAGGGTTAGAAGTGCAGACGCCATGGGAGAGGTTGAGGAAGGTGTTGACTTGAAGAGTGGAGGAAGGAGTGGAGGAGAGCATGTCAGAGACCCAATCGTGGAATCGGTGATGATTTCGGAGGAATCCAATGAGGTTTCCGATCAAAGGATAGCATTCCGGCGATGGGGTTTCTGTTTTTGGAGTGAGGTGGAATATGCAGATGTAGGAGAGGAGGAGGAGAGAGAAAGCAAGAAGCCATGGAATTAGGGTGGGGAAGAGAGAGAGTGTAGTGCTGATATCATTCATCATTTCATTTCGTGCTTGGGCTTTCTTGAACTTCCCTCTGCAATCCTATAAAATAGGGTGGTCTTTTTTTCCCTCTTTTTTTAATGCCATATTTTTCTTCGCTACCTTATCTTACTAGGCCCAATTAGGATTATTTTCGTAAATATTATAAAAATTTTACAAAATCTGAAAAATATGATTTTTTTTTTCAAAGTAATGAAGTCGACTTTATCAAAGTTAATTTTGAAATCGATTTTCATGTAATCAACTTCTTAATTTGCAGGTTTCACTTTTGAATATCTTAGTAGAGTTGAAGAAATGCTGCAATCATCCTTTCCTGTCTGAAAGTGCAGACCATGGTTACGGAGGGGACATGAACACAAGTGACAGCAGTAAACTAGAGAGAATTATATTAAGCAGTGGGAAGCTAGTTATCCTTGATAAACTGCTAGTCAGATTGCATGAGACACGGCATCGTGCTCTGATATTTTCGCAGGTAAGTTGTGGAGATGACTTTATGCTACTGGCAGTCAATCAATTAAACTAGAATATAATTTGACATGTTTCTTTCTTGCTGTGGTCTGAACTGCTTATTTTTTTTCTCTTTAATCCAAAGTATGATGCATGTTTCTCATGCTTGTCTATGTTGGAATAGTGGGATGATGTAAATCTGCTATGGTTTTCTTTTTAGTCAAGAATGTCCCTTTTCAACTCAACTTTGAGAAGAAACATTATTGATGCAATTGAAATAGGAGTCTGTTATTTTCTTTGTTTCCTATCTCTATTTTCCTCTTATAATTCCTTGTTTCCTCTCTAGTCTTGGCCTTCTGGGGAGTACCTATCATCCTCATATTTTTCTCCTTTTAATTGGGTCCATTAGCAGTTGTAGAACTGTCTCAGATATTGGCGAAACTACCATGGGCTGCAATTTTTTTTTCTTTTTTTTTTTGGCTTGGGGGGGGGGGGAGGATTTCTCGTTGTTGTGGTTCTAACGGCCATTTATGAATCATGGACATGGATATAGGGACATGACATGACATGGACACACAAACGGGGACACAAGGTCATAAAATGTTTTATGCCAAAGTTAAAAGATGTCACCTCATGTCGGGTTGAAAGGAAATTGCTAGTGGCAACATAATTGCAAAGGCCATTACAAATCTGTGACAACCATAACTCATGCGGCTTTCTTCTGCTTTGACAGAGGAAGTATGGTAATTCGATTCCCTTGTTGAGAAGAAACTGTTTCCTGATTATGAAGCTCTGACATGCTTTCTCATCATTGTCATTCTAATGGCTATTTATGAAGCATGGACATGGACGTTACGACTCCACCTAGACAACACTGACATGATGAAGTTGTAAAAGATTTACGCTAAAGATAAAAGGTGTCACATTATGTTGGGTTGGAAGGACATTTCTAGGAGCAAAATTGTGGCTGTCATGATAATTGTAACAGGCAAGACGTCTTTGACAACCATCACATTTTCCTTGTTATTGCCAATTCTGTTACATTGGCAGCCGTGATGAGATTGCCATGCAACAATTTCTATGCATTGGCAGCCGCAGTTGAGATTGCCATGTAACAATTTCTATCAACTTGTCTCTTGCACATTGTAAAGGTGCTAGTGATAAGGGTCCAGTAGAATTTATGTTGCATTGCTGTTTAACAAGTTATAAAGTCCACTGAGCTGAGCAGTGATCTGTATCATTGGACATGAAGCTTAGTCTCTATAATCTCTAATATATGCTGCGCTGTTCATAAGGAAACATGAATGGGAAGTTAATCATCATCAAAATTGCACTATTTCTGCAGATGGTTAGAATGTTGGATATACTGGCGGAGTATTTGTCACTCAGGGGTTTCCAAATTCAGAGGCTTGATAGTAGTACAAAGGCCGAGTTGCATCATCAGGCAATGGAACATTTTAATGCACCTGGTAGTGATGATTTCTGCTTCCTTCTTTCAACTCGTGCTGGTGTCCTCGGCATCAATCTTGCTACAGCTGGCACAGTTATAATATTTGATTCTGATTGGAATCCCCAAAATGATTTACAGGTTCTTAACCTAGCAAAACCCAAGATTATTCAGTCCTATTCATTCTCTCATTTTCCTTTTTCTCTATCTCTTGTTGTCAGCTCTATCTAAACTGTAGAGTTGTTTCATTAATAAGTTATGTATTTTGTGCATTAGGCTATGAGCCGAGCCGAGCGCATAGAATTGGACAAGTAGAAGTCTTTAACATCTACAGGTTTATTACAAGCAAAAGTGTTGAAGAATATATCCTGGAGAGAGCAAAGAAAAAAATGGTACAAATAATATAATCTTATCTATATACCGTCTCTCTGTCTGGATATAATTTGAGAGTTAGTTCTGGTGAATCTACATAGAAATTGGTGACAAACTACTGTGAAGTTAACATGCTGACCAAACATATCTTTTATATCTATATTACAGGTGCATGACCATTTGGTTATACAAAAGCTGAATGCTGAGGGTAGACTTGAAAGGAAGGAGGCAAAAAATGGGAGTAAATTTGATAAAGTAACTATGAGTCTTTAAGAAGTTTATATTCAAGATCCCTGTTGGCTGGGTTATGTTTAATGTATTTATGCTTGCTTTGGAAATTGAAAACTTTGATTTCGTTTTTCTGCTGCTAGAACTTTCGTGTAATCGATCTTGTCATTTGGTGTTGTAGCAAAATTTAAACTAAGTTTTTTAATTTTATGATTGCAGAATGAGTTGTCTGCAATCTTAAGGTTTGGGGCCGAGGAGTTATTTAAGGAAGACAAAAAAGAGGAGGAAAGAAAAAGGAGAATATTAAGTATGGATATTGATGAGATTCTTGAGAGAGCAGAGAAGGTTGAAGAGAATGAAACTGGAGCGGAAGAAGGGCATGAGCTTTTAAGCGCCTTTAAGGTAATTTGTCTGCCATTGCGATTCTTGGGCTGATAGTTTGCCCTCTCTCCATTACAATGTTTTACAACTCAAAAAGTAAGGACAAGAAAGGAGAAGGATTGAGGTGAATGCCAATCCAGATCCGGGTTTTTTTTTTTTTTTTTTTTTTTTTTTTTTTTTTTTTTTAAATTAAAAAAACTTTTGCCTTCGTGGTTCTCTCAGATGAGTGATTGGTGGTAAGGAATTATTATTATTATTATTATTATTATATATATATATATATATATTTTTATCCCATTAGGTCATCCTTTTTGCCACTTTGTCCAGGTTGCCAATTTTGGTAGTTCAGAAGATGATGGGAGTTTTTGGAGTCGTTTGATAAAACCAGAAGCTGTTGCCCGAGCTGAGGTATCAATTTGATTTCATTGAGTTGTGGATCTAAATTTAATTTCTCCACTGATCTGTAGTGGTTAGGCTTGGGTCTTTTCTGTATCTCTGGCTTTTATTATAAACTTCTATTTCATCTAGGATGCCCCTGCTCCTCGTGCTGCAAGGCATACCAAGAGCTACGCGGAGGAAAACCATTCTGAGAGGAGTACTAAAAGGAAAAAGAAAGGTGTTGAGCCTCAAGAGAGGGCTCAGAAGCGCCGCAGAGCTAATAATGCTGCTGTTTGTTCAGTGCCAATGGTTGAAGGTGCGGCTGGTCAAGTGAGAGAATGGTCTCGTGGAAACTTATCAAAGAGAGATGCGACTCGCTTTCTTCGTGCTGTAAGAGCTTGCCTGCTTCTGTTAGTGGACATTTTGTAACTCCTAGGATTTACATCTGTCCACTATAAAGTATGGCATTACTGCATTAGTTACATCATACAAACCCGACAAACACTACAAGAAAATTGGCCTTCAGCGACGGAAAAGTCCGTCACTAAAACAAAGAAATCCGTCACTAATGACTTTCAGCGACAGAATTTTTTCGTCGCTGAAAGTGTCGTTGAAAGTGATCTCGCTAAAATTTCCGTCTCTGAAAGTGTCATTAAAAGTGACCTCGTTAAAATTATCGACAGTCTACTTCTGTCGGTAACTATACCGACGGAACAGCGACGGAATTTTTTGTCGGTAAATAAAACCGACGCTAACCCGTTGCTGATGTTAGACACTTTATCGACGGATTACCGAGTGAAAAAACCATCACTATAAACCATTCTGTTGGTAATCCGTCGATGATTATTGAGTTTCCCAACAAATATCAATGACGAAATAACTTAGCTATTCACCTGAAACAAAGGCCGTCGCAATGTCATTGCTAATTTGTGATGGATTTGCGACAGAATAATTCATTCGCTAAAATTCCGTCGGTAATCTGTCGGAAATTTGCAGACAAATACCACGGGAACAACGACGAATTTTTCATTTGGGAAGAAATTCGTCAGTAATCCGACGCTATTTTAAGTGTGCTAGTTGATGCTCTTCTGTTTGGCTATATACTTGTAACCTGTAATTCAATCATCCTGTTCCAGTCCAAGTCACATGTTCCCTGATATATCATAAACTCATATAAACCAAATTAATTTAAAACATGAAAATAAACACGATGTCAAAACACAAACTCACAATACAATCCCATATGAAAGGTAAATAAATGAAAATCACTAAAATAGGAAAAAAAAAGTGTAGCATCTACATGAAATAGATGTACAAAAGAAACAAGTTTTCTAAATGTGCAGTACCATAAAAAACAAGTACATAATGATGCAAATAACAATGTCACTGGGAGGGGGGATCAGATCTGTTAAGTGCTATCAAAGTCAGGTGCTGGATGTTGGATATCAATTTGTGCAAGTATCTCACGGATTTGTGCCTCAGTTTGCTCTCTTACCTGACTTTGTACTTCTTCCAAAATTTCGCTGCACATTTGTGTCTGCACTTCTTCCAAGATTTTGCTACGCATTTGACTTCGCATTGATCTTTGCATTTCATCCATCATTTTATCCATCTCCTCCTTAGTGTACATCTGTGACGAAGTCATGCATGAAGAGGAAGTCGCACCTGAGGAATTCATTGAAGGCATGTCATCAATTCTCTCTCCGAAACCATATAAACGTCCTTTCATTCGGCCCCCAGTCACCTCACACCATGATCCGGTATCAAAGTCTGGCATAGAAGTGCTATCTGATCCATATTTCTCATCAAGTAATTGCTTATACTTGCCCTACATCAACGGTAGATAATTACATTATAAACATACTAGACATATATAATAAGTTAAAAAAGATTGAGGCTTACACTAACTGTTTCAGATTTCCTGTCAACGTATTACCCTTTCCCTTTATCACGCCTATGAGTATGATTAAAGAGTTCAAGATTCGACACCGGTTGCATGGTTTCTTCAACCTAAAAGTAAATAAAAATGCATTCGTTGTTTTAGCGAGACAAAAAATTGGAACACTTTGTAAATCACGAAATACACACCATCCTCTTCATGTATGTCACAAAGGGAATGGAACCGGATGTGTGCTTTGTAATTTTTGTTTCTCTGTATTCTTGTTTTGTTTTGCCGCATTGGATTTCTGTTGCCACTTCGTAGTACTCCAGTGTTTCTCAATCAATTCATCCCAAACAGTACAGGTCAAAAACGGTTGGGGATGACTTTTAGTATCAATTAAATTTGTTATTCTAGCAGCTTGTTGCTTGCTTCTCGTCGATAAAGTATATCCGCATATCTTCGACTGCATGATGCTTTCCACGCATTATATATCGAAACTAAATCTTCCTCTCGCCATGTGAATGTTTGCTGCACATAATAAGGACACGCCAAAAAAACATGTTATGTATAAGAAATTACGACAATTGAAAGTGGAAACAAACAGAAGGTTCACATTTATTGTTCATTCAGCAATCACATAAGCCACAAGAAATCGAGATGTTCAACGTAGCTAAAAATACAAATTACAACAACTTGTAGTTGTATAAATGAGAGATCAATAAAACAGAGATGATCATAACTTCTAGCTAAATAAAAAACACTTATAATTGTTTGCGTGGTGTCTCATTTGCAAGGCAAGGGGTAAAAAATATAAAATTTGTGAATACTGATTGTATTCATTTAGTTTCTTGTAGAAACTTTACACCATGCTGAGGATAGATATAAAGAAAAAAAACAATTGTATCAGCTTGCTTGCACATCTGGAATAGAAAATATTTATAACATTTGTTGATAGCCTGATGTGTCGTCAATCAACCAAAAATAAATAAATCTACTTTCATAAAGACAAGTTTGGGGTAAGCAGGGTCGAATCCACAGGGAACGGTGGATTTATTTCTTTTAAGAAAAATAAAATAAAATAAAATAAATATGGGGTTTGAAAAATTAACTAAACTAATTAACCAAAAATAAAGAACTCAAAAGTAAAAGAATAAAAACTAGGGTGAAATCAAATTTTCTAGTTAATATGGTTTCGGGTTCTCACATTCATATGGTTTCAGGTTCTTACGTTCATAAGGCCACAGATGTTGGAGTGAAATAGAGCTCTTCAGACAAATACCCGCGCCCTCAATCGGTTCTGAGAATCTCCACTCTCAAGTCTAACTGATTCTCAACCTCGTTAGTAAACCTCTTAAAGCATCTCAATACCTCAGATTTGTGCGAGATCAGATAAATGTAACCGAAATGCATGTAATTGTCTATGAACGTAATAGAGTACCCAACAGCATTTCAGGTTCTCACGTTCATAAGGCCACAGATGTTGTAGTGAAACGATTGCAATGGAGTCTCATTTTATTTGCGTTGTCGAATGATTTTCTTATAAGTTTGCCATCTAGACAAAACCAGTTAGCGGGTCCTACAAACCACTCACTACTAACCAATTCATCCTCTCTCATGTTAGGAGGATATCAAGAAATACCATTAAAAGGAATTACTTCCAGTGCACATAGTCCTTCACAGACCAAAACAGAACCAATCAAAAAATTATCGTAATAAATGGAAATTATAAAATCTCCAAATTAACAGAGCATATCCTAGGCTGAAATTAAGTTCCGTCGAACATTCGAAGCGTAAAGGGCATACAGAGTTTAACAATTTTGCAATTCCAATTTGCAAGTGTTACTCTCTCTGATGTCAACAAACACTCCGTTCTGTACGTAAATCCTTCTACTTGAGGACTCACTGGACGAAACTATATAAGCGTGCTTCTATCTCAAACTACGTGGTCGGTTGCTTCTATGTTTACAATACACAAAGGAGAGAAAACAGAGAGCAACTCAAACTATGTAAAGAAGGAAGAGATAATTTCCGCTCGTTGCACTTACGAGCGAAATGACCAAGTCTACTATAGATGTAGCACTACACCTTGGTCGTATCCAACTCTTTCTTGCTGTGCATTATTGTTATCGGTTTTCTCGAATATTTTCTTCTTACTTGAATCTCGAGTTCCACAGGAATCCTTGCTCGACTCTACTGCATAATGAAGACCCGACTATGGCCTACTCGCCTCTAGATGCTCCTACTCAAACTCACTGTGCCTATTCACATTAGTGAAAAGTACGAATACTTTCATCGTATGTGAAATAGATTTTCATGATTTCTCATGAATCAGGTAAAGAATTGGATCGCATCCAGTACAAGAAAACATATCCGAAATGGGCTCGTTCACGTTCCCCAACTCGACGACCATACTCGACATTTTTATCAAATGTTACATCATCGTATGATTAACCATTTTCTTATAAGTTATTACACTTATAAGTTAGTATCATCATCCCAGGATCTGTAAAAACACCACAATGCTCTTTATAGGGTGAACCAAACCGATAAAATCGTAGGATATTACTCATAGACTGGGATCGCATCATCGTGCATGCTACTTAGGAGGATTACCCTAACTCGACCATCATTCCTCTTCCATGCACTGATGTCCCCTAATCCCGTCTGTTTGAGGTGTGGTACCCTCCCCCGAGTCCACCATCTCACGCCTCAAAATTTTAATTAAATCTTACCCATCGAGGATAAATTGAATCTACCGGTGAAAAATCACATAATTATCACCATTCAATTTTATCCCCTTGCCAAAAATCTAATACGACAATTTTAAAAACAGTCACAGAGATAATTGTGACTTGTGATATTTATTCTCACATTTTATGCACCTTACAAATCAACAAGATACAAATGATTCGAATACAGACTCCAAGACGAGCGTATGAATCAACATACACCATACACCACAATCCGGGATGGATGTGAGACAAAAATCCACTAAAAGTCACTTTTATGGATGTGAGACCCTCAAAAATTGAAAAAATTTTAATTCCAGACGACCTGACGCGCCGGCGGCGGTCCCAAGCGCCACCACACGTCGGCGGCACGTCCCCACACTCCTGCACGCGTCGGGGACAAATTCTGGCACGTGCCAGACGCGCCGCGTGTCTGGCATGCGCTCGCACGCGTGCTTTGCGTGTCGGCACACAAGCCAGACGCACAGGCGGGCGGGTCAAACGCCCTCACGCGTGCGACCCGCGTGCGCAGGTCGGTTTCCAACCCGGGACGCAGGTTGGGACCCGAAACCAGGTCCGGATCCATGGGTGCTGGTTGGGCCCGGGTCGGGGGGACACGTGTCCGGGTCGTAACCGACCCGGACGACCTAGACCGGTTGACGCGCCTTTCTCGTGCGTGAACCTCACGTGCCTTTTTCACTATGAACACGCGCCAACGGGTTGGACCTCTTCGTCTTCGCCCGAATTTTCCTGTAACCGGGTCTTTTGACCCGGTATCCGAAAAACACATTTTTCGGTTCCATTTTCATCGGATTTTTTATGGAATCTCTAATTCCAATTATTCCAAACATCATTGACTCGATTTTTGGAATAATCACGCCCTAATTTTGACGTATTTTGGATCCAAAATTCTGACCCTCCGCGACTAATTTTGAAAACCCTATTTTCGGTATCAACAATATGCAATATATATATCAAATCGAAGGGCATGAAACAAGGAACACAGATCTATAATTTTCATGCATTGATTTGCTCTAAAACTCGACAAATCTGGGGTTAAATGGTTCGGTCACTATTCACGGTCGAAACTTTCAATCGGAATTTTCTTCGCCTAAACGTGTTTAGAAAATTACGAAAAAATTATTTTCATATTTTACGGATCATGGGTAATACAGTGGTGTTCTCGGATTCATGAAACTCATCCGTGATCTGAACCTCAAATTTTATACCCTATATTTTTATACAAAAAAAAAATCTGAAAATTATTTTTAATAATCTAGCGTATGCTCTAATACCAATGTTGGATATATTTTAGTGACTCAATCACAACGGAAGCATACACAATAATTTTCAAAAAAATAAAATAGATCGGGTATAGGGTTAATTCAAGTGTAGAGTCTCCAAAACAATCGATCCGTTTGTCTCTCGATCGGATCTCACGATCGGGATGGTGATTACGATATTAATCAAACCACCACCACTATACCACGACGTCGTAACCCTCAATCCGACGATCGTTGCGACGAAAAAAATTCTCTACGTGAAATTTTTTTTAAACCCTCATTTTATTCTCTGTCTAGAAAATATTATTTTCTCTCAATTTTGTGCAAGCCTCTCGTAGAAGTTATCAATGGAGAGCTAATGACCAAGAAGAGAAGGAGAGGTTAGTCTCCTATTTCTTGGTGGTTCACCATCGTGTAAAGAATAAGATGAGGTTTTTGATAGTTATGGATTAGTGGGAGTTATCCCATAAACTCCTCACAATTATCATAATACCTCTCTTGCACATACTCATCAACTTATGTTTGACTTGCCTTAGTTCATGCCTCATTCACATGTTCTGCAACTTGCATTTGCAGGTAATGAGTGTCAAAGCCCTTGGAACTTCCCTGAAGTTGACATTTGAGGGTACAAACTGGTTAACTTATCCAGAGATATGGTTTTTTGCACTTGTTGTCATCATATGTGTCATAACTCAAATGAATCATCTCAACAAGGTCCCTTATAAATTACACTGTTACTTCTAAATTGATCTCTCTCTCTCTCTCAAGTACCAACATTTATCTGCGACTTTCGTTGTTTTGCATATGCACATTATTAAATGAATCTGTTAAGTGAACATATATAAGGGGAACTGTTGTTACCTCTGTGGACCACTGGACTAAGGAGAAGCTCAGGGTCTTTCTTTCTTTGGTGTTTTTTTTTTTCATCTTAACAAGGGGTTTCATTCCTTCCTAGGCTTAATCTTTCTCTTGGAAGTTGTCTTCCCCTGCTTGATAGATTGCCCTTTTCCTTGTTTGTGATAAATTTCATATAGATTAAAACATCTGTACGGACAGACAGAATTTTGCATGAGGAGGGCTTCTATTAAGTCTGTTAATCATGTGTTAAGTTCAAATTCACAACCAGACATATAGATTGATTCAAGCAGAGGATGGCTAATTTTGGTGCCTTTAAAATATTTATTTATTTATTTATTTTAATATGGCAAAACTTCTGGGTTGAAAGCTTGCTATGAATACTTATTTATGATAGAGTTATTTTTCTAATTGCTTTTGTGATAATCAATTGGGAGTTCATTCTTCTCAACTTACAAAAGTGATTTTAAGAGAATAATCTACTAATTCATCCGATTAGAAGGAGACTATGTTCTAAGTTAAATACAAACTAATATAGTATAAATTGATATTCAAGTATAGCGTCCTGTATATAATTTGCCAACAACTTTGGAAAAATAAATTGACTACTTTATATCATGTTATTGCTATGCACTTGTCATAAAAATCTTATTTAAGTTTTTATTATATGTAAGGGGAAAAAAAAATAATGCTTTTGATGGAGATGAGTTATGGCTCCACAGATAGCGACTCCTTGATGACTATAACAGTAGCCGTCATTGGTGGAGATACATGCAAAACCCGCCGGAGGATGCTTCGACGGGGAGATTCCGACACTTAAATCAGTAAAGAGCGATTTTCGTTTGAAAGAAACAGACTGAGAATTGAGAGAATGTGGTTCTACGTATTCTATGTGCCCCATGTGTTAGGCCTAGAGAGCGTACCTGATGTCGAGGGTTTCGAGATCACTTATACCTGTAAGAGTCGTGCGCGACTGAGGGACTTCCATCCTACATTCCTTATCAAACTGATCCGGGAATCTCAGAAGTCAATATTACGAATTGATCACGATTCTCATATATTGGGAAACCTTTTCTTCGGGAGGGATGTTTTCCTTATCTGAAACATTTTGGAATTGCTGTTACAGAATGAGGAGTTGGAAAAAAGGAAGTTCTGACCTTCATTTTTTAATCGACAGGGGTGCTGCCATTCGTTCGGTTACTCGACCAATAAAGGGCCAATCGGGACTCGCTCGATTGGTATGCGGCTATTTGCCTGCCCGATCGGGGCGACTATCTATCGCTCGGGAAGCATTATTCGAGAAACCCGGGCGACTAAGGCCTTTCGGTAGATTAACCCGGACGTTTAAGGCCCTTCGGTAGATTGATCCGTGAGCATCCCTTTGTGGGGTCTTTTGGGGATTAACTCTCTTGGTTTGGACTTTTGGGCCATGTCCAATAACTTGCTCCCGACTCATGATCTTCTTGGAAGAAGAAGCACCGTGAGTGACAATCCTTAAAAAGGAGTGTCCCTTTTTTATTTTGACATTCGCCGCTTCGATTTCTACAAATCGTCTTTTATACGCTTTGTAAGAGTTTTCGTCTCTTAGAAAATACATCTTTTCCTTTTTTCTTCGAAAAACTTTCTCTTTCAACAAAAAATGTCGACAGACGTTTCCTCATTACGTAGCATAGACAAATGAGTATTATGACCGAAGAGGACCCGATAGAAGTCCGGGAGGAAGTGTCGCTCGGAGGTGACTTCGAGTTTGTATTGCCCGGCAAAGGGGGATAGAGCGAGTCTTGCTTCCGAGAGTTGCGTGCCAATATACAAACAATGTGTGACGTATGGCTTGAGAGTTCCATATACGGGCCCACTGACTGAGATTTTAAGATATTAGAATATTCATCATTCGCTACTTATCCCAAGTGTGTGGCGGTTTGTGGTTGCCCTAGTCTCCTTATTAGGGTTTTTCCACATTCGCTTTGATCTGAAGATTTTCGGGGCCTGTTTTCTTTGGGACGATATAACTCCAAAGGGATCCACTCCTTGTTGGTATAAACTCACTCGTCGAGAGTCTCGCTGAAAGTTTTTCTATAGTGAGTCTTAGGATAAGCATTGGATGCAGAAATTCTTTTTCATCACATTTTTGAACAGGAATCTCCTTCCCCGTATTTTCGAAGCCCACCGAGTCTCCTTTTTGAATAAGAAGATCCCATCTCTTCTTCGTCACTCCCGTTTCCTGCGTGCGGTGGGCCGTTATCGTGATGCTAGTTACAAAAGCTTGTGGGTGGACAGCTTGGTGAGAGATGACATGTTGATACTATCCGGTCTTCTCATGGATGAGTCAATCCGAATCACCAAGCCCCTCCTACTGGAGCAACGGGGAAAAGATTTGGTTGACACTGTGCTGGACGTTGATGCCCGTCTTCTTGATGAAATTTCAACCGAACGGGAAATGCGGTCTCATGCAAAGATGAAGGTGGTTGATGCTTCCCCTGAGTCCCTAGAAAAAGTTTAAGACTAGAGGCCGGTTACCCGTTGTGGAAGAAGAACAAGCCGAATTCGGAGGACATGTGCTGTCTCAAGAACATTCTGAAATCGGAGGGGGCCATTTAGTTGGCGAAGCCTTTGGTGAAGCTTTTGGTTAGTCGGCCAGGGTTAGAGAAGGAGGTGGATCGGGCGAGGGATTCTTCGAGAGGACTGAAAACATTTCGATTCAAGAGCAAAGGTCGGAAGAGTCTCCTGTGACGCAACCTTCCGCCTCCATTCCGGATGAAACTTCGGGACAGTCCTTTTGGGGGTCTCAGTGTCTTTTGGTCGAAGTACCAGATGACTATTGCGCTTCTCCACCTATTTTGATTGGAGAAGGACGGAGTGCTGAAGAAGTGTCAGTGACAGTTTTTATGGGGGGCCACAATTTTAACCTTGTTGATCCATAGGAAGGGTCACAATTGGCTGAGCGTTTTCAACTTCCTTCGAGATCCGCCCTGAAAGATGCCTTCTCGAGTGTACCGACGGGCTATCCAATCTCTTTGCCTTACAGAAGTATTTTCTTTGTGTGAGTCGAAATTGAATCTTTACTGTCTTGTGACTCTGACCATTGTGTCTTTTTTCCCAGACTTCTGCCCTAGCTGAGTTTCAAAGAAAGTTGAGGGCTAAGCGGGATGAATAATTTTTCCGTATGAGCGATCAATTGTTGGCGCTGAATGATGCTTTAAAGAACCAAGAGAAGACCATTGGAGAGGCCAAAGACAGGCAGATTAGGCAGCTTTGGGAAGACTTTATTTCAGTTCAAGCTCGTTGTAAGGAATTGGAAGCAGAGGCATGTGCTCGGAAAGCACGGCTAACAGCCACTGAAACGTTAGCCTGTTTATGAGAAGAATCCCTTCGAAGGGCTGAACAAGAGATAGCTGACCTCAAGGCTTCTACTGCCAAAGATGTTGTCGCCCTATAACTTTCTCAGTGCAAGTTGCATGAGCGTCTGAAATGTGCCGAAGAGATTCTTCGAGAGGTTGGTCGGTACGAGACTCTGCCCCCGCTTGAAGGATCAGTGGATTCGAATTCTGCTCCACTGTTTCTTGTGCTCCTTCTATCCTTTTGTAATTTTATGCCATGAGGATTTTTAATCCCCTGATTAATTGGAATGTAATAATCTTCAAAAAAATTTTGATATTTTTACTGATCGAGCGAGGTCAGGGGAATCTCCTCTGATGATGTGTTCATTCTAGTGTGTTATTGAAAGCTCTTGGAATCAAGGCTGCTTCGGTATTTTCTTAGGAGATCGATTCGTAGGTGTTTCTTTGAAAGGCCCAGACAACTGAGGCATTCCGACCGATTAGAGACTTTAGAAATTAGGATCATGTCCGCCCGTTCGAGGATTTTCATCCCATATTAACGACACATTCGCTTGGAAGATTTGGGCGGTTAAGCCTCTTTGGTCGATTAGAGACTTTAGGAGTCAGGGCCGTGTCCGCCCGTTCGGTGAGTTTCATCCCATATTAGCGACACATTCGTTTGGGAGATATGGGCGGCTGAAACCCTTCGGTCGATTAGAGACTTTAGGAGTCAGGGCCGTGTCTGCCCGTTCGGGGAGTTTCATCCCATATTAGCGACACATTCGTTCGAGAGATCTGAGCGACTAAGGCCCTTCGGTCGATTAGAGATTTTCGGAGTTAGGGCCATATCCGTTCGTTCAGGGAGTTTCATCCTATATTAGCGATACATTCGTTCGGATGATCTAGGCGGCTGAGACCCTTCGGTTGGTTAGAGACTTTCGGAGTCAGAGCCGTATCCTCCCGTTCGGGGAGTTTCATCCTATATTAGCGACACATTCATTCGGAAGATTTGAGTGGTTGAGACCCTTCAATCGGTTAGATACTTTTGGAGTCAGGGCCGTGGTCCCCCGTTCGAGAGTTTCTTCTGAAGGTAATTTGAAGTCCCGTGCCACGTGCGTAAATGAGTAGTAACAAATATCAAAACCTTTATTAAAGGAAGAGTGCTGGGAAGTCCGGGTCATACGCCGGATGATACCAACGGGAACATAAGGCTCGTGCCAGTCATCTCCATGGTGGACTTGGAAGATCACCCCACCTGGTTCCTCGCGCGGTGGTCTGGGATCTGGCTTATAAAGTGGCTCATTCTCCCTTGGTGCGTCACGCCTGTTTGGGGAAGGTAGGTCTCTTCCTTCTAAACTGATGAATTTTTGTAGTTTTCCGCTGCGGACCAAGAATTCCAGTTCATCCTTGAGTCTTTTACACTCATCGTCTTGTGGCCGTAATCCCTATGGAAATGACAGTATTTAAATTTGTCTTTTTTAGGATCTTCTTCCGCCGGATAAGGGGGTCATCTGACATATGATTTGTTCTTTATTTGATACAAAACCCGGTTTGGGATTTCGCTCAGTGGGGTGTAGATGCTGAACCTTTGCAAAGGTGAAGTTCCAGGTTTGCCTCTTTTCGGAGAATGTGGGCGTGGCGACCGGCAGTTCTTTCCTCGTTATGGTGGCCTTTTTGTAGGTCGAAAGCCTCTGCTTCTTCTGCAACAATATATTTCTCTTCTCGGGAGTAGAATTCTTGGATGGACGCTGGAGGGTTCTTTGTGATGGAGACCTTCATATCAGAGGAGTGCAGGCCCGTTAGGAGCGCGGCCAAGGCGATGTTATGGTCCAGATCAGGAACTTTCAGCATTTCTGACTTGAATCTCTCAATGAAGTTTCTGAGAGATTCCTCTTTCCATTGGTGTAATGATAAGAGGGATGTCGATTTCCATTTAACCCCTCGGCTGATTACAAAGTGAGCATCGAATTGTTGTCGAAGTTGTGCGAAACTCTTGATACTGAGCGAAGGAAGAGAATTAAACCAGTTTAGGGCATTACTTTTAAGAGTGGTAGGGAAGTGTTTGCACATCGCGGCGTCCGAGAGATCCCTAGAGATCATCACTGTTATGAAATGAGCAGAATGGTCGCGGGGGTCGTTTGTCCCGTCATACCGCTCCATGGGAGGCAGAAGGATATCTCTTGGCGTCAGTTCTGACAAGATCTTTGTATCAAATAGCGATTCGCCTAGGGAGCGTCGGGGATCTTCCCTGTCCTTTACTCCCATTCGTTTTATCTCGCCCGCGCCACTAACTGTTGACCGCTTTTAGACCCCGGGGTCGTATTGGAGAGGCCGCCAATGGTTCCGGGAATTTTCGTCCAGGGAGTCGTTTGTATTCGTATTCTGGGCTAGGGAGATGAGTGGTTGTCCGGTCCAAGGGCTCGACTGAATCCCTCCAACTATTTGCTCATTCTTTGGATTCTAGATACCAGTCTTTCCATTTGAGGCTGGTCTGCCTATTCTAGTTCTGGGGCCATGACTTGTTGTCCTTGATTTGCATGTCACGGAATTAGCTCCGGATGCGACGGTCAGGTGGAAAACAAAGGATTGTGAATTGGAGGATTCGTTACTGGGGAACGGCAAGTTCGGCGGGTATAGGGATGTTCCCCCTACAGCGGCCCCAGCTAGAGAGGATGCTCTAGTTCTTGGAGGCATGGTTATATAGACTTCCCTAGTCTGTTCCCATGGACGGCGCCAATCTGATGGATATGGGTTATGTCTCCACAGATACCGGCTCCTTGATGACTCGAACAATAACCGTCATTGGTGGAGATACCTGCAAAAACCGCTTGAGGATACTCCGGTTGGGAGACTCCAACGCTCAAATCAGTAAAGAGCGGTTTTCGTTTGAAAGAAACAGACTGAGAATTGAGGGAATGTGGTTCCCTGTGTTCTGTGTGCCCCCTGTGTTAGGTCTAAAGAGCGTACCTGATGTTGAGGGTTTCGAGATCTCTTATACCTGTGAGAGTCGTGCGCGGCTGATGGATTTTCACCATACCTTCCTTATCAAACTGATTCGGAAATCTCGGAAGTCAATATTACGAATTGATCACGATCCTCATATATCGAGAAATTTTCTTTTTCGGAATGGATGCTTTCCTTATCTGAAAGATCTTGGAATTGCTGTTATGGAATGAAGAGCTGGAAAAAAGGAAGTTTTGACCTTCCTTTTTTAATCGACAGGGGTGCTGCCCTTCTTTCGGCTGCTCGACCAATAAAGGGTCAATTCGGACTCGCCCGACTGGTATGCGATTATTCGCCTGCCCGATCGGGGTGACTATCTATCGCTCGGGGAGCATTGTTTGAGAAATCCGGGCGACTAAGGCCCTTCGGTAGATTAACCCGGGCGTCTAAAGCCCTTCGGTAGATTGATCCATGAACATCCCTTTGCGGGGTCTTTCAGGCATTGACTCTTGGTTTGGAATTTTGGGCCATGTCCCATCAACTTTGTTTTACTAACTGATTGATGATAAGACAAACGGTGATGGTACTAGCTATCAAAGCTCCTAACAGACTGTTATGTGCTGCTTTAACGACTAATATTGTTGGTAATTCTGGCTTCTCACAGTCTTTACCACCCATTACTACGATCTGATTGCAACACAAATATCATCATATCACAACCAAAATGGTTGTATGTTACAGTCATTTAAGTCGAGATAACTGCTATGGTATATGATAATTTAATTTAATAGATCAGTAGAAACTAGTTCATCGATTACCTTGTGGAAGTTTCTTGTCAAATGAGGCTACACTTTGCATCTCTCTGTGGTGCCTGAATGCTGCGTATGGTTTCTTAAAATCCTTTTTTACTTGGTTATTTTAAAGATAGAGCAGTAGGTAAAGTCTGTGGTGCAGTCCATGCAGACTCTCTCTCTCCCTCTCTCTCCCCCCCCCCCCTTTCTCTAAAGACTTGGTATACCTTGGCTTTGCTTCTCTGATCATATCTTAGTCAAAGATTGCTCTCCTTGACACTCTCCAGATATTTCTTTAAATTGTGACAAAAGTGTTACTACGGAAAAGAAAAAGAGGTGTCCATGTGTGTTATCTTTTATTTTATAACTTTGCTATGTAGCATCAACCGAAACAGTAATATGGTATTTACTCGGGGAAAAAAATAAGGGCACTATTTGATGCCTCACTGGCTTGGGCCTGATTTCCAAAGATCGACACCAATTTCGTGCATGTGACTTTGTGCATGTATCATCTGCTGATTTTGTAACTAGTTTTGGATGTGTTGATCTTTCGTCTTTCATCTTCATTTCTCAATGCATTTGTGCTGAGTATTGCCTTCATTACTATTATATGATTACGATAACAACAAGTTAGACCTTCTATCCTAAAATTTCAGATGGATTATTTGAGAGATAAATATCGAAAAAAGAAAATTAAAAATTAAAATTAAAATTAAAAAAATATAAATAAATATAAATAAATTTTAAAAATAAAAATAAAAAATAAAATAAATTTTGATTTAAATTATGCGGATTCTCCTAAACCATTCATTCCTATCTAAAATCATTTGCTCAGCTAAATTCATAATTATCATGTCTTTACGGATTACTTATATCCAAGTTTTTAATGGATCATCCATATGTTTTATTAAATCTCATATATTTAATTTCTTGATTCTCCTAACAGGTGCGTTTTTGAGTTTTCGTTGTACATATTCAAATCATCTCAGATGATTGTCTCACATTTTATTTACAATTGAACTAACTCCCAACTTACTTATCGCTTCGTTTCGAATTCTTTCTTTTCTAATTTTGTCATACATCTATTTAAATATTCTCATTTCTATTACAGTCATTTTAGATTTTTATTATTGTTTAATGACTCAATATTCAGTGTCATATAATAATACAAAATTTATAAAATTTTCTCTTTAAAAGTAATGGTATCATGTGATCGCAGAGAACTCCAGATACCTTTCTCTATTTCATTCAATCCGCTTGGATTCTATTGTTTACATCTCTATTTATATTGCCATTGTTCTGAATGATAGAACCAAATTATCTAAATAGTCATTTTTTTTATATTTCTCTTCTTTCTAATTTAATCGTTTCTTCATCAGACTGCTGGTTGTTACTAAATTTAGATCTCATATACTCAGTTTTGGATCTACTCAATCGAAATCTTCTAGATTCCAAAGTGACCATCCATAACTCTAATTTAATACTAATTTTCTCTCAAATTTCATCAACTAATACTAAATCATGTACGAAAAACACACTATGATATTTCATTTTGAATATTTTTTTTTATAATTTCATCTATTACTATTGCATATAGTATGAGATTTAATGTTGAATCTTGATAGAAACTAATGTTAATAAGGAAACTATCGCTCAGATCCCCACAAATTCTTACATTAGTCACATCTCTTTTATACATATCCTTAATAAAATTAATATATTTCAAAGAGATCTCTTTATTTATCAGTATCCACCATAACATGTTCCTAGGAACTCTATCATACGTTTTTTCGAAATCAATGAAGACCATATGGAGATCTCTCTTCTGTACTCTAAATGTCTCCATCAATTGTCTTAACAAACGAATTGTTTTGATGGTGGATCATTCTCACATAAATCCAAATCGATTCTGAGACACTTATCTCCAGTTTCAATTTATACTCTATCACTCTCTCTCATAACTTCATAGTATGACTTTTGAGTTTAATTCCTCTGTAATTGGTACAATCTTATATGTCTCTTTTATTTTTATATAATGGGACAAGTGTGCTCTCTCTCTATACTTGGAACATATTCTTTGTTTGCCAAATTTTATTGACAAAAGCTATTAACATTACTACACCGAATTCACCCAAACATTTTCACAACTCAATAGAGATGCTACTAGGTTCTATAATTTTATTATTCTTTATTCTCTTTAGTGACTCATTTACTTCATGGGAACGAATTTTACATTTAAAATCTTTATTAATCTTTTCTACAGGTATCGTGATACTTCTTATACCTATTGTACTCTCAACATTAAATAGATTATTAAAAAAATCTCTCCAATATTTTCTTATATTTTCAGTTCTTATAAGTATATTATTAGTTTCACTTTTAATACATCTAACCTCATTTAAATGTTTTCTCTTTCTCTCCCTTAGTTTAGCAATTCTATAGATTTATCTTTCTTCGTCTCGAGTTTTCAGTCTCTTGTATAATTCGTTATATACCTTACTCTTTGATTCGTGGATAATCTTTTTCACATCTCCTTTTGCACTTTTGTATTTTTTTATAAGTTTCGCTACTATAATCGCTTTTAATATTCTTATAGCACTCTCTTTTGATTCAAATAGTTGTTTGTATTTTCTCATTTCACCATCATGATTCTCTTCCTATTGGAACCCTACTCTTTGATACTTCAAGAACTTCTCTACCTATACTCTTAATATTATTAGACATCTCCTTCCACATTGTGTCTGAATTACCATCTGCTGACCAATTTGTCATTTACTATTATATGATTATATTTAACATTATTTTAACATAGTAAAATACCTTTTTAGAGTTTTACTAAAACTAGTTACCGAAAAGAAATGGTTAATTGCACAAATTCGGAGAATTAGTGACATGGGGCATATTTGTATCTTATATTGTTTTGAAAATTCTAAAAATGTTTGGTGTAGATTTGTGCGGCATCAGGTTTTGCTCTAAGTTTGTGCTGCATATTTGTGTCCAACAACATAAAATATAAATATTAGTATCTTTTCAAGGGAAAAATAAAAAATCATGAAACTGTTGTTAGATAAAAACATTGACGCATCCACTCTACCCTCCATCCACCTCCCCCCCAAAAGAAAAAGAATCCTGGCTCCAACACTACATGCGCTAAATACAAAAACAAACAGCATACTTAGTGTCTAAGTTCTCTCTCTCTCTCTCTCTCTCTCTCTCTCTCTCTCTCTCTCCCTCTCCCCCCAATTGCTATGCTGGGATGATACTTATTACTACTTTACTTTCATATTTCAGGCCTCGTTACGCGATTTAGATTTATCACAATTTCGAACAAATATATCTTAATTGAGTATTGTGTATAGTATAGAACAAGTGTCAATCCCACGAGAATATTATATATTACCAAATATAAAATATCTTATCTAAATTGGACGGAACGAATCAAAATAGTAAAAATATTAAAACTACAAAAATATTAAAAATAGAAATATTGATAGATAAAAACCCCTAGTTTTATAAAATCCTAAAATATCGATTTTATGTCTTCAATTTTTTTCATATGGTCAAAATCTTTCAAATCCTTAAAGTTTATTAACTAAAAATTTATTTTTGATGATGGCAGATTTTCCTAAATTAAATTCACCCAATGGTCATGCAATGAAATCTTAATTTGACTAACCAAAACTTAATAGTTATGCAATCTTGATTAGATCGAACTGTATTAAAATCTATGAAATATCTGTAATTTAGGGTTTTCCTTAAAATCTCCACACACAGAGTTAATCATCCGTCGATTTCATAACCCTATATGGATTTTATTGTGTTGGTCAGATTTCATGCAATTTTCTCTCAATCTATCGCAAATTATTAAATCGTGGGACTCTTTATGAATGAAACATTAAGTCCAACAATAAAATCTCATTAAAGAAAAAACATGTCAATAAAGATTTAAAAGAAAAAAAATGAATCAAACCATATTATTAATCAAAAAACAGAATTAATTGAGTTTTCGGAATAAGAAATCTAACTAAATATAATAATAAAAAAAAACAAGAGAGGTAAAGAAAACATCTTTAGATAGAAGAATCCGTCCAAGGAGGTGGCTGCTAGGGTTTCTCTCCTCTCCCCTAAGTGTAATGATATCTCCTCATTATAATTTAAGTTCTAAGAGTTCTAAATAACTAAAAATTTATAGGTTTTCATAACAGTTTGATATTTCACTTGAACTTTGGTTTTTAGAACTCATGGATTTTGATTTCTAACATTATAGTAATTTCAACTTAAATTTTAGATATCTTCTAGTCTGACCCAACCTCTAAGATCTTTATAAGATTTGTAGGCTTTGAAGTCTTCTTTCCAACTCAATAAGAATCAGATCAATTGGATATCAGAGCAGAAAGTTATACCCAACATACTAACAACTGTCTATGTGGTCTAATATTCTTAAATGAACCCAATAATCTTAAAATAAAATCTACGAAAATAATCAATGTAAAATCATGAAATAAAATCTAAAAAAAGTTCTAAAAGTCATAAATAAAGTTTGAAATAAAATAAAATAAAATAATTCAAATGTATAAAAATATCGCTATCAAATACCCCCACACTTGAATGTTTACTTGTTTTCAAGCAATAATAAATTTTTTCCAAAATCAATTCAACTTCTCAAGTCCCTAACCATGCATATGACAAGTTTAAATCAGAATTACAATCAAAACAATCAATATTTCACAGTATCCAGTACTAGAGAAACTATTGCATCTCATAGACTGTAACACCGAAAATTCGGTGTTAAAGATATTTTGTAAATATCTAGATAATTACAAAAGAAAATTTTAAATTTTAAATTTTATTGATTTTTGATTTTGGGGTTTTAAATTGGAATTTTTGGTATATTTTAAAAAAATATATATATATATATCCGTGTTCCGATTTGAGGTACATTCTGTGTTGATGATAAATTTAGAGTTTTAAATAAAATGAGGGTATAAATATATATATATATATATATTGATAATTGTTTATTAATTAATTAATTAATTTGTAAAAAAAAACCAAAAAAAAAAAAAACAAAAGAAGGGGGAGACGCAGCGTTTCAACTTGAAACGCGGCGTCCCCATTTCCCCAATTCGATTAGGGCTTTTAGCCCTAATCGGTCTCTCACTCCCGTCCCTCTCTCTCTCTACACTCTCTCCCGCTGCTCTCTCTCTCACCCTTTTGATCTCCCTCCACCGCGAACAGCCGATCCGCCATCTCCGTTGCTCGCCGCCTTCGGTCGTTTTCTCCTTCTCTCTCCATCACTCTCTGTCTCTCCGTTTCTCTCTTTGATTTCTCTCTCTATTGCACCTCTGTTTCCCTCTCTTCTCACGGTCTCTCTCTCTATCGTGACTTCCCTTCGACTCGCTCTCACTCACTCTGGCCGACCGCTCTCACTCTCTGACTCTCTTCGAGTCTCTCTCCGTTCTTTCTCTCGCGCGACAGAGTTCTTCCCTCTCTCCCGCGCACGCTGTTGGTAGCCTTCCCCTCGCTCGCGCGCGGTACTGCTCACTATTGAGGGCTCTTCTGCAACCGCGTTGAAGTCCCTAACCGGGTCTTCGAAAGCCCTTAGACCATGACCTGCGATTTCTTCTCTACGCAAGTAAGAGCTGAAGTCTAACCCTAGCTCTAGGTTTCGATTTATCTTGATAATTAGGATTAATTGTTAAACTTTGCTTCAGTCTAGGAGCATTGCAGGGCTTGGACAGCGTTGTGGATGCACGGACAATAGAACTGCGACCTGCGAAAAACCCTAGATCTTCGTGAATCTACACTTATGTGCGCAGGTAATAGGTTGATTTCTGACAATAGCTCTAGGGTTGTGGAATAAATTACAAATTGGTATTTGAATTGGGAGATCTTATTGACTGCATCATCATGAAATGTATGTGTAGATCTGATCTTATTCGATTTAATTGGATGAATTTAGGGTAAATTAGGATAAGAAATGTATATGTGTAGGATGTATGTGAGATTCAATTAGAATGCATTGTCTGATGATTTTATGTAATTATTTAGGTTAATTATAGGATTTTATATGAATTGGACCGTTCCGGAGGATAGAATTGTATTGACTTGATTAGAACAACTTCTCTTAGAGTTTAATTTGACGAATGCATGAAAACAGTCGGAATTTGGGATTTAAGTTAAGGATCAATGCAGCCTTTATCATTTTAAGTTGTCCTGCATATAGGAAATCAAAATACAACTTCTGTATTATGAAAATAGATTTCAATACCTTGAAAATGACATATGGTTTGAGGAAATCGGATGAGAATCGAAAAGTGTATGATTTTTCAAAGAATTTCCATTTCGTAGGAAATTTATCTATTTTAAGTGTATTTCCGACTTTGATTGGTTTTAGGGTTGAATCAGGTTTGATTTTGAATTGATTATTTATTTATAAGTGAAATGCAATCGATGACATTAGAGTATATCCAAAAATTGAGGAATTAAGATTTGTACAAATTTAGGAAAAATGACAAACCCTAAAATAATTGGAAATTTGATGACAAATTGCGATGATTTGACTAGGTTGACCTTTTGGAGACTCGAAAGGAGTCATTTGGGGATTTATCGAGGAATTGGGAGTGATCACCCTCCCAAGAGGTGAGTGGATACATGCTTATGATTTTAAGTGAGAAAATACTTTATACTGATTTTACAAAATGTTTCAAATGAGTTTACGAATGTTTTAAAATTATTTTATGATTGTGGAATGTCCCGAAAGGATATTTGAATCACCGAATGCATCCATGTGTTATTTGAAAAATGATGTGCCATGTTTATTGACTTGCGTTGAAAGCGATTGATGTGAACTTGTGTACTGAGAATTTGAATAATCGTTGGCACGTTTTGATATGTGATTTGATGATTGTGAAATGGTGCTGTTGGCACACCTTGGTATATGATTTAATGATTACGAAATGGTGCTGTGTGCAAGAATAATGGCTATAGTCATTCCCTCCACGGAGCGACCCGGTGACGTGGTGGGCTGTTATATTGGATGACGAGGTAGCTGCGCCGAGAGGTGCCTCCAAAATCCCTCCTTCGGACTAGCCTGGTTGCACCCCAGGGGAGGCCCGAGCCAAAGCCAAGGAAGGGGGTATTGTGTATGGTTTATTGACATTGATGAGGAATCCCTTGGCGATTTCACCATTGGTCTGGGCCAAGCCTTTGGTGGAAAGATTTTGGCAACCCCGTGATTTTGAAAAACAAAAATGTGATAACTGGATGCATATGATTTAATTATCATGATTTGTTGAGATCTTGTTTATATTGAGATTTATTGATGTGACGTATGATTTTGAGAATGATATTTGACATGTCCACAATCATCACTCATTTATTATCATAACATGCTATACACTCACTGAGTATTTCCCAATACTCACCCCTCTCTTTCAAACCTTTCAGAGGAAGTTCAGTGCGTGACAAAAGCGTTGGAGCTTGTGAAGAGTCATCCGCTGGCTTGTTAGGTAGAAGAGCGATGTAAGGTTATTTTAGTTTGATTTGAAATCCATGGAAGAGAGACTTGTTCATTTTCTTTGAAATGTCATTTTGGTAAAAAACTTATTGTATAAATGGGACATTTGGACTTTATTCGATTTTTGAAAGGCCGAGATGGCCGGATGGGTGCATGTGATTTGGGTTGGCCGGGTTGGCCTTGTGTGTGTGCTGATTTGAGTTAAATGGACCGGTGCGTCCTTTGATTGTTTTTGTTGAGAATTTTGGGTGGCTAGGATGGCCACATTGCATGCGTGCATGTACAGGTTCTCACTCCCCGTTGTGTGCTGATGTGTGCTCGTGTGTACAGGGCTGGACCGGATGGGTCCTTGCATGTGTATTGTTATGTGATGTTTTCTGTTTTTTTATGATTGGTGTAGAAAGAATTGTTGCGTTGTTTTTGTAGCCTTGCGGAGTCCCGGTATATGGGGAGGTTCTCCCCCAGTTACCGAGACAATGCGGCGGCTGTCGCGTGGTCGATCCGAGGATCGGGGCGTGACCTCTCATTGAAATCAAGATCAATGTAAGATTCAACCACATTCACAATCAATTCACTTAATAGAATGAAGAAAAATACTAACCAACTACTCAAAACACTCATTTTATGTAATGGTAAATGTATCACTCAAATCAATACAATGAGATGGCATTGACATAAGTTTACTCATATATCAAATCTCCACCACTTATATATAAAATCCACACACCAATCAAAATGTCTTTTATTTGCTTATAATGGGGTTAAGGTAAGACATAGGATAGTGGGTAAAATGTATGGTTAAAATGATTCACGAAATTTACCTAAATATCAAGATATGACATTGTTATATCAAAACAAAGAAAATATTAATTCTAACTACGAACATGTAATGTGATATATCATTTATTCAAAGTAAAGAACAAGGTAAAGACATTTTACTATAAAAGTGAATAATATCAAGAATGAAAAATGTTTTTTCTGTTTTTCTTTTTTCTCTGTTTTTTGACTTTTTCTTTTCCCTTTTTTTCTTTTTTCTTTTTTTTTCTTTAACGAGCACTTTTCTTTTATTTTTCATTTTTTCATCATTTTTTCCTGGTTTTTTTTCTCTTTCTTTTTTTTTTATAACTCAATATGATAATGACTAAAAACATATATAAAATTCAAACAAAACAATAATACCTGAAAAGATAATATCGTACTATCAATTATAAGTATATTAGTGAATTCGGGTTTAAAATCTGGAATTAGAAAGAAAAGGTTATAGGGTAAATGGTATGGGTAATATACGAAAGAAAAGATTTAGACTCAAAGGGGGTAACTAAGAGGTGAAATGATTGGGTTGCTATTTTTCGAAAACTAAAAGTGTGTAAAGTTAAATGTTTTAATCATTTTGGTGTATAAAAATCAAAAAATGTTGTCTCAAAATGTATAACAAACTAAGTTCTAGAATGACTAAATCATGTGTGATATATGCTTAACAAGAAAAATGATGAAAATAAAAAATTATTTTATAAGGCTCAAATTTTCACTAAGGTAAATTTGGTATTAAATCTTGCATGTCTATTCTTCAAATCAACTATAAAAAGATGAATAACCACTCATGCACCAAATAACTATTAACACCAATCATCATCATATAAGCCAATTCAAGACAAGTAACATACAAGAACTATAAAACCCGAAAAAATCTAATTGGTTTAAAAAAAAATTTTCAAAACTCAAGAAATTTAGCAAAAATCAAAATTGCTAAAAAAAATGTCCTAAAAATTAGAATGAAATAAATAAAACATCTAAAAATAAAAATTCAATATATCCCCCTACACTTAATCCAAACATTGTCTGCAATGCAAATCAATCTAAAATCAAAAGAAAATAATAGAAAGACACTACCAGAAAAAGGGCTTTTAGCGACGAAAATTACCGACGAATAAATATCCATCGTTATTAGTAGCGATGGAAAAATCTGTCGCTAATTTTTTTATTGCTAAATCCGTCGCTAAAATTAACGACGGAAAGTTTCCGTCACTAAATCCGTCACTAAAGTTTTTCCAGACAAATTAACAACAGATTTAGCGACGGAAATTTTCCGTCGCTAATTTTTCTATCCCTAATCCGTCGCTAAAATTTAAAAAAAAAAAAATATTTTTGTTAAATATATTTTTTTTGTTTTTATTAAATATAATTTGTATTTTTATTAAATATAATTGTGTCTTTTTATTAAATATAATTTTTTATTAAATATAATTTTATGTTTTTATTAAATATAACTTTTTATTTTTATTAAATATAATATTATATTTTTATTAAATATAATTTTTTGTTTTCATTAAATATAATTTTGTATTTTTATTAAATATAATTTTTGTTTTTATTAAATATAATTTCTTATTTTTATTAAATATAATTTTGTATTTTTATTAAATATAATTTTATTTTTTTATTGATATAATTTTTTGTTTTTATTAAATATAATTTTGTATTTTTATTAAATATAATTTTGTGTTTTTATTAAATATAATTTTTACTTTTATTAAATATAATTTTATTTTTTATTAAATATAATTTTGTGTTTTTATTAAATATAATTTTTATTTTTATTAAAACTAATTTTATTTTTTTATTAAATATAATTTTGTTTTTTTATTAAATATAATTTTTTTTTATTAAATATAATTTTTATTTTTATTAAATATAATTTTGTGTTTTTTTAAATATAATTTTTATTTTTATTAAATATAATTTTATTTTTTTATCAAATATAATTTTGTATTTTTATTAAATATAATTTTATTTTTTTATTAAATATAATTTTTTGTTTTTATTAAATATAATTTTGTATTTTAATTAAATATAATTTTTTTATTAAATATAATTTTGTATTTTTATTGAATATAATTTTGTGTTTTTATTAAATATAATTTTTATTTTTATTAAATATAATTTTATTTTTTATATATATAATTTTGTATTTTTATTAGATATAATTTTTTGTTTTTTAAATATAATTTATTGTTTTTATTAAATAAAATTTTATATTTTTATTAAATAAGGGTATTGTATTTTTAATATTGAGAGTAACAAATAAAGTATAGAAATAGAAAACAAATAAACCAATAACACAAATGTAATAGTGGCATGGTGGTTAAGGTTCTCAAGTTCTCTCTCTCACACCCGGTTTAGAACCTGAGTGGGAGCATATTTTCAGAACATTTTCAGCATATTTACACGAGGGCGGGCAGGGTTTCGGATGGTAGTGGAAGCGGGTCGGGTGGGCGGGTAGGTCGAGCATCCAGCTTCCGACATTTGGGTTTGGTCTTACTAACTTCACCGATGGATTAGGACGGAAATTTTCCGTCGCTAATCCGTCGGTAATTTGAAAATCCTAAAATAAAATTAGCGATAGATTTAGCGCCGTTAGTAATTTGAAAATTCTAAAATAAAATTAACGACGGATTTAGCGACGGAATTTTCCGTCGCTAAAAAATACGTATCCAATCCATTGGTAATTAGCGATGGAAAAATTCTGTTGCTAAAAAATCCGTCGCTGATCCTTCGCTAAAATTAGCGATGTGACTTTCAGCGACAGAAAAATCCGTCGCTGATACTTTCAGCAACGGAAATTTAGGTATCGGTGATGGAAAAATCCGTCGCTAATGCCCGTTTTTCTAGTAGTGAGACTTTCTTGATTAAGTCGATAAAATTGCAGCTTCCTCTTTAGCAATTTTTTCTATTCTCATAAATTTTCACAGTATGCTCATTTATTGCATTATGTCATGTCTTTGTCCTTCTCTTGTCAATTATCACATTTTCATATGTAAGTTTGACTTTTTAAATCTTATTAAATTTCCTCTTATTAGTGATCTCTTCCTTAAGGAATTCCTCATATCTCGGCACCTGTTTGATGATGTCTAAAAGAGGAATATTAATGTGTAATTTCTTAAAAAAATTTTAAAATTTTTTAAATTATACTTTTTCACATAAAAGATACCTAAGAAAATGAACAGAGGGTTTATAATCACTAAAATATAAAGTACTTTCTTATTTAGAATCTGGTGTCTTAGCCTCCCCATTCGTAAGTTTTTAGATCTCTTCCTTTGTCTCTTGTTTATCCTTTTCATTTTTGGACAGATTTTGGTACCTCATGTAATTCTTTCTCTTTCATCAATGAGACTGCATTAACTTACTTTCTAGGGTTCTTCTCAATGTCACTTGACAATATATCCGGTACATAACAATGAAAAGCGTTAGTCAATTAATCAATCTTATTTTTGTGCCTCTAAAACTTTTCATTTGTTACTGTTGTCAAGCGTTTAATTGTCAACTCCCATGATACCTTAGTCTCTCTTGGTTGTGGATTTGCTGAATGAAAATCTAGTGGATTCACTCTCTGTAGTTTTTCTTAACTGCATAAAAAATTGATATGGTTCCTTCATCCATAATTATACGTGTTGGAGTAAGGGTTATCCTGATGTTTTCTAAAGTTAGAAATATAGTTTGCTTGCTGCATCTGCAGACACTCAAAAGATAAGTGAGTAGAATCATCACACGAATCACAATACAAGACTTGATTAGTCACAACATTTGTTTGATTAGTTTTCAAAACATGTAATATAGAATCCATCTTGACATTAAATATGTTAAAAGTGTCAACCTTATGCACACCAACTCTCTGTCTAGGAATTTCACGTTCACTAGACCAGTCGTATTGATTAGATGCCACATTATCTAATAATGTATATGCCTCATCATATGCTTGACTCATGAATGCACCTCAGTCGCAGCATCAATGGTAAATTTTACAGAATTTAAAAGATCACTATAAAATGTTTACAAAATCAACTAGTCAGGAATACCATGATATGGGCACTTTCTAATCAAATCTTTAAACCCTTTCCAAATATTATACAGAGACTCGTCCTCAGATTGTCTAAAATTAATAATGTCATTACGTAGTTTAGCTGTCTTACCAGATAAAAAATATTTAGTTAAAAATATCTGAGAAAAAATTTCTCAAATTGTGAAATGCTTAGTAGGAAAAGAGTTTAGTCATACATTTGTCTTTCCCTTAAGAGAGAAAGGAAATAATCTTAATTTGATGGCATCAGTGCTGACTTCATTTAGCTTAATGGTGTTACTGATTTAAAAAAAAAAAAAATTCAAGTGGCTATTTGGATCCTCGAATGCTTCACCTCCGAACTAATCTGCTTGTACCATCCCAATGAAACTCGGCTTCACCTCAAAATTGTTTCCCTCCACAGTGGGTCGTACAATACTAGTCTGAATGTCTTGAAATCTAGACATCGAATACTCTCTCATTGCTCTATTTTCATGAGTCATTGCTTCTTCTTCTTTGACTTCCCTAACTTGTTTACGAATGGTTTGTAAAGTTCACTTAATCTTAGGATCAAAATCAGTTAGGTCAAGACTCTTGGATTGCAGCATGCACTGTACGGATACAAAAAATAACACAAATTTCAATCTTCAAAACCGAATGCAAGAACCACTCAAAAAATCTATACTACCAAGATAAATGTAAAAATTATAAAAATACAGCAAAATAATACAAAAAGATATCCAAGAAGACAATCAAAAAATTCTAAAAAATCATGATAAAATTAAAAAATAGAAAATTCTATGAAAATGATAGAATTTGACGAAAATAGGGCCATGCCCATAGCTAAAGGTACGAGTTTTGTTTAACAAGCCGAAATCTTTCGAAACAAATTGTCACTCACCCTAACTCCTTAATCCATTTTCAAATAGCCGAAAAAAACCCTAAAAAACCAAATTCCATATGGAAAAAACAATAAATATATGAAAAATCCTAAAATCTGTATATCCTATTTACCAAAAACAAGAAAGAGACAAGAAATAAAAAAAATAATGTTCAATCTCAAGCAAGATAATTTTTATTGATATACAAGAATATCTTCGATAACGGCGCAAAAAACTTGTTATATGATTTAGATGTATCATGATTTCGGGTAAATATACTCTAGTCGAGTGTTGTGTATAGTGCAGAATAAGTGTCAATCTCACAAAGATATTATGTATTACCAAATATAAAATACCATATCTAAATTAGATAGAACAAATCAAGATAGTAAAAATATTAAAACAACGAAAATATTAAAAATAGAAATATTGATAGGCAAAAACCCTAGTTTTATAAAATTCTAGAATATCGATTTTATCTGTTTTCAATTTTTTCACATAGTCAAAATCTTTTAAATCTCTTAAAATTTATTGACTAAAAATTCATTTTTGATAATGATTTTTTTTTTTAAATTAGATCTACCCAATGGTCATACAATGAAACCCTAATTCGACTAACCAAAATCCAATGGTCATGCAATTATGATTAGACCGAACTAAATTAAGATATATGGAATATTTGTAATTTAGGGTTTCCCCTAAAATCTCCACACACAGAATTAATCATCCGTCGATCTCATAACCCTATATAAATTTTATTGTGTTGGTCAGATTTCATACAATTTTCTTTCGATCTCATGCATGTAATCGCAAATCATCAAATCATAGAGCTCTTTACGAGTGAAGCATTAAATCTAAAAATAAAATCTCATCAAAGAAAAAACATACCAATAAAGATTTAAGAGAAAAAAACGAATCAAACCATATTATTAATAAAAAAACAGAATTCATCGAGTTTTAGGAACAAAAAATCTAACTAAAAAAAATAAAGATAAACAAAAAAGGTAAAAAAAAATAAAAAATAAAAAATAAAAAAAAATAAAAAAAAATCCCTAGATAGAAGAATCCGTCCAAGGAGATACCTACTAGGGTTTCTTTCTTTCCCCTAAGTGTAAAGGATGTCTCATCCTTATAATCTAAGTTTTAAGAGTTCTAAATGACTAAAAATTTATGAGTTTTCATAACAGTTTGATATTTCACTTGGTTTTTGGGGTTTTAGAACTCATGGGTCTTGATTTCCAGTATTGTAGTAATTTCAACTCAAATTTCGGATATCTTTCCGTCTAACCCAACCTCTTAGGTCTTCATAAGATTTGTAGCCCTTGAAATCTTCTTTCTAACTCAACAAGAATCAAGTTAATCAGATATCGAAGAAGAAAGTTATATTCAAAATACTAACAGCTGTCTGTACAGTCCAATATCCTCAAATGAGTCCAATAATTCTAAAATAAAATTTACGAAAATAATCAGTATAAAATCATGAAAAAAAATCTAAAAATAGTTCTAAAAATTATAAATAAAGTCTGAAATAAAATAAAATAAAATAATTCAACTGAGCGAAAATATCGTTACCAGCTCTTGACTCCAACAACGCTACAGTTGTGTCCCCAATTTATTATGCGATTTTCACATCGCTTACGATCCTTGCCAGTGTGATAATGTACAAGGTACTTTACTTTTAATTCTTTGCTGTCTCGACTCTTGAAGCATGTTGGATAAATCCCATTTTATGTGAAGAAACTGATGAAAAGAAATCTTGTTGGCTTATGAATGGTGATTTGAGAAAACTCGTCTGGAGTTTTGACAAGGTATGAACCATACACTAGTGCAAGAAGTTTAATGATGTGTAT
This sequence comes from Dillenia turbinata, assembly GCA_037126225.1. Taxonomy (NCBI): domain Eukaryota; kingdom Viridiplantae; phylum Streptophyta; class Magnoliopsida; order Dilleniales; family Dilleniaceae; genus Dillenia; species Dillenia turbinata. Next base: position 16,720,622 of record JBAMMX010000007.1, on the reverse strand, counting down.
GCCCAAACCATAATCTAGTCCATGAGCTTTTACACTTCTAGTTGGTTCCAAAATTTTATTATTTTCCAAGTAGTCCTTATGATATGCTTTCTCAACAATTTGTTAGCCAGTAGAATCTTATATTTGAGTAATCTCTTATGACTGACGTGGAGGAAAATGAGATTTTAAAATTCTGTAATGCACCCAAAAACATTAATCACATAGCTAGGAAGGCCGCAGAAAGCTGCGCTCTGGTATGCTGAGCACATAAGTATTTTAAATTTGAATAAGAGCATCAGGAAGAAAACAAACATGTGGTTCTTTTTTTTTAAATTTGAAACATCAATCTTGCTTTCCTGAAGCTGAAAAGTTAATTTGTATGATCAAATTTTCATAATCATTTCTTGATTGAGAGGACTTTGTCACCAAAAAAGTGAAAAAAGTTACTATTTATCAATTTTGCCTGATTAGACAAAATTATAATTGAAGACCAAACCAAAACTGAAACTTTAAGACTAAATTTGAATAAGGGTTTGACCAAGAATTTTACAATAATATGACTTTGAAAGTAATTGTCATCACAAATTGTGAGTGAGTGCAATTTAACTTCTTTTGGGTAAAAATAAAAAGAAAAAAAAAAACCTGGAAGAGGACTTTACAGGCACATTTTATGAGTGACCCGGAGACTAAAACTTGCATCCATAATGACACTTCCATTTCAATATTGTCATTTCAAAATTATAACTGGGTTGTCATGACATAATGTTCATTGCCCAAGTTATTGCACTTGTGTTTCATTCTGTACACTTACATGGAAAGACAAAAGCTCTATAGAATGAAGATATGGACTTAGGATAATCATGTTCTAATATCTTGATCTCATGTGCCTGACTTGCTTGGCAATTAGCTGGTGGAAACAAGGCAGACGTGGCATCTTGAGGCAAGCTAGATAAGTTGTAAAGTTGACAGACTCGAATATATGAGGCAGCTTCTGTTATAAGTTGGTTCTTTGAAAAAGCCAGCTTCCCTTATATTAGATCCAATGCGATTGACATACCTTTTTTTTTTTTCATAGAGATGGGATTAATAAAGATTGCCAAGTAAAAAAAAAAAAAAAAAAAAAAATCTCAATGAGCAGAGAAAGCTAGTGGAAGATAACTCTGCATGCAACAAAAGATTTCGAACTCTGCATCTGAGTCTAGGTGTGCTAGCTGCAGTTCTCTCTCCAGCTAGAAATAAGTTTTCTCAGTAAAAGATTATCATTCTGCAGGATTGGGACGGTGAAGAGGGAGGAAGCATTGTGTCAGAAATTTGTGGCTTTGTTGTTGTGATATCAGGAACCAATTTACTGCATGCAACAAAAGATTTCGAGAGGAATCAATCCTTTAGAGGTAGCTAGTTTGGTCATAATTATTGAAATGGTCCGACCCTTTTCTTTTTTCTTTTTGCCTTGACATTGACGCAGCAAATTCCGGATGCAAAATGCAGGTAGCTATGCACCTTTATCCCCAACATTATCAACCCGACTCTGCAGTGGAATTTTGGGAGTCAATGAAGCGTGATGAGGAGGATGGAAAAGTATCTTCTGAAGATGTATGCTTAAGAAGATAAGAACCGTATTAGGCATAGACATGGCTAGCGTTGTACAAGTCAAGCCTCCACTATACACGTGACAAGATGAATTAAACAAACACAGTAGAAGGAATGCGACAATAGGTTCGCAATATAAGTTCTGCGACGACAGGGTTAAATGTTCATTCGGGTTAGATTTCAAAGTGTGAATCGGTGATTGATCTTTTGGGTGTATATTTGTACAGTGTCCAAAAGGAAAGCCGCCATCTGCGATTTTAGAACCATAGGGAACTTAAATTTGTGCCTGTAAACATAGGGGGGATTTGGTGGAGTCATTCAATTCAATTCTTTCTGTTATCTGCTATTTACCTAGTGTCTTTGATGTTAATGAACAGGTTGGCAAGAAAAATGCTTTGTCAGGGAAAGTTTTCTTCATTCCCAAACATTATTATAAATATTACTCTTATATGAAGGATGCCGCATAATTTTGTATTGAGGAAGGACATAGCAAAGTGTATTTTGATTATTTCCCTATATATTAAATTTGAAGATCAAAATTATAAAAATATTAAAATTTTTATTTAAGTTTTGAAAATTAAAATTCAATCTAGAGTGGTGAATAGATAGTATGACAATTTTTAAATTTTGACAGTGTAAAAATAAAAACGAGAAGAAAACGGAGCAAAACAAATTTTATAATAGTTACATCAAAATTGGTATACGTCCACTCTCAGCCACCTCTCGGATTTCCTCTATTTTACCCAAATAGTACATCACACTTGTGCACATAAAACCCTTACAAGCATTTCCACAAAATATTTTTGACCTCTCATAATTTGTTTATCTCTCTTTAAAACCCCAAATCTAGAGAATACATTCTGTTTTTTATACTTTTTATACAAGAGAAGAGAAGAATAAATATTACAATGAATGAAATTAAAAATTTAGATGTAACAAATTTAAAGATTCAAAAAAGAATATATAGAAGATTTGAAAAATAGAGTATGTTTCATTGAATGCAGAGGAATTTTCAATGTCTCTTTCTTTTTCATGACCTCTCTTTCTTGTGTTTATGGTTGAAAGAATTTGAACCAGGTGAGTTTAAAATATTGCATTTAATGCTCTTGAGACTATACCCAACTGTTTGGTAGTTGAGCATTTAAATTACTGACTAGCAGAGAGTTTAATACTTTTCGGGTTCTGTACTTTCTTTTGGTGAATGCAGTTTGTAGCTCTAAAATGTAGCTTTGTGTTTCTCAGAATAAGGTTGCCTAGTTGGTCAAGTGGTTGAGAGACTTAAATAATATAAATCTTTTACTTTTAACTTTCTGCACAAGATAAACATTAGACACAGAAAGTATATTTCAAATTTTGGATGTTAACTATAGTTCCTCAAGTATCGACTAATGTATGTGAGTTTGGTTATATGTGTCGACTAGGATTTCTATCGAGTTGATTGAAGCATATAAGTTCAAGATCACAGGTTGACTAGTATTCTAAATTATGTGCAATTGGCTCATGTGTCGACTATTTTGCTTGTGTGTCAACTACTATTCTCATTGAGTTGACTAAAGTATGTGAGTTCAGTATTTGAGTCATCTAGAATTTTCTAAATGTCAAGTGTTGACTAGTGTTCTCTAAGCATCGACTATATTTTGTGACTTAAGCTCATCCGTCGACTTGACTTATGTGACTGTCAACTATCTAAAATTTTAGTCGACTTGTTCTGTGTGCCTGTCTACTATTCTAAGTGAGCATTGTTCATTAAGTTGAAGGGATTGTCGACTAGGTCTTTGGTGATCCCAGGATATAGTCGACTAGTCTTTGGGAACTATTGACTGACCTGCTTGTTCTTTTCTAATAAATCGACTAAACTATGTATCCTGTCGACTGGCCATGCTCATCTTGTTGACTAACCCCAGTGATGAGTCGACTGTCCTCCTAATGTTTTAGCTAGTGAGCTGACTACCTTTTAGGTTTATTTAATATTGTTCAAATTTATATCTTAATTATTCTAACCATATTTTGCTTATTATCAAAATATATCGATATGTCAACAAAAATGATAAAATCATTTTTTAAAAAATTGATTTATAAAATAAAACCGATTTTAAAATATATTTTTTTAAAATTTTAAAAAAAAAGTAATAGATCAAAGTTTAGCTCCCTCTCTTTCTAATGACTTTGTCTTACATTCACACACACTCTCTCTCTCCTATGAAAGTAAGAAAGAGAGCACTTAATCATGAAAGAGAGAGAACTTGTCACCAACATTCATTAGATGTAGTGATTGAATACTAAATTTCTTTAATAATTAAAGTTGTAAAATAGGTAAATGGGATGAATAGATGTTTTTCTAATCTGTAAAAATTTTTGACTAAATAAAAATTAAAAGTAATTGAGAAAATTGAAAGTAAAGATGAAGAGAAGACACAAAAGATTTATAATGGTTCCATCAATACGGTGTACATCCATTTCCAAGCAATCCTCCTAGATTTTCACTATTTTTTCAAATAGTATAAACTACTTGTTTTTCAGGTACGAGTGAAATCTTTACATCTAAATATTTCTCCTCAAAATATTTTCTCTCTCAAAACCCAGATCGTGAACCCCACACAATCTTCTAATTTCTTTTAAGTACAAATGTCTTATAAATTGTGAGGCCAATCCTCTGGTGTAATGAATTTGAGTATAGAGAATATTACAAAGATTGAGACTGATCCTCAGATGTGATGAATAGAGTGCTCAAAGAATTTTATAGAGTCAGGCTAATCCTTAAATATGTAGAAATTTAAAGCTCTATGAATGATACACATTGTAAGATTACAGAGGTTTTAATATGAGTGTGTTTTCGAGTGTTCAGTATTCAATGAGGCTCTTTTGTTAGTAAAAGTTGTTCTTATTCTTGATCACATGTTTTTCCTGTTTTTCATTACTCCGGCATTTATATTCCTCTTAAAGAATGCAGTTGAGTGGTAGGTGAGTTTGAACGTTAATAATTGAATGCTCTTCACCTTCTTCATTCAATGCTTTTGACAGCTTTTTAATTAATGATTTTGCTCGTTATCTTTCGTAAAAATAGCTCTTTACTTCTTTTTCGCTAAGCAAACCTGTCTCAAGAAAAATCTGAAGCGCCTTTTTGCTGAAGTAGGAAGGTTAGCTTAATAAACAAAAGAATTTTCAAAATAATGCAATATAATGACTTAGAATTCAAAAATAAGGAATTTAATTGATCCATGTCATCAGTGTTTAAATATTCAGCAGATATTTTTAATGTCCATGTTTGCACAAATGGTTGACCAAGATTAGCTGGATTTTGGAAATATGAATTGTTTCGGTTAGCCATGTATTAGGTTCTGTAGACCATAGAAGTACTTGGTTTCTTAACTAGTTTGGCGGTTTACTTCTTGAATTTACGGTAGGCTGTGAGGGCATTGCTGGTTTAACTTCTTGAGTGCATTGCACTCGCAATACATCACGCAAATGTATGCAATAACCTGCAATTACTTGTAGTAATGTGTGCCCTGCTTGCATGTTAGCCCGCTCATGCAGAAGCAGCCTACGCCTAGCTTGCCTTGCAAGCTCACAATAGACCGCGTACTATTGGTTAGCCTAATGGATCATTGGTCAGCTTGACAGGACTAATTCTGTATACGGGTGTCAACGGTTCGGTTTGGTTTAATAGTCAAATCGAATCAAAATGAAAATTGAAATTTTTTAAAAAAATTAAACTGAAAACCGAATCGAATTTAATTCGATTTAAAACTAAACCGAATTGAAAAAATTCTGTCTGATTCAGTTTAAACTGATATTTTTTTTCATTTGCAACTAATTTTTTTTTTGGTACAAAAAAATACTATACTAATGTGTAGAATGCATATGAGTTTCTTTTTTTCTTCTTCAAATATAATATTTTTAGAACTATTTAGATTTTAACTTTAAGGATAGTTTTAAGTTGGTTTAGCTTTTAAAATAATATGTTTTTATTTAAACTATATCAAGAATAATTTTGGAGAAAAATATTCTTATAAATAATATTTTCTTTAAATAATATAACTTAATTAATCACTTGAACTTTACAAAAATATAAGAAAAAAAGAAGTAATTAAGTTAGAATTTTTAATATAAAAAGTAATTAAAATAATTCTAATTCGGTTCAAACCGAATCAAACTATTTTTAAAAAATTAAACCGAAACCAAATTGAAATTATTTCGGTTTAATTCGGTTTGAATCGAATTTGTCTTTTAAAAAAAAAAAAAAAACAAACCAAATCGAATTTGATTTGATTCGGTTTGAGTTATCGATTTAATCCAAACCACTTGCACCCGTAATTCTATACCTTATTTACACTGCAATAATAGTTTGTGAGGCTACTCGCGTAGGCTGCGCACTGCTGGTCAGCCTAATGGAGCATTGGTTGGCCTGACAGGACTAATTCTGCACCTTATTTACACTGTAATAATCATTTAAGTAAATAGAAATGTAAAATTCAATTTACTTCAAATATTACATGTAAATAAGGAAATCCGCTCCATTTGAATTCAATAAAAATAATTTCAAAACATAATTCATTGATAATAAAAAGTCAACTCTTTCTTCAAAAAATAAAATTCCGATTTTGATTTTTGGATGACTTTTGTTTGAAGAGATAATGAGTTGAAAAAATTCTAAAAAAATAAATTTTAACTTAATTAATACATATGAAATAAATATTGGAAATTTTTATTGTCATTTTCTTGATATTCTGAAAACTCATATTTGAGTACTTATATTCTGGCGGATTGGTCAAAATTGGATTTTTAATATTTTAAAGTCTCTTATTTCTATCCGACTTGCTTGTCTCGTTAGCATTATTATCCACTATCAATAATCAGTAATAAATCAATTGTGAACTTATTTTTCAATGATATAAATAATTAAATTTCATGTCGACTAATCCATTTTATTCATACGCATCATTATCTTTTGAGTCGACTGCTTTTTATGTTTCAAACTCTTTTTTTAATCATTTTAGTCATGTTTATCTCTATTTTTTTAAAATCAAATTAATGATGTTTTATTTATTATCAAAACTTATAAATATACCAATAAAAATTTTGAATTTAAACTTTAAAAATGATAAAATTGTCGGAATTAGGTTCTCATGCGCAACAGAAAGCAATAATTTTCAAAAAAAAATGAAATAGATCAGACATAGGGTGAAATATTTCAATATATAGAGTCTTCAAAAAATCAATCGAACCGTACGGTAAATCTCTCGATCAGATCTCGTGGCCGGGATGGTGATTACAAGATTAATCGAACCACTACCGCAATATAACGACACCTCAACTCTCAGTCTAGTGATGACAACGATGGGAGAAATTTTCCTTTATGAAAATTTCTCGTTCCCTCATTCGATCCTCACTCTAGAGAATTCTCTTACAAGCTTTTCTCTCATAAAACCCTATGTGATTTCATCACTCATACAATGCAAGAATGGAGAGATTATACTCCATCCATAATTGTGATACACTAATAGTGGAGAGAATAAAGGAGAATAATAATATGGTAGTTATGGGTTAGTGGGAGTTATCCTACTAACCCCACAGAATTACCCAAAATGCCCCTCTAGGGTATATCAAACCAACATCTCTCACTTAGTAGCTACAAGCATATGACATTTTTCAAATCACTCTGCTGGAATTTCACACAGGATTGGGCGTTGTGCGACTAGCGAGTATACCTGCAAGCAAAGACCTCTCGATACAACTGTTAGCATGATCGAGAAGTCAAAGTTAGTACCAAAAAGAACTCGTTGTACCCCAAATCTAAAACTAATTACATCTATCAAACTACTTTTCTCATCGAATGTAATCCTCAATAAGCGCTCGACTGTGTATCCACTATTATACTTATATCATAACATGGATAGACATGATAGGCTAGCCGGTGAATACAACAAAGTGATGTAATGTCGATTGGTCTTTCTTTTCCCAAACTCAAATCTATTAGCCTCAATTTAGCTACTTTCCTAGACCTGTCCCTTAGATCTCAATTTATCTTTCGGATCATAGGTAAACAGACTAAAGTAGTACCATCGAACCAAAACTTCTAGAAACAGTCGAAAGTGATAAGAGTACAAGTGATCCCACCCAATGGATTTGGGTTTCACACAGTGGGAACGAGAATCTAAATCATATTTATGTCTCAAATAATACTCTCACTATCTCTGGTCGACATATCATACGCGGTATGAAACGCGTGCCATAGTGTTATTCCATTATCTCTGACATGACATATGTCAGATTTATTTAATACTGTATAAATATAAGACTCGGTCTACACATAAAACTTTACCTAGAGATCTCAGAGAGAGTATCTCAGAGACAATATCACTAGTCACAGGTGATATCTGAGATCTCAAAGCTAACTACTTACAAGCAACATGGATGTGAGTATTTCTATGTCGGTCATATCGCATATAATTTCATCTTAAACACATATCAAAGTGACTTCTGTTATAGCAGGACAACTCTCAGAGCCTCCTATAGTTAGAAACTGTCTCGTCTCTGCTCACTTAGAGTTAAAGGTGGTCACTCGTGTGAAAGAGTTGACCACACCTACTTAGCATATCATTTATCATAATAAATCACAACATTTGTGACAAGAAAATAGTGCAATAAATTAAACTTATGACTCAATCGTGCACACATGTCATATACATATACAATATAATAAGTATCAGTATAAAATGAGAAATGTCAAAATACATGTAAACCCAATGATTCCTATATCTCATAAAGGAAACCCTCGTAATGGGTTTAGTGAAGGGATCAACCACCACGCTGTATATAAGTGTACTTAATCATCACTTCACCCTTCTCAATGATATCTCTTATAACATGGTATTAGGTATTAATGTGTTTGGTCTTACTGTAATACTTAGAGTCTCAAATGTGGTCAATGACAACTTGATTTTCACAATAAATCATCATTGGTCTCCCTCTATCTGCCACAATCCCTAAGTCATCCGGGAATCTCTGAAACCAAACACTCTCATAAACTACCGCTGGCATGCCACAAACTCAACCTCTATCATAAATAAAGATACACAGGTTTCTCACAAAACCTATTGATTTGCGTCTATCCAGATCACCACCTTAGTCAGCGTCTGAATACCCAACGAGAAGCAAATCACTTTCTCCGTAACACAAGGAGAGGTCTGCAGTTTTCTCGAGATATCTCTAAATTTTTTTCACTACTCTCAAGTGATCCCTTCTAGAATTCGATTGATACCTATTCACCAGATTGACTGCAAAACAAACGTCTAGTCATGTACGCAACACTGCGTATATCGAACTACTCATTGCACTAGTACAAGAGATTCTACTCATCTCCCTTGTCCTTTCCTGAGTCATAGGGTATATGTCAAGAATTAGGTTTTAACCTTTTAGCGATAAGAGTATCTATAGGGTTGTAGTCTTTCTTCTCGAAACGCTCGAGAACTCTTTTGATGTTGACTCATGTGAAAGAGGCAACACCTGTCTCGAGCGATCTTTCTAGATTTTAACTTCGAGGAAGAACTGAGCCTCACCCATGTCCTTCATATCAAGACTTGACAATGTCCACGTCATTGTGGTCATTAGATACTCTCTGTTGTCAGTTAACAGAATGTCATTTTCACACAAGAACATGATCACAAAAGAATCATGAGAACGTATAAGGTATACGTGATGATCTTCCTCGTTCACCCCAAAACCGTGAGATATCACATCCTCGTGAAATCTCAAGTACCATTGCCTGGATTGATGATTAAGGTCGTATGTCAACTTCTGAAGTCAACAGACCTTATCATCCTGATCTACAAAAATAAGTATCACTACATGAATTGATGATTAAGGTCGTATGTCAACTTCCGAAGTCAACAGACCTTATTATCCTGATCTATAAGAATAATGCTAGATGGCTCCTCCTTATAGATCTCCTCATCCAAACTCTCACTCAGGAAAGTAGTCTCAGCATCCATCTGGTCTCACTCCAGATCCATGTCATGTCTGCAACAATCGCTAAAAGTAAACGGATCGAGATAATCTCGTCCTTAGTTTGAGTATAACCCCAGGTTATCAAACATGCTTTATACCTCTCCACCGATCTGTCGGCCTTTCTTTTGATCTTGAGAACCTACTTGTTCCCAATGGCCTTACTACCCTTAGACATATTAACCAAATCCCAAATCCGTTGATTCTCATCAACTCCTTCTCTCATCCATGGTTTTTAACCAATGATCTTTCATAGAACCCTCAAGAGCCTCTAGGACTGTTTAAGATTCCTTATCATCCTCAAGAGTTACAATGAGAACCTCTCCCTCAATCAGGAAGCGACGGTTAGGTACGCGTCCTCGATTACTCTTATGAGGAGGGGAAACCTTTTCACCTCTAGATGGATCGCTCCCACTAGAATCAAGATCCGTAGTGGATTCTTAGATCCCGTCACTGGGTTCAGTTAAGCCACATCCATCTCGTAAAAGATAAAGTTCCAATTGATTTCACCTCTCATAGGGAAATCATTTTTAAGAAACTCGCATCACGAGACTCAATCTCAGTGATAGTGTCATCTGTATGTTCACCTAAAACACATTTCCCTTGGAGTGTTCTGAGTATCTCATAGAGATACATCTCTTTTCTCGTAGGTCTAACTTTCCGTGTAGATGCGAGAAACCGTGAACATACGCGACACAACCCAATAACCTCAAATGGCTAAGGTCAGACTGTCTCCCTATCCAAAACTCACATAGGGTACTGACTGAGGACTTCGATGGGACACGATTGAAGACGTAAGCTGCAACCAATAGCGCATCTCCCCAATAGGAAACGAGGAAATTGACACTCGCCATCATCGACCTCATCGTCTCAAACAAAGTCTTATTTCTCTCTCAACTACTCTACTCCACTGAGTAGCAGAAATAGTCAGTTATCTTGTAATACCCTTCTCAAAACATAGCTCTTCAGACAAATACTCGCGTCCTCGATCGGTTCTGAGAGTCTCCACTCTTAAGTCTAACTGATCCTCAATTTCGTTAATAAACCTCCTGAAACATCTTAATGCCTCAGACATGTGTAAGATCAGATAGATATAACTAAAATGCGTATAATTGTCTATGAATATAATAGAGTACTCAACTCTATTTCGGGTTCTCACGTTCATAAGGTCACAGATGTCAGAGTGAATTGACTACAATAGAGTCTCAACCCTCATTGCATTGTCGAATGGTTTTCTTATAACTTTGTTATCTAGGCAAAACTGGTTAGCGGGCTCTACATACCACTCACTGTTAACCGATTCATCCTATCTCATGCTAGGAGGATAACAAAAAACACTATTGAAAGGAATCACTTTCAGTGCATATAGTCTTTCATGGACTAAACCAAAACCAATCAAAGAACTATCGTATTGAATAGAAACTATAAAATTTCCAAATTAACAGTGCATATTCTCAGCCGAAATCAAGTTCTGTCGAACATCTGGAGCTTAAAAAACATACAGATTTTAGCAACTTTGCAACTCCAACTACAAGTATCATTCCCTCTGATGTCGACAAAACACTCCGTTCCCCATATAAATCATCCTACTCGAGGACTCACTTGACGGAACTCTATATAAGCGCTCTTGTCTCGAGTTACGTGGTTGGTAGCTCTTGAGTCTACAATCCACGAAGGAAAGAAATCAGCGAGCATCTCAAACCATATAAGAAGGAAGAGATAATTTTCGCTCATCACACATACGAGCGAAATGACCAAATCTACTAAGATATAACACTTTACGTTGGTCTTATCTAGCTCCTTCTTGCGCTTTAATACTTTGTTGTCAGATTTCTCGAATGGTTTCTTCTTACCTAAATCTCGAGTCTTTTACTCATGCTCATGCCATTTTGTGTTTGGTATCACGGGAGTTCTTGCTAGACTCCACTGCATAAGCATGACCTATGTATGGCCTACTTGCCTCCAAATGCTCATACTTGAGCTCATTGTGTCTATTCACATTAACAAAAGTATGAATATTTTCGTCGTATGTGAGATAAGTTTTCATGGTTTTCTATGAATCAGGTAAATGCTGGATCACATCTAGTGTTTGAAAATATATTCGAAATAACCTCGTTCACATTTCCCAACTCGGCAATCATACTCGACATTTGCATCAAATGTTACGTCATTATATGATCAACCATTTTCTTATAAGTTATTAAACTTATAAGTCAACATTCTCATCTCAGAATTTGTAAGAGCATCACAATGCTCTTTATAGGTTGAGCCAAACCGACATAGTCGTAGATATCACTCGTAGACCGGGATCATATCATTATGCATAATGCTCAGGAGGATTACCCTAACTGAGCCATCTTTCCTATTTCATGCACGTAATGCCTCCTAATCGCGTCTTTCTGAAGTGTGGTACCCTCCCTAGAGTCTACCATCTCATGTCTCAGAATTTTAGTTAGATTTTGCTTCTCAAGGATAAATTGAATCTACTAGTGAAAAATCTCGTAATTATCACCATTCAGTTTTATCCCCCTTACAAATATCTAATACGACAATTTTTGAAACAGTTTTAGAGACTTTAGTGACTTATCGATACTTATTTTCACAGTTTGTGCACCCTACAAATCATCAAGACCCAAATGACTTGAGTACAGACCCCAAAATAAGCGTATGAATCAACGGATACCATACACCACAATTCGAGACTGCATCTCACCATTCGAATTAGGATTTTGTACACAAAAATCCACAACAAAGTCACATTTATGGATATAGGATTATCAGAAAATTAGAAAATTCTATTTCTAAACAACCTCATGTGCCTCCGGTAGTCCCATGAGCCACCACGAGCCAGCGGCGCATCCCCACGCGCTGGGGAAGTGCTGGCGCACGCGCTAAACGCGCAGGGGCATAGGTCACACGCCTGCACATGTGTCGGTACCCAGGTCGGGCGTGGGTCGAGGATGCGGGTCCAGGTCAAAACCGACCCAGACCACCCCGACCCATCCACGCGCCTCACCCGCGTGTGGATTATACATGCCCACACCCGTGGGCGTCACGCACGTGCGCCACGCGCCCGCGAGTCTGGGCCAGGTCTTCTTCGCCCAACCTCTCTGTAACCGGGTCCTCGACCTGGTTGCCGGAAAGCTCTCTTCCGGCTTGTTTTTCTGACAGATTTCAACTGAAAAATTAAATTCGAGTTTCTTTCGATCATCCTAACTCGATTTTATGAAGAATTAATGCTCGAACCTATCGAATTGAAGATTTAAAGTCGCGGCCCTCTCGGCCAATTTCGGAAATCCTAGTTTCCGACGATGGCAATGCACAATATATACATTAAAACGTAGATTAGCACAACACATATCAACCATTTACTTAGATTAACTTGCCCTTAAATTCGACAGATCTAAGATTTAAAGGTTCGGTCAATATTTGAATTGAAACTTTAATCTCACATTTCATACCCTGTGCTAAAAAAAATTATGAAAAAATTATTTTCGTGATTTATATGGCATGGGTAATCTTGTGGTGTAATCGAATTCATGAAATTCATCCGTGATCCAAATTTTAAATTTAATATCCTATATTTTTATACCCGAAAATTATTCCAAAAATTATTTTAATTAATCCAACAAGAACCCTGATATCAATGTCGGATTTAGGCTCTCATGCGCAGCGAAAAACAATAATTTTTTAAAAAATAAAATAAATCGGGTATAGAGTTAAATATCTCAATATATAGAGTCTCCAAAAAATTGATCGAATCGTATAATAAATCTTTCGATCGGATCTTACGGCTGGGATAGTGATCGTGAGGTTAATCAAACCACCACCGCAATATCATGATGACTCAACTCTCAATCCGGTGATGACAACAATGAGAGAAATTTTTCTTCGCAAAACTTTTTCGTTCCCTCATTCGATTCTCATTGTAAAGAATTCTCTCACAAACTTTTCTCTCCCAAAACCCTACATGGTTTCATCACTCATACAATGCAAGAATGGAAAGATTAGACTACATCCATAATTGTGATGCACTAATAGTGGAGAGAATAAAGGTGAATAATAATAGGGTAGTTATGAGTTAGTGGGAGTTATCCCATTAACCCCACACAATTATCCAAAATGTCACTCTTCGATATATCAAACCAAAACAAATAAATAAAAAAATAATTAATCTTTAAAATAAGAATTAATAGATTAATCTGAATATTGATTATTAAAAAAAAAAGAAAAAGGAGAGAGAGCTGATCTTACTTTCCTCTCTCCTGTGATAGTAAGAAAGAGAGAGAGAATACTTACACTTAGTTTAGATGGGAGAAAAGATGGGAAAAGAAATGATTTTAATAAAAAATCATTTCTTTTCTTTTCTTTGGGAGTTTTAGAAGGAGAGAAATGAGAAAAATTTTAATAACAAAAATTTTCTTTCCAAAAGTGAAAAGAAAAGGAGAGAAAATGAGGGAAAAAGAAAAATTATCTCACCAATATACCAAATTTACCCTTAAAAATATGATAAAAAAATTTTTAATTCTAAATAAATCCCGTATCATTTTCTTTCTTTTTTAAAACTCTCAAATAGAGTGGAAAGAAAATTTTATCATCCTTTTTTTTTCTTTTCTTTTTTTTTTCCCTAAACTCTCGAGCTAAAGAGCACTTTCACAAGCTCTCTCTCTCTCTGTCTCTCTCATCATTAATGTAAAATTGTTGTCTCTCTTTCTCTGTTAAAAAATGAAAAATATGACCTTTTCCTAATTTCACGAGATAGAAAGCATTTAAAAACGATTTATGCAAAATTGATTTTGAAATAAATTTTTCAAAAATTGATTTCAAACTCAAATTTTTTTATTTTTCAAAATTTAAAAATATCATATTAATGTTGATTTTTAAAAAACGAGTTTAGAAATTAATTTTCTAAAAATCAATATTATTATTTCTAGAACTCGAATAAAAATATTAATATTTTAATAATTTTTATTTTAAATCTAATATTTTAAAAAATAATTCAGATCATTTCTCCCCCTTTTATTTTAGACTAAAAATGAAAAATCTTAATTTAACTAAAATAAAGAAATAGAATTTTATAATCCAGAGAAATGAAATGCAAAACTTTGGATCATCCTTAAAAATTAAATTTGGATATTTATTTTATTAAAAATTGAAAAAATATTACAGAAATAAAATTTGTGCCATGAGATGCATAACATACAATTAAGAACTCTGTGGGCATTAGATTTAAAATTTTTCTCATTAACATTATTGGCTTTCTTTGTTCTCTGTCTCAGCCTATTATTTAGCAGCAATGAGAAATAAGGCACAAATATTACACTTCATTGACCAACCTATTTGGATAATAAACTTTAGTTTTTGTAATCAATTCTCATAAATAAAATATAAGATTAATGAATTTTTATTTTAGTACATATTTATTTTGAAAATAATTTATTAATTATTATTGTCAATTATATTTTTAGATTATGTTATATTATATGATATTTAACATTAAAATTTATTATTTAATTATATCTGATAAATATATATATAGATATCATATTATTCTTTTTAACAAAATAATTTTTTTTTTAATTCTCTATATAGGAAGAGGAACCGACCCATTGAACCGATGGAAAAGGGGAAGCTTCTTATATCATGAACCAACCGGGTTCTGGTCGGGCCAACCCGAGGTAGCCATTTCTGGGATGGGAGTGGGAACTTATACTATCTTAACACCCAAGTTTTCATTTCCATCTTTTATATAGTTTCCAGGATCCATCCATAATCCAAACATTTGCGTTTGATTTTCATCAAGGGTTTCATTTCACCTATTATCTCTTTTCCTTAAGAGTTCGAATTTGGTTTTTCGGCATCAGAAAATGGATGCTAAGATTGGGAGGTTCTTCGAGTCCGTCGGCACCTTCTTCTCAGGCGGTGATCAGATTCCTTGGTGCGATCGTGACATCGTTGCTGTAACTTTTAACACTCTCTCTCTCTCTCTCTCTCTCTCTCTCATAATTAGGTTCTCTCTGATAATTAGGGTTCTTATTTATTTCTACTTGTTCAATTGTGTGGTTTTCGAATTTACTGCTGTGGTGTTTGTTTAGTTGGGTTTTTGAAATTCTGGGGGTGGGTTTGAAGTGCTGTCCTTCCTTGTTTGAGTTATATGCGAATTTCAGTAATCTGCTCCTCTTTTGGCTTGGGTTAAACACAACTGCTTTGAATTCAATTTAATCTAGGTGGCTTTATTAGATCAGGAGTGCCCAACGTAGGGGTTTTCCTTGAAGAGATATTTTTTCTTTCAATTCTACAAGTGATAAAATCTCTCTGTCATTGTTGGCCTCTGTTTATGGTTCAAACTCTTAACTTCAGGAGGAGAACATGTCTTTTACATGTGCCTTGTGGAGACTTCATTAAATGATCCTTACCCAAGATGGACTTTTTGGGAGGGGGATTCTTAAATCTCAAGTAGATTATCTTAAGTCCGCCCAATTTGGGCAAAATCCTTAGAGAACCAAACCTAGCTGATGGGCCTTTCAAGTGTGGATTCAAAACAGAGAAAGAAGCTCTTTGGATGGATGGAATAAGATGGCAATCGGGGTCACTGGGAAAGATTGCTGCAAATCAGCATTAAGTTGATATTTGTGTTACAATAGGCTAGGAGATTCTGAAGAGATTCTGTTTGCTATATAGATCACAAAATAGTGAGAATTCTTAAGGGAAAAGGGATTGTTTTAAAGGAGACAATCATCAAAGCAATTGAGGAAGAAGCATGTTGAGCTATGATAAGTCTATGAGATAATTAGATAAAATTTTGAAAGGGATGACCATAACATCCAAGATAGAGTTTAGAAATGCCATTGTTCGATAAGTCTCCAATATATTGTCCGGTCTAAAACTGTATCCAGGTAGAAGAGAAAGAAAATAATTTTTAAGAATCATTTCAATAAAGGGTGAAGCTATAAATCTCTTATTGCCAGTCACAGGATATTGTTGGCCAGAAGGGTGACAATTGTGTAGATGAGACCTTAGGTAAAAATATTTGTGTTAAATGTGTAATGGTTGAAATTGTCATCATGGTAATTCTAGGGGTTTAGTGGGAATTTTGGAATTTGGCTTCCCTATAATGAGGGGACTTTCAACAACGAAGGGGTATGAGGAAAGCTTTGAACAATGATGAAATTTTGAAATATCTTGCCTTAATGATGTTATGTGTCCTTACTGTTGGTTTTTCTCTTGGTTTTTCTCTTGCTTGTTATGGGGAATAAACAATTGCCTATAATGCACTCTTTATTACTTCGTTCTTGATAAAATTTCTTGCTTTGTTGACAAAAGAAAAATGAAAATGAGTTTGGTTCATTTACTTTTGTAAATGATCTTAGCATCTTCAAAAGTTGAGTGAACAGTCACTTTCCTTTTGTTGAGAAGTTGGGTGATCCACATGTTTCTAGTTGTAATTCTGTGTGCATTCTATATTGTCCTTTTGGTTCTAGTCTAAGTAGTTCAACTCTATCTGGGAGGTTGCCCATTTTTTGTGGACTTCCCTTGTGTGCATGACCTTTGTTCTCATGTACTCTCTGGGTACTGTTTGCTGAAATTTTTTCTGTTCCTATAAAAAGAGTGTTCGAGACTATCTTCAAACACTAATGTCCCCCGCACCCACAAAAAAAAAAAAAAGTTTTGAGATCTAGTAAAGCTTTCATTCCCCTTTCTATGATGGGGAAATTTTTTACTTCTAATAGCGGAAAGTGTAGGGGTGGGAAGACTTGCATGCATTGCCTTCTACTAGGTCAACATTCCATTTTTTGGTTATGGTGGAAAGGCTTGGTGTCATAAAATTTTACTTGTTTTGTCTCATTTTTATGTCACTCTACTAAACTTGGATAAAAGAAATTTGTACCTAGGGCTAGCAATCGAGCTTTCCGAGCTGGGCTTTACAAAGCTCAGGTTCAACCCGGTTAAAATTTTATGGGCCTGAGCCTGAGTCCGACCCAAGAAAGTTCGAAGAATCAAGGCTCGAGCTTGATCCAAAAAATTAAAAGGGCCTCAGACCCATTTCGGGCTAGGCCTACGCTCGTTTTAAGCAAAAAAAAAAAAAAGAAAAGAAAAGAAAACAGCAGAAAGAGGCGAAAGGCTGCTTCTGTACCCAAAAAAAATGAACCCTAAATCCGCAAAATTTTGACCGAAAATCGACGAAATCAGAACCGAAATCAATGGATCCAAAGACAAAAACAATAGATCTAACAAAACGATATGCAGATTTGGAACTAAAGATCAATGATCAAAAACTTCAAGAAACCCTAACCCTAGAAATTGATTTATAGAACGGGAAAAAAATGAAACTTATATCAATCATTAGAGGATAGAGAGGAGAAGGCGAAACAAAGATCAATTTGAAAGATTGGTGAAGAAAAGGAGATCGAATCGAGGTGAGAAGAGGAGAGAGAAATTGGGGGAGATGAAGAAAGATGTATGACTGGCATTAGTTGGGTGAGTTTGCGTGAAACCAACAACTTCAAGGTGAGAATTCAATTTTCAAGTTGATCTAATTGATCGATCGCAACCATCTTCTAGACTTCCAATCTAAAAATCGAATCTTCAACATGAAAGAAGAATGAGACAGAGAATCATCAAGCAAGAATAGATTGAGCGGAAAGAAGATCTATCATGGACGTCATGAGAGAGAGAGAGAGCTGCAGTTTTAGGTTAAAGTGCGTGGTCTCCAACGAGAAAGAGAGAGGGAGGGAGGGAGGGAGGGAGAGGGAGAGAGCTCTGCAGTTTTAGCCTTTTAGGTGAGAGTGCGTGCTCTCCAATGAGAGAGAGAGAGAGAGCGAGAAAGAGAGAGAGGGGAGGGGAGGGTGGGAGAGAGGGAGAGAGCTCTAGGTGAGATGCGTGGTCTCCAATGAGAGAGAGAGACAGCGACAGAGACAGAGAGAAGGACATTGAGTCATGAATGCACTCAGTATCAGTAAAAATAAAAATGATAATAATAATAATAATTTTAAACGGGTTGAGCCCACCGGTGTCCAAACTCGGTCCATAATTAAAATGGGCTAAAATAATCAGCCCGAGCTCGGTGCGTCCTTAAAATGAGCTGAGCTTGGCCCTTTAAAACAGGCTGAGCTCGGGCTGGCCCGGCCCAATTGCCGGTTCTATTTGTACCATAACATACAGCTCCTGTAAAGTATTGCTTCTTTGTTGTCTTTCAAGTCTACAGATTCAAAATTGATGGTATGGTTAAGGATACTTCTCTACTTTCTTATTTTCTAAGAAAAGATGATCCCATAGCCTGTAAGTACCTCTAGATGGGACTGGACAATACAACTCCCCAATGATGTAGTTCTAAATCAAATAAAAAATCTAAATAAACAAGGGATTCCTTCCAAGAATTGATTCATGTTTTCCAACCATGGTTATCTGGATCACTCTATCCCTCGGTGTTTTGCGATTGATACTGTGTGATCCAAACAGTGGTACCATAGCAATTCAATTGACTAAAATAGTTGATCTGAACTAAATGTAGTTTTCTAGGAATTATCAAAATAGAAATGAAAAAAATAGTAAGGGGATTTTTGCTTCAAAGAGCAATTACAATATTTAAGACTTAAATATCGTTTCTTTAATTGTTTCAGTATTAGTTAAAGTTTATACTACTTATCACCCAAAATCACACATAAAACATCTGTGGTACTTGAGTCAAAGTGAACTACCACAAGAAAATAGCACTCTAAACATCTAATTTTTCCCGCCATGTATCTCGAATTGAGGAAGGAAACCCACAACATTTTAGTTGTACATTGTACTATAATGAACCACAATAGAGGTAACGTTGATAAGCTCTTATAGGTAAAAGACTGCTACAAGTGGTGATGAAAGCTGATCCCAGGCGGTAAATCCAAATTTCTCAGTGGTCCAAATAATCAACATATGTCGAAATTGAGGTCTCCTTATATTTAGACATCGGTCTACAAATCAGTCTTGCCAAACATCATGAAAAATTTCAATCTTTCTAGTAACCATGCCAAATGTGTTGAATCAATACTATATATGTGATAGCCAAGGGTGTATTTTTTTTTTTTCCGGAATTCCTGAATTTCCCATTGAACATGTATATTTGGTAGTTTGGGTAACCCAATTCCCTCTTCAAAAATACACCAAAAATAGAGTAGATTAATTCTGATCAACAATACCACCAACAAAATGATATCAAAATCAAGAAAATATAGCCTTTGCATGTTTGGAGTATTTATATTTAATGGAAGGATACTTAAGCAAGATTTAATACTATTCAAATTAGAAAGGCCACAAGCTAACCGTGTTGTTATTATTGGTATTAGTTTTCAGTAAAATGATTTCTCATTTAAGTATTTATTTAGAAATTAGTGAATAGTTCAAAGTTTATATAAAAATTGCTTATGCATGTAGATTTTTGTATTCAATTACCATATTTGTATTTTCACGTGCAAAGAACATGTATGAAACTTAGATAGATATGGATAAATTCTAGCTGCATTATTTAACTTTTTGTGATTATAAATGGATTTGCCTGGGAAGTATGCCTTACCTGTTCTTGAAAATGTATTAAGGCTTTGGTAGGAGAAAAAATGCTTCTTCACTGTGAAACTATACTTTTATATTTATACATTTTAGTTGGTATCGGTTGACCTTGCTGTCCAATTAAAAATCAGAACATGCAATCTCTATCTATTTTAAGTGGCTTGCTTCAGAAAATGTATCTGGAGAAGGAAAACCACTGTAATAATATTGGAAAATGGATATAAATACGATACAAGATTTTGGAGTTTGGAGTAAGGGGCACTGCATCAGTTGGTTTGGCTGAGCATAGTGTGAAGATTGACCTAATCAATTTGGGAATTGTTAGATTCAAAACTGGCTTAACTAGCTTGATTGATTTGACCAGGCAGTTATATCACTTCCTAGTATTTTTGGGATAATCCTTCATTGTATCTTTTCCTTTGATTTGGTTTTATTTTGTCCGTTCTTTGCTTAAAGCTTTTGATTGGCCCATCTTTACTCATTGATAAACCAGTCAAAGTGAAATATCCGCTGAGGTGGTACAATCACAAGCCCTCCATGCATTTTGGCAGAATACAAATTGAAACTAAGAAAATGGACGACCATGTAAACATGTTATATTCCAGTAAGAATGAAGCTATTGCTACAGTGCTTAAGAACATTATCTGATTATGAAACATGAACA
This sequence comes from Dillenia turbinata, assembly GCA_037126225.1. NCBI lineage: Eukaryota > Viridiplantae > Streptophyta > Magnoliopsida > Dilleniales > Dilleniaceae > Dillenia > Dillenia turbinata. The sequence continues at coordinate 16,699,840 of JBAMMX010000007.1, read as the reverse complement.
TTCCAAAATAGAAGTTGTCTTTGTACAGTCATGTTTGACACGACACACGTTGGACAATAACTATGGCCCTATGCGGCATGTCAAATTTCATTGTTCTTTTGCTACCGTACTTACTGGGCACTTCTCAGGGCACTTCATAAACATTTTACAAATGCTTTGGGGTTGCTTTGCAGAATTATTGTTTATAAAATTGAAGTGCTTTCATTATTTGATCTAGTTGTATCATGTGTCTCATTTGAGAGTTAACAAGAATGATGATCATACCTTAAGGTATAAAATTTCTGATGTGCTAATATTGTGATGCCTATAGGTTAAGCTTAAAATTATTGTTTAAGTTGTACATAGCTTTATAGAATAATTTTGTTTTGATGATGTGTAATAGCCTTGTCCATCTTGTAGTGTATGATATTCTGACTGATTTTTCTCTGGTTGAAGAGGAACATGCAGATGCCAACTCTTCTTGTCTTCTAACTAATCTTTGTAATTATTTTTAATCATCATTTCCCATTTGAGTTCCATGGCTATGATTTCATATGTTCTTTCAAGGGGAGTCCTATTGATGAATGAGAATCAAAAGATATAATTTAATCTGAAGTGAGTTGGTTAAACAGCCATGTCTGAATAGATTTCAGCATAAATTTTTCATTCAATTCAATAGGGTTGATTGGGAAGTGGCTTTTGGGGTTTGTGATACACTATGTACCATATTCAAATTAATGCCTCATGGTATTTTATGTGGTTTAAAGAACTTGATGTGTACCGAGTTTATGATTTGCTTGCATCTGTGTCCAATGAAGTCTAGTCCTTAATTTGCACAGCGTCAGTGGTCCCACTTTCAATGTTCTGTTTTTCTATTGATTTGCATTCTGAAATTTCTATGTATCTCTAGGGTTGTGAGAGAGAGGTGGCTGAGGCTGCAAAGGGTGAATCCGAAGAGCTTAAGAGTGAATGTATCATGCGACTGTCATGGGCCCTTGTTCACTCTAGACAACCAGAAGATGTGCAACGTGGGATAGCAATGCTTGAAGGTAAAACAAAAATGAGCTGCTCTTAAGGAGGCAACTGGCAACATGTTTAGTTTTCAGGTCCTACCAATCTGTTACTTTCATTGTAAATGTCGTATTTGCAGCTTCATTGGCCAACACCGCTTCTCCACTGCAAAAGAGAGAGAAGATGTATCTTCTTGCTGTTGGTTATTACAGAAGTGGTGACTACACGAGGAGCAGGCAGCTGGTGGAAAAGTGTTTGGAGGTTTGGCCTACATTTGCCTTGATCAATGTTGTTTCTTGCAAATTATGTATTAAAGAGGTTCTGTCGTCTTAAAATGTATTTACAGCTATCTAGATGTACTAGAGATTAACATTGTAGGTGTCCTTTGGTAATTCGTGAACCATGTATTGCTTGCATGTTTTTGCGAACAATTTAGTTGTCTGTCAATTAATGCTTGTACGGATGTCTGACTCGTGATTTGACTATTACTTTCTTTTGATAGATTGCTCCTGACTGGAGGCAAGCCCAGACTCTTAAGAAGACAATTGAAGATCACATCACTAAAGGTAAATGATCAAAGCTTTACCCTGTTTATATTCGTTCTAGTATTTCTGTTGCTTTTTCTTTTTTTGGCACAAAATCTGCGTTTTTGAATTCTTGGAGTTCCAACCTTTTTTGTTGGATCACAGACGGTGTTATCGGCATAGGCATTGCTGCAACTGCGGTGGGGCTACTGGCCGGAGGTATTGCAGCTGCACTTTCTCGCAAGAAATAGTCTGCACTTATCAAGAAAACTTATGTGAAACAATATGGTTACAAGAGTTTCTTTTCCTGTTCGCATATGTTCATGAGATCCTCAAGTTTCATTTTATGGGTGAAAACCTGTTGACTTGTGCTCCTACACCACCTCTGGGAGAATATCACTCTTAATATGTGATGTTTGAAGGTTGCGTTGCTATTAAAAACATATCTTTGGCGTTTGATGATGTACAGTTGTTGAACAATCGTATGGAATGCCTTTTGTAGCAAACATTTCTTCCATCTTTATGGTTATCTAGCATTAAAAATCTCAAAATTGCATATGCTTACGGTAGACGATGAGAAATTATGGGGATTTGGGCCATGATATCTTTTAGTTTTTCTTGTAGATTGTGAACGTTATTGATTTAAGGGACTAATCCGGGTTAGATTAAACCTATGAAGGTTAAATGATTGGGTGAAAAAATTGCATCACAAGTCCCATTTTTTTGTTTTTCTGTTTTTGTTTTTGTTTTTAGGGGTGGTTGTCAATCGCAAAGGTCTCTGGGCAAACACATCCTTTGAACATCCTCACAAGGCAAGAAAGAAAGCCTTTCCTGATATGTCTTTGGCCACTGCACCTTCCGGTGCCTGTTGTTTCCCTGCAGATACAATTTCTTAATTTCTTTTCAAGTCCTTTTCAGCGCGCATAACTGTGACACGACTGAGCAGCTTCTTTGGTACCCACCTGATTGATTGGGCGTATCAACACATGGAGTAGTTTGCCTTTATTGAATCTACTTATAGCTTATCTCATTTATTAGAAGGCCTGTACCAACTGACACATACCTTTAGTGATACAATGACAGATTGTTTTAATGATTAATAAAAATTTTAAATTTAAATTTTAAAAATAAAATTTTAATAGTAAGGGAGTTGATTTTTAAATTTTATAATTATTCTAATTAAATTAATTTAATATTTCATTATCAATAGTCAGATATCAAAAAAATTTATTAATGTGCCTATTTTTTGGTTCAAGATGGGTTTACATGGATTTTTACCCATGGTTCAACTCGACTCATGAGTTTAGGCTTGGTTCGATTCATGAATTCAATACGTTAATGCAATTCAAATTACTAAACTATTTATTCATATCAAAGAACTAATAAACACTTAACTATATTTATAAATTTATTATATAAATCGAAACCATGATAAATCATTTGGCATTAAAAAGCCATCCACTAATTAAGTTTTGTAAATTATTTAACATCATAAAAATTCAAAATAAATAAATAAAAAAAAGATAGATCCAAAATATTATAATTTTTGTTTATAAGTTTACTAAGTATACTTACGGGTTGTCAAAATTCTTAAAATTAATACTAATTTTTCAATACGAATAAATTTATAACAATAGTGATATCACATCGAATCATAAGAACACTAAATTAATTTGGCATTAAAAAGCCATCCACTAATTAAGTTTTGTAAATTATTTAACATCATAAAAATTCAAAATAAAAAAAAAATATATAGATCCAAAATATTATATTTTTTGTTTATAAGTTTACAAAGTATACTTACGGGTTGTCAAAACTCTTAAAATTAATACTAATTTCCCAATGCGAACAAATTTATAACAATAGTGATATCACATCGAATCGTATGAACACTAAATTAATTTAATTTTTTAGTTAAATGCCAAAATAAAAATGGGAGTTTATAAGATAAATTCCTAAATTAAAATTGAAAACAAAAAAAGAAATAAATTAACAATACAAAATAATAAATATTGAAGAAAAATCAATCTATCGAAATTCTGATCCAAGCGTTCACCAAATTTAATTATTTCACTAATCACAGGTTAAAAAAATATTTTTCTTACAATTCAAGTATTTAACCTTAAATTTATTAGGAAAATCATTATAAATCTTGTGTTTTCCTAAATTAATCGATCAAACTCAGCATCCAATCAAAATATATTATTAATCGACTGGGCACGATAGCATTCCATATCAATATAATGATTGCATTAAGTTTTGTGAAAACAGTTAAATCAAAATCCAAATAATTAGGTGTTATGCAATTCAGATATATCACGATTTCGGGTAAGTATGCCATAATCGAATGTTGTATATAGTATAAAATAAGTGTCGATCCCATGAGAATATTTTATACTACCAAATATGAATAATTTTAATCTAAATTAGACAATCAAATCAAATTATGAAAATTTTAGAAACTACTAAAAACAAAATCTAAAATAGAAACCCTAACGTGATGAAAACTCCTAAAATATTGATTTCATCTATTTTAATTTCTTACACAGTTGAATTTTTTCAATCTCTAAATTCGTTGGCTACAAATTATTGATGATGTTGACAGATTTTTCTAAATTAAATTCATCCAATAATCATGCAATGAATTCTTAATTTGATCAACAAAAAATCAATGGTCATACAATTTTGATTAACCGAATTGCATTAAGTTTTATGGATAATCTGTAATTTAGAGTTTCCTTTAAATTTTCACATATGAAATTAATCCAATGGTCATACTTATAATTTCATATGGATTTTATTGTTGGACTAATTTTATGTAATTATGTGGGTCATGCATGCACTCAATCTCATGCAAAATGCGAACCCAAAAGTTTCGAAATATTAAGTTTAACAATAAAAATTCATCAATCAATAACCATGCTAATAAAACATAAAGGAAAGAAATAAATCAATCCATGTAATTAATTAAAAAAAAATTATTGAGTCTTAAGACAAAGAAAATTAACTAGACATTAAAAATAAAAACAAGAAGATAAAAAGAAACATTACCATACTTGAATGCACGAATATGGAGGTCGAAATCTCTTGGGATGAAAGCAGCTGTTAGGGTTTGTAATTGATGGAGGAGAATGATAGAAAACAAATAAAAAACGTGTATAAATCTTCTGCCCTAATGCAACATATATATAGGAGTGAAAACCCTAAAATGAATTTAGAAATTTGAAATTTTTTGGAAGTTTGGTTTTTGATTTTGATTTGGAAACTTCTTCTTCTTGTTTGGTGATGGTTTTTAGCTTTCCAAACAATTGTAAACTCTCTTTTTTCAATTTGGATAATTTTTAAAATTATTAGCAATACAAATCTGAAATTATAGCACTTTATTTCCATTTTCATTTCTAGTTTCCGTTTTCTAGCACTACAGTAATTTCAACTCAATTTTCAGATATCTTGTGATCTGATCCAATCTCTGAGGTCTTCACAAGAATTGTAGGACTCGAATTCTTCTTTTCAACACCGTAAGAATCATCTCGATCGGACATTGGAATAAAAAGTTATGATCAAAATACTGAATACTATTTGTCTAGTCCGAAAATAGCAAGTTTGCTCCATTTTTCCTAAATCAATGATTACGAAAATAAATCAATATAAAATCATAAAATATGGTTCAAATCAGTTCTAAAACATATAAATAAATGCTAAAAAAGATATAATTCAATTGTATAAAAATATTGCTATCATTAGGATAACTATAATTATTTAATTTTGTTCAATCGATTCTCTTATGTTAAATATGAATATTGGTAAAAGATCTATAAATACAAATAATCTAATTATTACTTATATCATTCATTCATGATAATCACAAATTACTAAAATTTTGGATAATAGTAGAAAAAAGAATATTGAATTAAATTGTAAGATTAACTAATACCAATCTTTCATATAAAATAAAATCAAGAACCATCGAATGTTTGAATTAAAATTGCAAGAATTTAAGTTAAGCACACGTGAAGATAATCAAATAAAAATTTTCCTTAAATTAAAAATTAAAACTAACTACTCATAATGGTTTTCTTGAAATCTTCAACAAAAACAAAAATAAAAGAAAAATAAAAATTGTTCCAGGAAGGGAGAAAAGAACGCCCAGCAGTAGTAGCCGACTCTTCTTTTTTGTTGAATGAATAGTTCACGTCCCTGTTGCTTCTCTTTTATTGTTGCCCTAAAAGTCTTTTGAAGAGAGAAAGTAACCTATTCTAAGTAAAATTCCCAAATAAAAATATTTTAAAATTCAAAATAAGTTACTAATGGTAAAAATATCATCTAACTTGGGAAAATAAAAAAAGGGGACTCCTAAAATTAGGATAGTAAAGAGATGATAAGGTAAATTTCCCATATGTGGAAAACTTCAAATATTAGCAATTTCAAAACTTTCTTCTTGTGAAAAATTCCATCTTCAGCACTTCCAAATTTATCTTTCAATTTGTTGCAATTTTCCTTTATTTTTCTTTATCAACTCTTCAACAACCTAATTGAATAATTTATTATAAAACAATCAATTAGTGTAATATTTAATTAAAAATATAATGAAATTAACCATAGAAATAGCACTAATTTGAATACCATCAAACTCCCCCACACTTAAACCAATGCTTGTCTTCAATCATTTCAATCATAATAAAAAACAAAAATCAAAAACATTTTTCAAGTCAACTAAACTTTCTCAAATTCCTACCATTGTGCATAACAAGTTCAAACCAAAATTATAGTTAAAACAACCAATACTTCATGACATTGAATGCTAAAATAACTATAATATCCCTAACAGTTTCCTTGAAATCAATAATATGCAAGATTCGATCACCGTTAGAAGGAATTCACTCAATGCACTCATTTGGAAAAATGGTATATACATATATATAACACTCAAATCAACTCAATAAAATGATAATTATCATATGCTTGCTAATATATGACGTCTCCACCTCTCAAATATATGAATTTCATGAATCAATCAAAAGGTTTTTTATTTAGTTGTAACATGGTTAGAGGTAAGGTATGATAAGAGTGTAAATGTGAAATGTTATGTATATATCAAAAGAAGCATACCAAGAAACACAAGATCCACTCCCTACTATCAAACACATCCCATAATATGAAATAGAAATCAACCCAAAAGTAATCCCCTCTCTCTCTCTTGTTTTTTTTCTTCATCCCCTTTTTTCGATCACAATTTTTTTTTGGGATTTTTTTCTTTTCAATTCCTTGGTCACAAATTTCAAGAATTTTTTTTTCTTTCTTTCTTTCGAAGAAAAAAAACTCGAGAATGAATGAATATATGATGCATATTTCATCATATTATCACATAAACCAACCCCAATCGTATGATTCAATCCCTAAGGACAAGCCCAAAATAAAAATTAACCAATTTCCCTTTTATAAATAACTATTCAATTCATGATCCAATCTGCTTCTTTGATATAAGAACAAAAAGAAGGTTAAGCGTAAAAAAGAAAGTCATGTGTCAATTTATGAGATTATAAACAAAGGAAATGAGATATAGGCTCAAATGGGCTCATTATGGGAAATAGTATGCATGAGAAGGTATTTTTTTTCGAGAGCTAAAAAGGGGTAAATCTAAGTGTTTTAATCATTTCAATGCATGAAAATAAAAAATGTGGTCCCGACGTGCATAACAAAGTAAATTCTAGAATAACCACTCCAATGATGACATACATTCATAAAAAAAAAAAGAGAGCACAAATGAAGTGTTGCTCTATAAGGTCCAATTCTCACGTTGGAAGGTTTTTGTGTCAAATCATGTTATTCTATTTCTCAATTCCACTATCAAAAGATGAATAGTTAATTATGCATTACAATGACTACTAATATCAATTATCTATCATGTAATTTAGTCCAAATCAAGTATACACAACGAGTAGTAAACCTTAAATACATCTTGCTAACTTGAAGCCAAAAACTCTTTTTTTTTTAAAAGTTTTTTTTTTCACTTTTTTTAATGAAGTATTCTCAACTCCCCCACATTTAAATCTTACATTGTCCCCAATGTATGCAAAGGGTAGTAAAGAAAAGGAAAGCAACTAATATCAAAAATAAAATAAAATAAAATAAAACTATCACAATTCTAAAACTAACAACGAGTCTCATAAAATCACTCTAATTCAACATATACTCAACATAAAAAAATAGGGCAATAAAAAGAGAGAAGAAAAGGCTAAATTATGTACTTCTTCCATGATTAAGCTCCGCAATCCATGAGCCTCTGGGACTACTAACTTATCCTAAAATCTGACTGTCTCATTTAATATGTTGAATTTAGGCTTCCCCCTTTAAAAACATCTTCATTGAGCTTAGTTGCTGTCTCATCAGTTTGTTAGACTACTCTAATACGATCAAATAGATCTAGTCAAGCCATAAATTGAGCCAAAAGAGACACCCGACTAGAAACCTCAACATCAATCCTCAACTGCTCAAACTTGGCTACCATCTAATACTCTCTCACTCATAGAGATGCCACAAATGCTATAGATTTGCGGCTTAGTGTATTTGCAACCACATTTGCTTTATCGAGTTGATATTGAATAGTAACATCATAGTCCTTCAATAATTCAATCCATCTGTTTGCCTCAAATTTAACTCCTTTTGAGTAAATAAATACTTCAGACTCTGATAATCAGTGAATATTTCACAATGCTCAGTGCCATCAAATTTTCAACGCAGAGATAATGGCTACAAGTTCCAAATCATGTGTGGGATAATTCTCTTCATGAGGTTTCAACTGTCTAGAAGTATAAGCTATTACATTCTATCCTTACATTAATACACAACCCAAACCCGTTTTGGATGCATCACTAAAGATCACAAATCCCTGTCCACTAACTAGTAATGTTAATACTGGGGTTGATACAAGTTTATCCTTTAGAGTCTAAAAACTAGTTTCACACTATTTATCTCACCTGAAATGTGCATTCTTACAAGTCAATCTTGTAAGTAGAGTAGTTATCGAAGAGAAATTCTTAAAAAATTTGTGATAATAACTTGTTAAATCTAGAAAATTACGCACCTCTGTAACTGTGGTAGCTGTAGACTAGTTAACAACGGCTTTAACCTTTTTTGGATCTACAAAAAGTCCTTTACCAAAGACAATGTGACCCAAGAAAATTACCTCATTGAGCCAGAATTGACATTTACTTAATTTGGCATACAATTTCTCAACCCTCAAAGTTTGTAAGGCGATGCAAAAATGCTGCTCATTTTGAGCTCTATCTTTAGAATATACCAGAATATCATCAATAAACACTACAATAAAATCATTTAAATAGGGTCTGAAAACACGGTTCATCAAATTCATAAATACTGTTGGGGTATTAGTTAACCCAAATGGAATCACTAGGAACTCATAATGGCCATAACGAGTGTAAAAGCCATTTTAGGTATATCTTCCTCTCTGACCTTAATCTGATGGTAACTTGATCTGAGATCCAATTTAGAGAAAACCATGACACATCTTAATTGATCAAACAAATCATCAATTCTCGGCAGAGGATATTTATTCTTAATGGTAACTTGATTCAAATTTCAATAGTCAATGCACAAGTTTAAGGAACCATCCTTTTTTACAAATAAAATTGGAGTACCCCAAGGAGAAATACTCGGACAAACAAATCCCTTATCCACAAGTTCTTACAACTGAGTTTTCAACTCTTTCAACTCAGCTGGTGCAATTCTACATGGGGCCACAGAAATAGATATAGTGTCTGGCATCATATCAATAGTGAACTCTATCTCTCTAACTAGTGGCAATCTGAACAAATCATTTGGAAATACATCTGAAAAATCTCGAACCACTCGTATGTTAAGTAACTGAGGCTGCTCTTTCTTGTATTCTATTACATATTCTAAATATCCTTGACAACCCCTAGATAGTATTCTAGTCGCTTGAATAAAAGATACAATTGGAGCTCTCATAAATCTATCACCAATAAATAAAATCTGCGATTGTCCTAGTGGTGAAAAACAAATAATCTTCCAATGACAATTCATTAATGCATAATTAGCTGATATCCAATCCATACCCAGAATTATGTCCAGATCTATCAACTCCAATGATAGCAAATCAATACCGAAATCATGCCCCTGGAAGCTCACAGTGCAGTCTCTATAGATCTCAGTAACAAGAATTTCATCTCCAAGTGGTGTAACAACCCATTACCCTAGCTCTAGAGGTTTAGACTCACACAGCAAATGTATGATAAATGCTAATGAAATGAATGAATGTGTGACACCCGAATCAATCAAAACACAAATGTCACAAGAAAATATAATTTCATTCTACCTCTAATCATATTAGGTGATGCATGAGTCTCACGAGCAATAACTGATAAACTCTAGCTTGACCTCCTGGGCCTGATGGCATACCCTGAGGTTATCTTTGCTGTGGTCATGGTAGTAGAGCTAGTCTAGGTGGTTCTGGCCTCAATGGAACTGTAGGAGTTGCTGCCTAGTGGAACATGCTGTAAGGGAATGGGTTGTGGCTGACTAGACCTAAGAGGACAATGTGAAACATAGTGGCCTGGCTGAAAATACATGAAACAAAGTCTCATTCCACCTTCACATGGTCCGGTATGAAGATTTCCACAAATAGGATATGCTGGCCTCTTATGGGATCTCTCACCCTGCTCAGAATGCCTCTTCTTCTCCTTTTTTCTCTTAATGCTTGAGGTTTGAACTTCTGCTGGCCTCTTTCATTATAACCTTTCCTATCTATCCTCAGTAACCAATTCTAATGGCTTTGCATTGTTCACAAGATCCCTGTAGCTCGTAAAAGGTTGGGCCACTAGATATCTTTGGAAGAAAAATCACAATCCTTTTCTAAACCTCTTCGCTCTATTCTTGTCTATATCAACTAATTTGAGAGTATATACTGACAATTTAGCGAAGCGATCCTCATACTGACTAATAGTCTGGCTACCCTATCTTAGATTTAAAAACTCAGACATCTTCTGATCTCTAATAAATGCAAGTACATACCTTACATGGTAGATCTGCGTAAAATCACTCCATATGATATACTAAAGGTTATTTTCATATGGGAGTCTCAACGCAGCTTCCTTCAGATAATGGGTAGCAAGTCTAACATTGTATGCTTTAGTAATCATAAATTTGGAAAAGAGTATCTACATCTCCATAACCCAAGTCTCTGCAACCTGGGGATCATCACTCCCCAAAAAGATCATTGGCTCCATCTTTCTAAACTCAGTCATTAGTTTCTGTAATTGACGGTTCTCTCATGGCAAACATATGTTCCCTCCATCTTCATGTCCCTCTCCATACTTAGTGGTTCTCTGATCTCTACATGATCTAACCCGATCTGACTCAGAACCACTAATACCACTGGAGTTGCTGAAATTGACATAGCTGAAGAAGTAGGGGTGGTTTGAGTAGCTAGAGAGATATATGCTGTCTCACTCCCTATCACTGGTTGAGACAGTCTCTCTATCAATCTGCGAATGTCCCTTGATATAGTACCTGCCAAAGCCAAGCTAAAGCTTGTTGCAGATCCGACCCCTCTGGCCTTTGATCACTAGGCACCTATGATTGAGGCTCTTGCCTTTGCTCATCATTTCTTGGCTCCCCTTCAGGAGGTATTTCATTCATCTCCTGGTCCTAACCATTTTGTATGCTAATAACTCAATACATATAAATGACAAACAATGTCACTCATTAGATAACCACTCTCTATCTAGTAACATATACCTATAGTCTTAAATTCTAGGTATAGATTACCCAAAATATTGGGCTCTGTTACCAACTATGATGACTCGCTATGTAGGAGTCGCACCCCTTAGCAAAAGGAAGCAGACATGCAATTGCGAAAGCGACCAATACGATTAAAATGCACTGTCTGGACTAACAACAGTCACACTCTCCGTGTTTGATAACATGGAAGGAAATTTATAATAGAGGAAAATAAAGTCCAGTCCTATTTTTTTTAAAGAAAATATTGACAAAATCTCTCATATTTAATGACCGTTAATCAATATGAAAACTTGATAAAATCAATATAACACTTCTATCACTACAAAAAAAAAAAAAAATACAAATCCAGCGGTCACCTTTACCAGCGGCTATGAAAGCCGCTGGTATTGGTAGGTCTTTTCCAACGGAAAGAAGAGCTACTAGTAGATGTAGGTTAATATCAGCGGCTATATTAACCACCAGTAAACTCCCATCTACGCCAGCGGCTATTATGTTCGGACCACTAGCATGGTTTGATCTATACCAGCGGTTTACAAACCATTGGTAAATTCCTTTCTATGCCAACGGCTATGTGCAATAAATCGCTAGCATAGTTTGCTATATACCAACGGCTTCATGAGTTGCTGGTAAAGGTTCCTATAACAGGCCCTAATTTCTAAATCCCCTTCTCCCCAAATCACGAACGCCTCGGTCCCTCTTTCTCACTCGCTCTCTACCCTCTAGACTTTCACTCTCTCTCGATCGATCGATATCCTCTGGCTATGAATCGTGAATCCCTCTGGTTAAGTGTGGCTATGAAGTGCGAATCCTTCGGATCACAGAAAGGTACAATCTCTCTCTCTCTCTCTCTAAACTAAAACCCTAATTCTTCGCTTTGACTTCCATTGTCACTGTGAAGCTTTGATTCTTTGCTTTGACTCTGTCGTCTTCATCTCTGCTATCGCCACCGATTGAACCGCCGCCTTAGTCCATCGTTTTCTGTTCGACTTCGATTGTTTCGCCTCTCTTCAATATCTTTGATTGCAGAAAGGTACGATCTCTTCGATTATTTTAGAGTGATTCTTGCTTGAATAAGGAGTGTGAATTTTTTGCAGATGCACTGGATCCAAGCGACTAATATTCCTAAGAAACATGTTTTTCATTTTGTTTATTAGGAAAAAAGCTGCAGAGAAAAGAATATCTGCAAAAGAGTTGTAACATTTTAGGAATTTATATATTATATAAATTATCCTGACCATTTATCTATAAAAAAAAAAAAAAGAATATCTGTAGAATTTGATCAATCTGGTAGATTATAGGATGAATCTTCTTGCTCGATCTATTGTGGTATTCCACTTTGGCTTGCTTAAGTGCAACTTTTTACTAAGGTCATCTGTTGGCTTGTCTCTTTGTCTTCTGGTTTGGGATGATTAGTGAAGAGTGTCCGTTGCCTTGCTAGGGTTGCTTCCCCTAGTTAATTTTTCGGTCTTCTTGCCTTAGTTGATTTTTTTTGGTCTTCTTGATTTTTTTGGTCTTCTCGATCCATTGTGGTATTCCACATCTATTGGCTTGTTTCTTAAGTGCAACTTTTTGGTCTTCTGGTTTAGGCTTGTTTCTTTGTCATATGGTTTTGGGAATCGTGAGCTTAATTAATTCTTTCTTTTTCTCTTTCTTGTTGGGAAATTGAAGTCACATTTATATCATTATGTATGGATTATAAGAATGTAGAGTAGGTTAGCTTAGAAAAGGTTTATGCAAAATTGGGACCAAAGATGTCTTTGTCTCTCAACCTCTAGACAAGTACATTTTATAAGCATTTTTAGGTAATGGGGTGGGGTGTGCATGTACAAGCCAAAAGAAGCCCGCACGTTCAACATGGTATGCATAATGAAAATCATGGGATTAAACCTTGCATTTATCAAAGTGTTAATCTCATGATTAACATTTTTAGTTGTTAATAGTACTCCTATCTGTAATGATTCTTTCTCAGTTTCCTAGTCCTAGGCCAAAAACTAGAATCAACTTATTGTTTATTAGCTTTCATTATCTTTTTGGTTCAGCATGCTGCATATATCACAATTGGAAGTCAGTGTTTTGGTAAATTTATCCCTTTTTGCTCTATATGAATTAGAAACTGGGACTGTAAGTACTCCTATCCCTTTAAAATCTCTTCTCAACTCCATATGTTTAAATTTATCAGTCTCTTCTCAACTGCAATAAATTTTAAATCTGAGAAAGTTGTGATTTAATCTTTCCGCAAACAACAATATCACAAACAAATTTATTGTTGTTTTTTTTAGTCAATTTAATTAAAACAAGAAGGAAAATTAATCCTACATTTTTACCCTGGGATGTATGGGTTAGATCTAGGAATGTTGAGTGGTGAATCAATGCTATTCTTGCTTGGCTTTCGGGAGATTTTACCCTGGGATGTATGGGTTATATCTAGGAATGTTGTTAGCACAAATAACATTGTTTGGATCTTAGAGTTTTCTTTAGACTTATAAAGATGTCCTGAATATATTTTGGGCTTAAACCAGTATAGGCCTCTCTCCAATCATCTATTCATTCATTTCTGTATATTGAACCCCACACCTCCTTTTGTTCTTTTTATCATGGAACTACCACCCTAGTTAAGAATATTAAAGTTATTACAATTTTTTATATGTTTCATTTTTCTAATCTGCCGACCCATTAATTTGGGATTTGAATGCCTAGATTGTTGTTATTATTGTTTTGTTTTCATTTAAAATTTAAAGCAAAAAGGGATAAATTTAAGCATATAGAGTTGAGAAGAGATTTTAAAGGGATAATATTAGAGCAACTAAAGGTTCATCTGTGGTAAGTGTTTTTTTTTTTTTTTTCCCTGTAGAAGTTTATGCCTTTCATAAGTACTCTTAATAAACTAATTTATTTTATGTTATGTGCCAGCTTCTTGAATATTATCATAAGATGGATAAATTATGGATATATCAAGATATAAGATCAAGTCCCCAATATGTCAAATGAGTTATTGAGTTTTTAAACTTTGCATTTAAGAGTAACCCTCATGATGGAAAAATTTTGTGTCCGTGTGTGAAATGTTTCAACACATACTTGTTTTCTAGAGCCACCGTGTTGGATCATATTATATGGAATAGTTTTCTGAGAAGTTATGTCAATTAGATTTTTCATGGTGAGGATCATGTTGGTGCTTCTAGTTCCAATGTCAGATCTACTATAGATGAACAAATGTTTGGTCATGATATACATGGCTTATTGCATGATGCCTTCATTTTGAATGAGATGGAGGATATAAGGGATGAGAATATCGGTCGAGAAAATAACCAAAGTTCTAAAGCTAATCAAGGGGAGCAAAGGAGTCATAGTTTAGACAAGTTTTTTGAGTTACTTGAAGATGCTAAGCAACCAATATACCCAAATTGTAGCAGACACACAAAACTTTCGACCATGGTACACTTATTCCATCTTAAATGCTTGAATGGGTGGACAAATAGTTCATATACCAGTTTATTAAAGTTCTTAAAGGACTTGTTACCCGAGGAAAATAGTTTGTCGGATACCTTTTATGAATTCAAGAAATCCATTTCAGCTTTGGGTTTGTGATATTCATACTTGTCCCAATGATTGCATGTTATTTTGGAAAGACAAGGAGAAAGATGAGATATGCTCCAAGTGTGGTGCTTCTAGGTGGAAAGAAATAGTAGATGATTTGAAAACTAATGATGAGCAATGCACAACTATAAAGAGAAAGAAAAAACCTGTGAAGGTTTTGAGATGGTTTCCTCTGGTACCAAGGCTTCAAAGGTTATTTATGTCCTCAAAGACAGCTTCACTTATGAGATGGCACCATGAGAGCCGTACTAAGGATGGTCTTTTAAGGCATGCAGCTGACTCTATTGTTTGGAAGGATTTTGATTCTCAGTTTCCTGATTTTTCTAATGATTCTCGTAATGTTCAGTTGGCATTAACTTCTGATGGTTTCAACCCTTTTAAAAACATGAATGTCACTCATAGCACATGGACTGTTAAACTTATTCCTCTCAATTTGCCTCTGTGGTTGTGTATGAAATCACATAATTTCATACTTTATTTACTTATTTCTAGTCCCAAAAGCCCCGGTGATAAGATTGATGTCTATATGCAACCTTTGGTGGAAGAATTGAAGGAGTTGTTCTAGTCTTTTTTTTTTTTTAATGAATTGGTTTATAAATCTTCTATTTATCAATTTCTTTTCGCATGACTTTTTAAGAGATGATGAAAAAAGAAATTGAAAGCTCTCAATCCCAAAGCGAGGGAAAGCCAATTAATTCGAACGCTTAAGAGGATGATATTTTTGCCCAAGTCAAAGGTGCTGAGAGTAGAGGTAGAGTGAGATGCATGGGACTTGTTGCCTCTACGTCAAAAAACACATCACAATCACAACAAGGTAAAGCAGTGGCAGAAGAAAAATTTAAACAAGATTTTATTCAATTCAAAAAATCAATGCTTGCACTCTTCGAAAAAGGTTTTGCCGGTGATAATGATGAGCGCGCAAGCAATTTTCTCATAGAAGCATGATAACTTTGCGACATATCAGTATAATATATATATATATATATATATATATATACACTATTTTTGGATTATAATTTTTATAGTCATATTTTCCTTAAAACTAAACACTCATCAATTTTTTTTTTCTATTATTAGATTCCATCTGCTCTTAGTTCACACCAATCACAAGAAAACTCCTTTAATCCTAATGAAGGTAAGAAACATATATGTGTTTTTTTCTATGCTCCTTTAATCCTAATGAAGGTCAATTTCTGAATGTCTATCTTATGATGCACATTTGGACATACAAATGTGGATGTTAGAGCACTTGTGTTTGAGTGTGTGAAGATATTGGAGACTGGGCATATTTTCTCCATTTTTTCTTCCCTTTTGGTGTTGATACATTGCTTCATGCTGCAAATGTAATGTAGCAACAAAATATCAAATGTAAGAGAAAGGAAAATATAATCACCTGGACACCTCTCTGATTGAGTTTTATAGAAGTCAGAATGCAAATGAGAGTTGTAGACAGTTAGGAATCTTTTTCCACATTAGATTGGGAGATGGATGCCACTTCCTATGGTGATGGGAATACCAATTCTAACAGGAGCATTTTTCACAATTGATATGAATGACTGGGGAGTCAGGTGGTGTTTGTGGGGCAAAAAGTGAACCTAAGAAGGAAGATTTGATGGTTCCTGTAGTGGCTTCTAGTCTACTATACAGTGAAGGGCTATGGATTGTCCCTTCTTTTATTCTTGCTTTAACTTAAGTCCCCCAGCATGCATGAAATTTGTCCCTCTCAAAGAGACCCTAAGGTTCATAGGTGCATCAAGTGTAAAACGTAGCATACCTTACGAGGCTTTCCATCTGCAGAATATGCTGGCTGGCTTATCAATTGCTGTGTCAATTCTGCATGACAATATACACTCCCAGTATCATCAGAAAAGGTGCAGTAAGCAGTTAATATATTTCTGAAATAGATATACATCAAACACTGGTGCATATCTAGTCGAATAAAGTTGGATATCAGTTGATCTTTGACCGGAATAACATACTCTTCATCATAAGACCAATGCCTTTTACTTTAGGCCCCCAGAATGGGCATTTTTTCTCTAACCTATCAATAACCATGCAACAAAGTAGGACAAGAAAAGATAAATAATTGTATAGGACAGATAAGGTTTAGTTTTTAAATTCAGCTTAATTATTAAAACACAAAAAAGTTTTCTAGCTTTACTTGAACAATAGACACCTTCTTTGGCTTGGCATCATTCTGGAAATTTTTTGGAGCTCAAGTCAAGCGTTTATCTTCAGAACCTTTTCTTTTTCTTTTTTTCTTTTTGGTATTTTCTGGAGAATATTTGCAGGGATTGAACAAGTCTAGTGTTTCTTCACTTATTTGTCTTATACATTTTTGTTTAATAATTTCTCATTTCTTTGCATGCATCTGCCTCTGGTGAGTTATAATTATTATTTGATTATGGTTGGAATCCTGCCCTTTGGTGTGTATTGATCAGTTCATTGGGCAATGCCTAATAGCCCGTGAATCATGTGCACAGCATGTGGACACTAGGTAACCATATGTGTAGGGTTCAAAACTTCCCTGGTGCAATTATGGAGGACTGAACTTTGAACCTTGCCGACATGCATCTCATACCAGTTAAATTGGGATTTGGATGCCCCACTAGTGAGTTATTGAAAGTCTGTGAGGGCGATATCAAAATAAAGTTGTTTGTCTGGAATTTATATGGTCCACCTGTACTCTCAATTCTGAATTTTATTAAAAGGTAGCATTTATATAATCCATTTCACATGTTGCTGGAGGTTTGCAACATTCTGGTTCTTTAATATATTTGTATGGCTCATTGTTTGTACTCTTTCATCACAAGTGGGGTTTGAACGGTTGGAGATGGTTTGGCTAGAGTTGAAGTCATAGTTCTCACTCTGGCAAGAGTTGAAGTCATAATTGTCCGAATTATTCTTTTTTTTTTTTTTTTATAATTCGTAATGATTTGAATTCTGAATATGAATTATTTTTGTAATGACTTAAATTCTGAATATGACTTGGCTTTGTAACAATTTTGTATATAAATTTATGCTTTGGGCATAATTTTGTTAAAAAGCATGTTTATCAAAAATTTTAGTTACATATTGTTTTTTTAAATATTAATTAAATAATATACAGGTATATAGTTATTGAAGAGAGAGAACATGGATTTATATGTAGAAAAATATTTGAATCTGTGCCAGTGGCTATGATCTTGATCTATACCAGCGGCCATGGCTGCTAGAAAAGGCTTTTATCTGTGCCAGCGGCCAGGCTGGCCGTTGGCAAATGGGATATCTATCCTAGCAGCCATATGGCCGCTGGCATAAGTCTATATCTTTGCCAGCGGTCAAGGCCGCTGATAAAACTCTTTACTAATATCAATATACCCAATGGAAATTTTGACCATCGGAGAAAATCCTAGAACTTTTAGCAGCAGCTATTGAGGTTTTTACCAGTGATTTTTGGCCGTTGCTAAAGGTCTTATTTTTTGTAGTGTATTATCTAATAAGTTAGCATCAATGGCCCTCCTGACCACCCAACATCACACGTCATGTTATATAAACATTATATCCCCAAAACTATATATAAGGCTTTCATATAACAAAACTATATATCTACACATGCAACACAATTCAAAAGAATACAAATAATTACTTGTCTCAAATAAAATAAAAGGGATCGAAGGTGAGTAGGAATCTAAATCCCTCGGCTCAAGTGCCTCTACCTGGTGGTTTCCTCTCTCTCCCTGATCACCAGAAAATAAGAATATCGGGGTCAGTATAAGTTGATCAAGTACACGGGGGACCAATAGCATGCATATCAAGCAAACATGTACAAAAATATCAACATCACTGTATGAATAGATAAACATAGCAGAGTATGCAAGAGTTGCAATTGTCTCAAGACAACAATTGCGATTGTCACATTTAGAATCATTATTCATTTTCTTCTTTGTTAATCAAATTTAATCTTAGTGATTAAAGAAAGGAATAGAACGTCGAACCAAACTACTGTATGAGGGTCTGGAAGAGTAAACCAAAATTTAGTATTCTTAAATAAAATTTAGCTCTTTTTGGGTTAGATACCTCAAATATTTCATTTGCTTCTAATTCTACCCTCATAAGGAAAAAAGATACAATCATAGTTCCTCAAGTTTCGTACAAGTTTTTGGAACTCCATATATAACTCATACTCCTCAAGTTTCGCTCACAGGCTTTGCATGATCTTTCGAAGGAATTCTTATGTCATCATTTTCTCTTTACATTCTTTCGTATTTCTCATATAATAATCATTATAATTTATCACAAGAATTGTATAACATTCATAACCAAACATCACAAATATACAGTTTGTATAGTTAGCCAACTCATAATATTCCATTGGGCTATTTTAATAAGTTTCCATCCCAAACAAGTCTCAATAAAATTATCATATCTTGAACTAATGACTAGATTGAGATGAATCAAATTGTCACACAAAATTAAGACTTAAAGTTACAACTTTTATGTTTGTAGCTAGGTTCATTTCCAATCATACAAAGAAAGCCAACCCAAACAATTTTACAACCCAAAACTTACAATACAACTTGCGCAATCATAGAAAAATTAATATAACTTTTTCTGCATAAATCGAATTGAGGTGATTCTAGTGGCCGTTTAAAGATAAGAGATAGGGCTACAATTTCTATGTTCAGAGTTTAGCCTAACTCAATATAAAAGGCAACTCAAAATCAAAGTAAAATTTAGTACAAAAATAGGGTAGTTCTTTTACATAAATGTGTCATCTTGAAAATTAACCAAAAATTCATCTCTCAATGAAACTGTGCAAATTATATGTCATTTTAAAGTTATGGAAGTCTAGTTTCATTAAAAAACTCACTTGATTTGCACTTATGTAAAAAAAGTTTATAGGCCAAAAACTGAGACATGATCAACTGTCCAACATGCCAAATTGTTAGGTTTTCATTTAAGAACGTGATTCTCTTTTCCCTAATCCATTTCATCCATGTTCTAACAACACAATCACATCCAAAAACATGTTTTATAGAATTATTAGATATCAATTAACAAACACATGCAAGATACTTGCCATTTTTAGCTTGAAAATCCATTTCGCTCTCATATGCTCTTCTTCCTCCAACTCCCTAGCTTTCCCTATGTTTTCAGCTTGTTCTCGGTTTGTTTTACAGTTTTTCTACACTTTTTTATGTTAGAGACAGTAGGTATATTGATGGAGGTTTCTTAATCTAAGCTAAAGTGTGGATTTCAATGGAGTTTGGGGGTGGTTTTTAGAGAAGGAATGTGAAATCTGAAAATAAGTTTCTTAGAAAGAGAATGGTTGTGTTTTAAGTCCATTCTCTCTCTCTCTCTCTTTACCAAAGTGGAATGTAGGGCCCCAAGCATGGTGATGTGTCTAAGGTGTGGATGCCAAGTGTTGAGTGATCATGTGCCATGGTGTCCCTTGTGATAGTATGACACATACTCCTTGTGGGTCCCACACTAAACCCTTTGTGAGTCCCACACCTAACCGTAATTCGCTTATTTTGTGGGCTTATTTTGACTATTCTCGTTCTTTGATATATCACACTACTCTATAATAATTTTAATATACCCGATCTATAGTGAAAACCACAACATAAAAATCGAAACATACATCACAAAATAAAAGAAACTCAACGAATTTTATCAAAATGCGTTGTGAAAAATTTAAGTGTGTTCTGTAAAATACAAATGCAAATACAAATATATGCTTTAACGTTTTCTCAAAATGGAACCTTACACAACTAATAAAGCAAAACAGTTAGTTCAGAAATTTGATATTCAAGATTCGAGTGACTTACCCCATTAACCTGTTTTGTAGCTCCATCCACTCTCATTCCAAATTCTTTAGAATTTTCTGTCATATTTGAAATCAACTGTCTAACTTTTTCAGGTGTTTTATTGACCAAAACTCCTCCAGTAACTATATCTATCATACTTCTATCCATGGGTAGATGTCTTTCGTAAAAATATTGAATTAAAAGCTGATCCAATATTTGATTATGTGGGCAACTATCATAAAGTTGTTTGAACCTCTTCTTATATTCGTACAATGTCTCTTCACTAACTTGCCTAATCCCGCATATTTTTTTTATGATGTTGGCAGTCCTAGGTGCTGGAAAAAATTTCTCCAAAAATAGCCTCTGTATCTTATTTCATGTGTTTATTGAACCAGGGATAAATAGTACAATCAATCTTTTGCCTAATCTTTTAGAGAAAAAGGAAAGACCCTCAATTTTATTTATTCCTCAGTCATGCCTTGACGTTTCAGACTTGAGCAGACAACATGGAATTCTTTCAAATATTTATGCGAATTTTTACTTGAGAGACCGTGAAAAATAGAAAGTAAGTGAATCAAACCATATTTGAGTTCAAATGCTACCTCAAGAGCTGGGTACTCGATGCAAAAAGGTTTTTGGTTCAAATTTGGTGTAGCTAACTCCTTCAGAGTTTTTTCACGAATTGTCATCTTTTCTTCCTCTTAAAAAAAATCAATAACACAAGTGAAAAGCACAAACTAAGAAATTAATGTAGTTCCCTGATAACGGTGCCAAAACTTTAGATGGGTTGTCGAAACCCTCAAAATTAATACTAATTCCCCAATGCGAACAAATTTATAGAAATAGTGCTACCAGATTGAATTCTAAGATAACTAAATTAATTTAATTTTTTAGTTAAATGCCAAAATAAAAATAGAGGTTTATCAATTAAATTTATAAATTAAAAACAAAAAAAGAAATAAATTAACACTGCAAAATAATACATATTGAAGAAAAATCAATCTATTAAAATTCTAATATAAGGGTTCACTACATTCAATTATTTTACTGATAATATGTAACACCGACACTACGGTATCCGTATATTATTTCTGTTTTTGAATTTAATAAAATAATTCTCAATTTATATATATATATAGAAAAATATTTAATTTTATTGATTTTCGATTTTGGAGTTTTTAATTCAAATTTTTAGTATATTCAAAAGTATCCGTATTTCCGATTCGAAATGTGAAGTAAGTATAAAAAATAAATTTCAATTATTAAATTATTTATTTCCTCTTTTATTTATTTATAAATCTATTCTTATAAAAAATATATATATATAATAATAACAAAAATAATATAAAAAAAAAATCAAAAATTGAATTAGGGCTTAAAGCCCTAATTCTCCTCTCTTCTTCTATTTCTCTCCCCGCCTCTTCGTCTTCTCCCCCTCGCGCCTCCGCCCTGTGGCCGCCGTTGCCCCGCTCCGCCGCAGACGACCGTCAACCACCACCCAGCCACCGATCAACTCTCTCCCTCTCTTTCCCTTCTCGGTTCTTCTCTCTACCACGCTCTGTCTCTTTCTCCTTCGCAATTTCTCTATCTCCCGCTATGTCTCCCTCTCGCTCGATCTCTCATCTCCTCCGCCGTGTTCCGCCGCCCCCTTCCACCACCGTCAACGGCCTCCGACCACCTTTCGTTCTACCCCCTCTGTTTTCCCTACTCTCTGTTTCTCTCTCAATCTCTCTCTCGTGATCTCTCGCACTCTTCGCCCCTCTTCCACCTTCCACCGCCGCACACAACCAACGCAAGCCACCACCGCACCACCGATCTACTCTCCCTCTCTATTTTTCCCTCTCGGTTCTGTCTCGTATTCTCTCTATCACTCTCTGTCACTCACTGCCTCTCTCTCTCTCTCTCTCTCTCTCTCTCTCTCCCCCTACACGCGCCGCCGCGCGTGTGGCCCTACGCGCGCGGCCGCAAGTGTGTGACAGCCCTGCGCGCCCGACTACAGCTCGAGATAGCTCCAGCGCGCGGCTGCAGTGCCTCTTCCCTGCTCACGCGCTTTGCTCTCCCTCTGCTGAGAGCGCTTCTGCAACTCTTGCAGAGCCCCAAATCGTCAGCATAGCAGCAGGCATCCGAAACCCTAGACTACCTGCACTCATTTCCTGCGAAGGTAAGGACGAAAGTTCTGACCTATAGATTTAGGGTTTTGATTCTTATATTAATTTAGATTAATTACTGAAATTTGTTTCAATTTGGAAGTATTGCAGGTCCTGGAATGAATTGAATGACGCACGAACGTTAGAATTGCGAATGGTGAAACCCTAGGTAAGAGAAATACTAGTCTCTTGGATGATTGAATGAGTTTAGACCGAATTTAGTAGGAGAGTTTCATATATGTTCTGAAAAAGGTGTGGAATTGGAAGAGAATGCATTTTCTGACAGTTTATATGTGATTATTAAGGTTAAGTTTAGAAGTCTGCGTGAATTGGGCTGTTTAGTATGAAAGAAGTATGTTATAGGATCATAGAATCATGTTAAGTTATTTTGAATAGTTTCATTCAGGGTTAAATTATGAAATATGCATGAAAGTATTTGGGATCAGAGTTGGAATGCAATGTGCTGTGAAATGAAGTATATTGTCGCATTTCGTGCTCTTCTTTGGTTGTATTAAGTTGTTAATTTGCATAATGGTAGGTATATGAAAAATAATTTAAAAGTTGTGGTTATAATTTAAGAACTATCGTAGTCTTTTACATTATAAGTCGTCCTGCATATAGGAAATTAAAATACAATTTTCGTAATATGAAAATAGGTTTCAATACCTTTAAAATGACATATGGTTTGAAAAAATCGGATGAAAGTGAAAAGTGTATGATTTTTCAAAAATTTTTCTATTTTGTAGGAATTTATTTATTTTTAAATTTATTTTCGATTTTAAACGGTTTTAAATTTGAATTAAAATTAATTTGATTTTATTATCTACTTATAAATAGAATGAAATTGATGATATTGGCGTATGTTTATAAATTGAAGAATTTAGGGTTGTATGAACTTAAGGAAAATGTTAAAACCTGAAAATAGTCAGAAATTTGATGAAAATCGTGATGATTTGATTAGGTTGGCTTTCTTGGAGATTTGAGGAGCCGATTTGGTTTGATTTTAGAAATAGGGAGTGACTACCCTCCCTAGAATATGAGTGGGACACTAATCTCTTGCATAAAATAATGAAACCTGATTTTATCGTATTTTTAATAAAACATGCTTTTGATATGCATTGTCTCGACGTATGGAATTGAAATTTAAATCTGTTTTGTGATTATTGGAGTGTCGTACTTATATTTTCTACAATTATGCATTTATATTTGAAAAGAAATGAAATTGTGCCAAGATTTGAGAAACATAATATTTTCCATTCTACCATTGCATTGGTTTATTGAAATTAAATGATTTCGATGAAATTATATTGGCACACGAATTTGAATTGTTTTGAGGATATGATCAGATGATTTGGCTATGTGGGTTGGATGCCTACTAGCTTGAGATGATATGATGATATGGCATTATTTGATTGATTCCGTAGCTACGAAGGGCGTTTGTAGAGGCACAGGTTGCTTGGATACGCTTCTGCAGGAGGTATCCGCAAACGTCATGTATATATGTTCATAGGCACGAACGGTTAAACCCTCATCGGGGGAGAACGTGTGTGACGCCACCGTCTAGCACCGGGCGGTGACCTATTGACGAGCCAGTTTATATATTTCGTAGGCACGAACGGTTGAACCCTCATCAGGGGAGGACGTGTGTGACGCCACCGTCTAGCACCGGGCGGTGACCTATTGACGAGTCTGGGTAAGCAAAGGTTAAGCCCACGGCCAACGTCGGGGTAGAGAGTTACTTTTGAAACACTTTGCATAATAAAACCTCTGATGCGCCTGTCCCAGGTCATGGTTGACCTTTGTCAGGATCCTTTCAGCTTGCTCTATGATCTATTTGATTTTAAATGGATGTATATATGTATGATATCATGTGAATGATTAAATGAGTTCATTTTATTCAAAATATCATGATTTACTGCGAAATTTGAATCATTGGTTACGAATGATATTATTTGACACTCCAATGTTCACCTACACTATTAGTATTTGAGATTAATCCCCTCACTCATTGAGTATCCTCCCATAGATACGCACCCCTCTTCTTTCCTCCTTCAAACAGGATTGTTGTGCTGGAGCGATAGTTCAGAGTTTAGAGATTTTGACGGATCTGGTTATTCTGGATGGTAAGGTTTTAAGTTTAAGCTGAAACTTGAATTACGTTTTATATTTTCGACCCTGTGAGGTTTTGTTGAGGTCCGTATTTAGCCGTGTACTTATTTTAAGATGACTGTATAATTTATGTATATTTATTTGCGAAACTCTCATATTTCATTTGCATTGAGGCGATTGTACGTATTTAAATGTTATTTGAGAAAAAGTATTGTATATTATATAAAATTTTAGGTCCACTCAGTGTAGTGGCTGCTCAGGCTCTAGTTGGACATGACAGTAGAGGTTTGTGGTTAGGTCTGCTAGAAATTTTATAGCCTTGCGTTGTTCTGGATGCTGGTTGTGGGAATTGGTTGATTTTGGAGAGGCCGGAATGATCATTTGTTTATTTTACAGGATGAATGTTGATATACAGGTGAAATTGTACATGGGAGACATTTGATTTATGGGAAGGTTCTACCCGATTTTTTGTAAAAATACAGTCGGCATCTTGGGCAACGGGTGGCTGTTCACGATCCCGGTTCTGGGCGTGACAGTTCTATTGGTATCAGAGCTCTAGGTTGAGAACTGTGTTTGATAAAATAGTTTTGAAAATATTCCCAAGTACATTTTAAAGTTCTCAATGCATATGAGAGTTTCATTACAGTCATGAGATCCCAATACATGGTCTTAGGCATATGAGTTATTATTTTTAGGGGGTTAGATGCTGTGCGTATCTAATCTAGCATATTGGTTCTATCAATTCTTAAACTTATAATCTTATTTATTTTAGGGGGTTAGTTACTCTGTAACTAACCCTAATCTTTGAATCATATCTAATTTAAATTCTTCCTTTGTAAGGTTATGATTACTAGACGAACTACTAGATTTGTACCTGAGACATCTAGAATACTTGAGAATATTTCCTCATCATGTGTACCCTTCTAGCACTCTCTCAGCCAGTTATTATAGCCAGGGTTTCATCACCATCATTTGATGCATTTAGGTAGGTGTATGAGTGGTACACCTCTCATTGGACTCGAATGCCTTGATTCATAACTCAAATTTTTTTTA
Source organism: Dillenia turbinata (assembly GCA_037126225.1). Lineage (NCBI taxonomy): Eukaryota > Viridiplantae > Streptophyta > Magnoliopsida > Dilleniales > Dilleniaceae > Dillenia > Dillenia turbinata. The sequence goes on along the minus strand of JBAMMX010000007.1, from coordinate 16,673,851 downwards.
AGGAGTTAGTTACTCCGTAACTAACCCTAATCCTTGATTTCCACTTAATGAAAGAGTGTTCTGTTTTCATAACTATGCCGCCTAGATGTAGTAGGTGCGGTGCACCACTAGAGTCTCTTAGTGTCTGATGCACTTGTGGCACTCGAGACTCCACGAGTACCAGAGGGTGCTTCCTCTACTCACGCACCTTCACTAGTGCCACCCTCAGCACCTCCACCGGCTGTTACAGCTGAGATTCCTCCACCACCACTAGACGTCTTGAGACAGTGGCAGGAGTGGTACAGTAGATATGGGGTGCAGATGCCACCACCTCTACCATAGACTCCAGCGACCGCACCTGCGACCGTGCCTACTCCTACGACACTGATTTCTCTTCTGGTGACCGGTTTTTCCATTTCTAGTCCAACCGATGAGACATCGGTTACTTTGAGGCGCATCCATGAGCTTAGTTGGTGACAGAGTCACGACAGCTCGGATGTACAGACTTTTCAAGATTTAGTAATGCCGTAGCGGTGAAGCACTGGATTAATAGGACTCGTAGGATCCTTACTGATCTGGGGTTGACAGAGGAGCTCAGATTGAGAGTTGTTGAGAGACTCCTCGACGGTGATGCCCTCACTTGGTGGGAGGCTATTTGTGACGAGACTACTGACTCACTGCGGTAGGAGGACTTCTTGAGGGAGTTCGACCGTAAATATTTTACGGAGTTCTAGTAGGACCATAAAGGGTTGAGACCCAGACGAGCCAGAGTTCGAAGTGGGATAGGACTTCTAGCTTTCAAGGAAGCCCCTCTCACTTTACACCAGCAAAGTTTGAATAGGGACCATGTCCCTAGGTGTTTAGAGCATAAGCCCCTAGTGCCTCTAGTTAGTCCATAGCACAGCACCATCCTATTTGTCACGACTGCGGCTGATGTCATTTTGGAGTTTGCGGAGCTCCATTTAGATGCTTCTAATATGGGAAGCAAGGACATATTTGTAGCTCTTGTCCTGACCTAGGTTTCAGAGGTCAAGTGTCACAAACACACATGGGTGGACCATGGACAGGTCAACAGGGAGCACCTGCACACTCAGTACACACCGCTCCACGGACTGTAGCCGGGAGCAACATTGCACTAAACTCCTCACGATAGCAGCCGAGGGCATAGGCCCGCGTATATGGTATGACACAGGACGCTTAGGCGAACCCAGATGTGATCATGGGTAACATTTCCACGGATTTTATTATTTAGGAGCCTTTATGTGCTTTTCTTTTTGAGATCATGTATATCATGTCCCACTATGATTAGTTAAAACTCTAGAAGCTTAACTATTCGATTATCTTTTTGAAATCATGTACGCCACGATGACATGTACGAACATAGTTAGTTAAAGACTTAGAGGCTTAACTATTTTGATATATAGATAAATACATATATCTTTTGCGCATCCTAAATCGAATCTCTTTCAATTTCTCACATCATGGGTACCATGAAAATATTTGGAGTCGACGCCCATGTTTATGTGTACACCGGCTCGAACCATTCTTGTGTGAGAGCTTCATTCATCCAACTGTTGGGTAGACAATATTCACCACTAAATGAGGAGTTATTAGTTATCACTCCTCTTAGTGAGTAGTTGATTAGAAATTCGATATATATAGTGTTTATCTCTCTTGTTGATGGAACTCCGTGCATTAGGAGTCAGTTTGACTAGTGATGATCGAGCAGCATTACTAGCTTGATTTGAAATGAGGTCGACCTTGCTCGACCGCATTAGAGAGATTTAGGGAGCAAATGAGGAGCTCCAAGGTATTCTTGATAGATCTATAGAGATGATGACAGAGAGTTCCGAGTCCGTGATAACAGACTAGTAGTATATCGATAATGGGTTTGCATTCCCGCCGACAGTGAATCTTCGTAGAGATATTTTAAAAGAAGCTCATTCCTCCACTTACGTTATACATTTGAGAGGTACAAAAATGTACCTAACTATCAGAGATAGTTATTGGTGGTCTGATATAAAGAGAGAGTTCGTTGCTTGATGCCTGGTTTATCAGTAGATGATGGCCAAGCATTAGTGACCCACAGGCGCTTTGCAGCTTTTTCCCATTCCCGAGTGGAAGTAGAAACACGTCACAATGGATTTTGTGACAAAGATTGCCGCGGACTTCAGCACAGCATGATGCCATTTGGGTGATCGTCGATAGACTCACCAAGTCCGCACATTTCATTCCGATTCGTGCTGATTATTCCTTAGAGGTATTAGTAAGCCTCTATATTGACACGATTATCAGACTTCATGGGGTACCAATGTCAATAGCATTGGACAAAGACTCCAAATTCACTTCTAGATTTTGACCCAGATTATAGGGAACATTGAGTACTAGATTGAGTTTTAGCATCGCATAACACCCCTAAAGCACATGATGAGAGCATGTGTTAGGGATTTTCAGAGTAGCTGGGATCCGCATCTCCTACTGGTAGAGTTTCTATATAATAATAGCTAACAGGCCAGCATTGGTATGCCTGTGTGAAGCATAGTATGAGAGGAAATGACGTACTCCGTTATGCTGGGATGAGGTAGGTGAAAGACAACTCAACATTGTTGAGTTGTTTGAGGAAACAAGAGATAAGATTAAGGTCATTCGTGAGCGGATGAAGGCCGCCCAGGACTGATAGGAAGTCTATGCTTATAGGAGGTGGATGACATGGTTTTCCTACGTATATCGCCCTGGAAAAGGGTGATTCGATTTAGGTAGCGGGACAAACTGCGCCCTAGATATATTGGACCTTTTCGTATCCTTGAGAGGATCGGGAGTGTGGTATACAGATTGGAGTTGTCATATGAACTATCCCGCATTCATGACGTCTTTTATGTCTTAGTACTCAGGAAGTACCTAACTAATCTTTCTCATGTACTTAAATCTCCACCTGTTAAGTTGTGAGAGGACCTCAGTCTTCCAGTTCAGCCCGTGGTTATTCTAAATCGGCAGGTCAGAAAGTTGCGAAGCAAGGAAGTTTCATTGGTCAGGGTCTTGTGGAGAAGTGATCAAGTCGAAAAAGAAACCTGGGAGCCCGAGGAGGCAATAAGAAAACAGTACCCTCATTTGTTCACCGTTTAGTTTTCTTTTAGTTTTGAGGACGAAACTTGTTTTTAGGGGGTTAGAAAATGTAACACCGACACTACGGTGTCCGTATATTATTTCTGTTTTTGAATTTAATAAAATAATCCTCAATTTATATATATATATATATATATATATATATATATAATTTTATTGATTTTTGATTTTTGAGTTTTTAATTCAAATTTTTAGTATATTCAAAAGTATCCGTATTTTCGATTCGAAATGTGAAACAAGTATAAAAAATAAATTTCATTTATTAAATTATTTATTTCCTTTTTTATTTATTTATAAATCTATTCTTATAAAAATATATATATAATAATAATAAAAATAATATAAAAAAATTAAAAATCGAATTAGGGCTTAAAGCCCTAATTCTCCGCTCTCCTTCTATTTCTCTCCCCGTCTCTTCGTCTTATCACCCTCGCGCCCCCGCCCTGCGGCCGCCGCTGCCCTCCTTCGCCGCAGACGGCCGTCAACCACCACCCAGCCACCAATCAACTCTCTCCCTCTCTTTCCCTTCTCGGTTCTTCTCTCTACCACGCTCTGTCTCTTTCTCCTTCGCAAATTCTCTATCTCCCGCTGTGTCTCCCTCTCGCTCGATCTCTCATCTCCTCCTCCGTGTTCCACCGCCTCCTTCCACCACCGTCAACCGCCTCCGACCAACTTTCGTTCCACCCCCTCTGTTTTCCCTACTCTCTGTTTCTCTCTCAATCTCTCTCTCGCGATCTCTCGCACTCTTCCACCTTCCACCGCCGCACACAACCACGCAAGACACCACCGCACCACCGATCTACTCTCCCTCTCTATTTTTCCCTCTTGGTTCTGTCTCGTATTCTCTCTCACTCTCTGTCACTCATTGCCTCTCTCTCTCTCTATCTCTCTCTCTCTCTCTCCCTACGCGCGCGACTGCAGCGTGTTACAACCCCTGCGCGCGTGACTATAGCGCGCGACAGCCCTGCGCGCCCTACTGCAGCGCGCGGCTGCAACGCCTCTTCCCTGCTCACGCGCTTCGCTCTCCCTCTGCTGAGAGCGCTTCTGCAACTCTTGCAGAGCCCCAAATCGACAGCATAGCAGCAGGCATCCGAAACACTAGACTACCTGCACTCATTTCCTGCGAAGGTAAGGACGAAAGTTCTGACCTATAGATTTAGGGTTTTGATTCTTATATTAATTTAGATTAATTACTGAAATTTGTTTCAATTTGGAAGTATTGCAGGTCCTGGAATGAATTGAATGACGCACGAACGTTAGAATTGCGAATTGTGAAACCCTAGGTAAGAGAAATACTAGTCTCTTGGATGATTGAATGAGTTTAGGCCGAATTTAGTAGGAGAGTTTCATATATGTTCTAAAAAAGGTGTGGAATTGGAAGAGAATGCATTTTCTGACAGTTTATATGTGATTATTAAGGTTAAGTTTAGAAGTTTGCGTGAATTGGGCTGTTTAGTATGAAAGAAGTATGTTATAGGATCATAGAATCATGTTAAGTTATTTTGAATAGTTTCCCTCAGGGTTAAATTATGAAATATGCATGAAAGTATTTGGGATCAGAGTTGGAATGCAATGTGCTGTGAAATGAAGTATATTGTTGCCTTTCGTGCTCTTCTTAGGTTGTATTAAGTTGTTAATTTGCATAATGGTAGGTATATGAACAATAATTTAAAAGTTGTGGTTATAGTTTAAAAACTATCGTAGTCTTTTACAATATAAGTCATCCTGCATATAGGAAATCAAAATACAATTTTCGTAATATGAAAATAGGTTTCAATACCTTTAAAATGACATATGGTTTGAAAAAATCGGATGAAAAGTGAAAAGTGTATGATTTTTCAAAAATTTTTCTATTTTGTAGGAATTTATTTATTTTTAAATTTATTTTCGATTTTAAACGGTTTTAAATTTGAATTAAAATTGATTTGATTTTGTTATCTACTTATAAATAGAATGAAATTGATGATATTGGAGTATGTTTATAAATTGAAGAATTTAGGGTTGTATGAACTTAAGGAAAATGTTAAAACCTGAAAATAGTCAGAAATTTGATGAAAATCGTGATGATTTGATTAGGTTGGCTTTCTTGGAGATTCGAGGAGCCGATTTGGTTTGATTTTAGAAATAGGGAGTGACTACCCTCCCTAGTGGGACCCAATCTCTTGCATGAAATAGTGAAACCTGATTTTATCATGTTTTTAATAAAACATGCTTTTGATATGCATTGTCTCGACGTATGGAATTGAAATTCAAATCTGTTTTGTGATTATTGGAGTGTCGTACTTATGTTTTCTACGATTATGCATCCATGTTTGAAAAGAAATGAAATTGTGCCAAGATTTGAGAAATAGAATGTTTTCTATTCTACCATTGCATTGGTTTGTTGAAATTAAATGATTTCAATGAAATTGTATTGGCACACGGATTTGAATTGTTTTGAGGATATGATCAGATGATTTGGCTATGTGGGTTGGATGCCTACTAGCTTGAGATGATATGATGATATGACATTATTTGATTGATTCCGTAGCTACGAAGGGCGTTTGTAGAGGCACGGGTTGCCCGGATACGCTTCTGCAGGAGGTATCCGCAAACGTCATGTATATATGTTCATAGGCACGAACGGTTAATCCCTCATCGGGGGAGGACGTGTGTGACGCCACCGTCTAGCACCAGGCGGTGACCTATTGACGAGCCAATTTATATATTTCGTAGGCACGAACGGTTGAACCCTCATCGGGGGAGGACGTGTGTGACGCCACCGTCTAGCACCGGGCGGTGACCTATTGACGAGTCTGGGTAAGCAAAGGCTAAGTCCATGGCCAACGTCGGGGTAGAGAGCTACTTTGGAAACACTTTACATAATAAAACCCCCGATGCGCGCCTGTCCCAGGTCATGGTTGACCTTTGCCAGGATCCTTTCGGCTTGCTCTATGATCTACTTGATTTTAAATGGATGCATATATGTATGATATCGTGTGAATGATTAAATGAGTTCATTTTATTCGAAAATATCATGATTTACTGCGAAATTTGAATCATTGGTTACGAATGATATTAGTTGACACTCCAATGTTCACCTACACTATTAGTACTTGAGATTAATCCTCTCACTCACTGAGTATCCTCCCATCCAGGACAACGGACGGTTGTTCACGATCCCGGTTCGGAGCGTGACATAACATGTTAAAAAAATATTTTTTTTACAATTCAAATATTTAACTTTAAATTTAATAGGATAACCATAATAAATTTTGTATTTTCCTAAATTAATTGATCAAACTCGGCATTCAGTCAAAATTTATCGTTAATCGATTAAGCATGATAGCATTCCATATCAATATAATAATAGAATTAAGTTTTGTGAAAATAGTTAAACCAAAATCTAAATAATTTAGATAACCATAATTATTTAATTTTGTTCCATCGATTCACTTATATTAAACATGAATATTGGTAAAAGACTCATAAACATAAATAACCTAATTACTATTTATACCATTCATTCATAATAATTATGGATCACTGAAATTCTAGATAACAATAGAAAAAATAATATTGAATTAAATTGTCAGATTAATAAATACCAATCTTTCATATAAAATAAAATCAAGAACCAATGAATACTTAAATTAAAAGGGTAAGAATTTAAGTTAAGCACATAACTTCACAGTGAAGATAATCGAATAAAAATTTTCCTTAAATCAGAAAATAAAACTAACCACTCATGGTGGTTTTCTTGAAATCTTCAACAAAAAAATAAAAGAAAAATAAAAATTGTTCTAGGAAGGGAGAAAAGAACACCCAGCAGCAATAGCCACCTTTTCTTTTTTGTTGAATGAATAGTTCACATTCCTGCCGCTTCCCTTTTATTGTTGCCCTGAAAGTCTCTCTCTCTCTCTCTTTTTCTTTTTGAAGAAAGAAACCTATTCTAAGTAAAATGGCCTAATAAAAATATTCTAAAATTCAAAATAAGTTACTAATGGTAAAAATACCATCTAACTTGAGAAAATAAAAAAAAAAAAAGACTCCTAAAATTAGGATGGTAAAGTGATGATAAGGTAAATTCCTCATATATGAAAATCTTCAAATATCAATAACTTCAAAAGTTTCTTCTTGTGAAAAATTCCATCTTTAGCACTTCCAAATTTGTCTTTCAATTTGTTGCAATTTTCCTTCATTTTCCTTTATCAACTCTTCAACAACCTAATTAAACAATTTATTATAAAACAATCAATTAGTGCAATATTCAATTAAAAATATAATGAAATTAATCATAAAAATAGCACTAATTTGAATCTCATCATATACTAATCAGTTTACTAGAAAAATGTTAGCTAAGAAGAAAAATATGAGAAATATTGAGATAGCAACTGATTTTGAAATTTTAGCTAAGGTACTGAGTAAGGGAATTGGAACGAATCATCTTATGGAGATGCTGGTTCAGGAGTGCAAAAGAAGCATGATCGAGGTGAATGCTTTAGGTATCAAGCATGTCTACAAGAAGGCTAATTAGTGTGCTAATAAGCTCACGAAAATGGGCCAAGAGGAGCCTCCGTGAGTGCATGAGCTAAACTCTCCCCCTGTGGAGGTGGAGGACATTATTATCATGGATGCAAGAGGTCGAGAGAAAACTGCAATTTAGGGAGGTGTCCGGCTTGGTGTTGTGTTTTTGTTTGGCTTGTTTCATTGATTACCCAAAAAAAAAAAAATCCACAAGAAAAAATTGTCTTGGTAATGTAATTTTCGTGGCTTTTTCCATCTCTTGGATGGTTTATTAGATATTCGGTTTGATTTTAAATATAATCAAATTTTAATTTGGTTTATTTGGATGGTTATTGATTTTAGTATTTTTTATTTCAGTCAAATCGAAAAGACAAATTAATTTAAAATATTATATATACTTTTAGATAATTTTTATTCATATAAATATTATTATAATATAATAATTAAAATTCACAAGAGAAAAAATATTATAATTAATAAAAAATTCTAAAAGAGAAAAAAAAACATGAAAATTAAAACTAATATAGTAAAGAGTGCACAATTAATAAAACGCTTATAGTTTCCACCTTTTTAATTCTACATTTTCAATGTTTTAGTCCAATTTACAACTCTTTCACTCCCAAACTTAACTCTCACTCACGCCTCTCTCTCACTCTTTTATTTCACTCATTTTCTCTTATGCTATGCTATTTTCATGCTCTAATTTTGCTCCCACGTTACTCTTTTATACAACACCACGATGGATTTTAAAAGTAAAGGTAACTTATCTTACTTTGAATATTTTTTTTATTTTTTAATTTTCATGGATTTCTTTATAACAGACATATAAGACAACGTTACTTAAAAGTCCCTTATAATCAGAGATTTTAATAATTCAGTTATTTGAATAATTGAACCAAATTAACCGCTTAATTCAATCGAATGAATTATCGAGTTTTCGTCTATTTGATTAGGTTATAATAATGAAAATTATATAACCAAATTAATTAAAAATATTATATATATTTTTAAATAATTTTTGTTCATATAGATATTATTATAATATTATAATTAAAATTTAAAAGAGAAAAAATATTATAATTAATAAAAAATTTTAAAGAGAAAAAAAAACCTAAAAATTAAAATTAATATAGTAGAGAGTACACAATTAATGAAATGCTTATAGTTTTTACCTTTTTAGTTCTAAATTTTCAATGTTTAATCCAGTTTACAACTTTTTCACTATCAAACTTGACTCTCACTCACGCTTGTTCCTCTCCTTCCCTTATTTCACTCATTTTCACTTCTTCTTTGCTACTTTCAAGCTCAAATTTGGCTCCTACGGTACTCTCTTATACAGCATCACGATGAATTTTAAAAGTAAAAGTAATTATCTTACTTTGAATATATATTTTTTTATTTTCATAATTTCTTTGTTACTTAAAGACCCTTATAGTCAGACATTTTAATAATTTGGTTATTTGAATAATTGAACCAAATCAACCCATAATTTGATCAAACAGTTTTTAATCTATTTAGTTAGATTATGATTATGAAAATTATATAATCGAATTAAATCGGTTATTTCAATTTTGATCATTTCAATTATGGTTTATTCTCACTCCTAATCTCTTAAAAACATAAGAATGTGCACAATATTATTATACAAAAAGAAAATAATACTAGATAATGAATGATATGTAAGACTCGAGAGAGAGAAAAAAATGTATTACATATGGTGGTTGTGGTTGTGGTAGATTTAGGAATGAACCTAATAATTTTCGTGTAAACCAATAAAAATAATTTCATGCGAAAATTTCCAAGATCCTAGTTGGATTAGGATCACTTACCTCTTTGATTGATGGATATTCTAGGTCAAGAAAGTATCACGATTCAGAACACTCCCTATTGTTCACAATCCAAATGCCACCGGTGAATGAAATGATCATCAAAGCCTTTTTAAGCCCTTTCACTCTTACTTTCCATTGTGAGAATTCCTTTGTGTATCTCAATCTCTCTCATTTCACATATTCAAGGGCAAAAATGGCTGCACCATTCTCTTTTGGTCACTCCCGTATATGCCACATAACCACTAGGGAAGTTATAATTTGTCCTTTCTTTAGAGAGAGTTTTTAGAAAGAGGGGAGTTGAGGTTGGGGGGTGGTTACCAAAAACCAGCCCAACCTCCCTTTTTTAAATTCAAGTGAATAAGGGGGTGAGTTTACCTTCATGGGCAGACCCGTCTCATACTTCAACATCTCTCACTCGTACATAAGGGTTAGACTCGAACATAGTGTGATCATTACTATCGAATATCAATTTTATACAAACAAGAGGACCGTGTGACCTGTAAGAATATCGAGAGCTCTAGAGCTATACACCGATTAAGAATATATAACAGCTCATCATCAATGTGGTGATGAAAATATCGTATCTCACTATACTCTAGACCTCTTTTTATTTGACACAGTCAACGTATCATTCATCTCTTAAAACAATGTAAGAACATACTTGATTCAAATCCAATCATGTACTCACAGTTACGTCTCTAAACACTAAGTCACAAATATAATTGGTCGACCTGTAAATACAGAGTAACGTGTCGGTCAAAGACAGTTTTCCTTTCATACTACTAACTTTCAATTTTATCTTAATTGTTTTCCTAAAAATGCACCACCAAACCGAATCATCCATGACTTCTTAATAACATGCTAAAATAGCAACACTAAAATAAAATTTCAAGAGACAGATAAATCCTTATGCTATAAATTGAGATTAAATATAAATCTCTAAGTCTCACACAATGAGATAGACACAGTGAGACGAAGAAGGATGCACCATTCATTACTCTTATGGTCACTTAAGCACATGTGGTATGAAACATGTGTTACGATACTTTTTTCTTCAATTTAGAAGCATATGTCTTCTTTTGTAAAATAACGCATTGTACAGGTTTTAGTCCAAATGTATACAACATTTGACCTACGTTTTCCTTATTACAAGTCTTTAAAAATCTCACAATGTCAAGGAAAACCCACACCTGATTATTCGACAAGTTAAATAGATTATGGGGAATCCATTTCGATTACCATATGTGTATTATATTTACCTGATAATCTCATCTTAATACTTAACTAAGTGACTTATATATGTGTTAATTCACCACAAATTAACATATCTCATCTCTACATGTCACATAGACATTAAAGGCGATTGCTCGTGTAAAAAACCCAATCTCAAAACTTATCTGACATACTTTCAATTTCAGACATAAGAATTTTGGACACAAAGATAAAATTCAAATGTCATCGAATATGAGCATTACATCATATATACTCTCTGTATATGATTATAATCACAATCACAATAATAAATATTGTTATAATTTATGCAACTCATATTCTCCAACATGTCTTTAGGTATTAGTTTCCGCAAAAAGACAAGCCACCACCAAATACGTAGACACATATCTCAGTGTTATTTCCCTCTTTTCAATTATGTCTCTGACAAGATTGATTTTTTGTGTCTATAGTTGTTTTTATATAATATTTGGAGTCTTTCGTGTAAACAATAACTAACTGATTGTCATAATAAATTGTCAACCTCCCACTGACTTGCTTACTACTCCCTAAATAATACAAAATCTATTTAACCAAACTCATTCTTAAACTACGGAAGCATAGGCTATAATTGTACTCCCATCATAGAAAGTGATACATAGCTTTGTTTCTTGCTTTTCCATGAGATAGCACTATCATTGAACAAGCAATTATAACCAAAGGTAGATTTTCTATCATCTAAATCACCTCCCCAATCAAGATTCATGTATCTTTTCAATACTAGATCTTTTTCTTAATAATGAAGGAAATAATCTATAGTTCTGCTCAAATATCTCAATATCCTTTTCACAACAATCCAATCACTCTTCCTAAATTGGACAGATACCTACCGACCAAACCCTATAACATGACAAATATCAAAACGAGTACATATCATAGTGTACTTCAAGTTCCTAACTGTATTAGAATACGATGTTCCGAACATTTCATCAATTCATTAGGAGTTTTAAAGCATATGTCATCTCTTGAATTATCACCTATGGTCACAGGAGTATCAAGGGTTTATAGTCTTTTAAACTGAATCATTCCAGAGCCTTTATAATATAAGACTTTTGAGATAATTTCAGTAATCTCTTGGAACGATTTCTCTGGGATTCTATTCCCAATTTGCCTCACCCATATCTTTCATTTAAAAAAAAAAAAATGAAGAATAACAATTTCAAGTTCTGAAATACATACTCCTTATCATTTATGGATAACAATATGCTCTTGACATATAAGAATAAAATTATAAATTTATTATTGGACTTTTCAATATAGAAACAATATTTTTCATTTATTATAATGGAATCATAAGATATCACATCTCTGTGAAATCTTAAATACCATTATCTCGAAAACTGTTTAAGGTCATAAATTGATTTACTCAATTTACTAATTCTATCTTCCTGGCCCTTAATGAGAAAAACCCTCTAGTTGTACCATACAAATGTCTTCCTTAAGTTCACCACTGATGAAGACAGTCTTCACATCCATATGACATAATTTCAAATCCAAATTGGTTACTATTGCCAACTACACGTGAATGGAGATAAATTTCACTATCGAGAAAAGATTTCCTCATAATCAACATTTTTTACTAAGTGTAACCTTTTGCTACCAGTTGAATCTTTTACCTCTCAATAGTTCTATTTGCCCTATACTTGGTTGTGAGAACCCAGTTATTCTCAATAACCTTGTTGTGATAGAACTTCAACTAATTCTCAAACATGGTTAGATTTCATTGACTCCTATTCTTTCTTCCATTGTTATTTCTATTCACCTTTGGTGGGACAAAATAGAGTCTCATATACGTTCTGAGACTATTCTTCATCTTCTGAAGAAACAACAAATACATGTCCTTCAATCACCAAGTGACGCTTGGACACGGTTTTCCTAGCACTTTCTTGAGTTTGTAAATCAGAATAATCGCTAGAAATTAAATCCCTCCCACTGAAATCAACATCATTCTAATGATCCTCAATGGACAGAGCCACCTTCTAAATTAACAAATTCAAATAAAAAGTTATATGTCCTTCAAGTCATCTCACTAGGAAATTCAATCTCCAGAGAAGTGACATTCCATGATTCAATTTTTACTGCAGTACTACCATCTTGTTCAATCTCCATAACTCTTCTTACCTCTTAGAGACCACCTCACACCGTTAGAGCACTGTGTCCCGTTCAGCCTTTAGTCGCTCCACCTCCTCATTTTGAGCATTCAAAGCGGCCGTAGATGCCCTCTCCTCCTCAATTCCCTTTCCTTTTGTGATAGAGCAACCTGCAACAGAGATACTTTCGCACCTATCTGGTCAGTCTAGTGCCTCAAATGGTTTATCTTCCGCACTCTTCATAGCCTTTGAAACTCTGTCAAAATGATAGTCTACACAAAACAAAAAGGGTCATATACAAAAAGCAGAGGCACAAACAAACCACGTTCTAAGGCAACCATACCATAAGCCCCGAGGACATAATAGCCCCATTGCCCTGCTCGAGAGATAGCTTATTCAACTCCAAATTAAAATGATGAAAATCCACTCGTTCCTCTATCTTACTTGCCTCACTATAATCAAGTAACTATAATGACAGTGGCCTATGTTAATTGTTATAGTCCCTCGCTCCCTTTGTCCCCTCTAACCATCAAAAGATGAAACAAGAATGAAATGAGGGAGATCGATTCTCCCGGATATCCTTTGTTTACCCGATATCAAGGGAATAATATAAGAAGGCCCAACGTCGAGCCCCCAGTTGTCTTTGGAAGAACACCCTCTGGGTCCCCAGTATCTTCTGGCCCTACTTTCTCTCTTCTCTCCTTAGGGTCTTTGGGGATAACCCTCAATCTGCTCATCTCCTTCTCCTTTGTTTCCTCCCTCTTCTCTCTCTTTAGCATCCTCATTGTCTGCTCTAACACCTCCCAAGTACTCCACCTGACCTCCGTATCTTCCCAAGCTTCAGACTTTAATTCCTCGGCCCCGACAACACTCGGTGTACCCGAGGGTCCCTGCTCTTCATTCCCTCTCATGACCACACCTGACGAACTTGACCATCAAACTCTCCTCTTTTTCCATACCAGGGACAAGATGGGAGCAGTATCGGTACCAGTATTAGACATGCTCTCTACTTTTGTAGCCCCTCTCTTTGACTCGGGCCTCATCTGTTTGTCCGAGGTAATCTCCTTCAGATCCTCTTCCTTAGGAGAAGTAAGGACATCCATGAGATCTTTCTTCTTCTTCTCCACTAAGAGAGGTTTCTCAATCTCCATCTTTTCTCCTAACAGTAAACCCACCAAAGCTAGCATTTCATTATCTAAGAGGGCCTTCACCAAATGCGTCAATCCTTGACCTTATAGAAACCACCAACTAAATGCACGAATCTTGACTAACGAGAAGACTAAGGAGTCTTTAACCCAAAAACCGGTTCCTCATCGGCCCCCGGTAGCGCAAGCATCGAACCCTTGTTCAAGGACACCTAAAAAAAGTACTTGTGCATCTAACTCTTGTCAATAGTCTTCTTATACAAGAAGTTCTAGTCAGATTCTAGTCTAGTTTTCAATTAAAACCATCCTTCTGTGGGCCCCCCATAAACAAATGTCTTAAGAGAAAACACAGAAGCCAAGATGTCGAAATCAACGCGAAGGCGATAGAAGCTCATTAATGACATCACCGCTATCACCAGGTGCCAAGTATTGGGAATCAACGTTGTTGGAAAAATGTTCCAACGGATCAAAACTTAACCAACATCACCTGTATACAGCACCTTCAATTTGTATTTGATGCATTGTTTATACATCAAAACCCATGTCTCTGATACCTTGTTGGCTCTATCTTCATCAGTGGTCGACCAAAGGACATAATCGTCCCCTAACAGCATATTGACCCGAACACCTCGTAGTTCCTCCTCTATCATGATGCTCCTAATGTCATTGATGCCCGGATGAGCCCGTGACGATGAACTCTTGGGCATCCCCAGTTAGATTCTTTCTCTATGAGTATTGCTTGAGAATTTCAAGGGGATTAACTTGCAGATTGCCTTCCTGTGCAAAAGTTAAAACTATCGAAAAGAAGACACAATAGTGCACGAACCAATTAGATGTCATATCTTATAAAGCATATCAAAGACGATTTGTGGAAATCGAAGCAACGCATGCTACATTTAATACTGCGTACTAACATCTTTTTGAATTCTTATCCATTTAATACCACTCCTGAAGTCCTTCTTACGGAACAACACCAGAAGTCAGGGTCAAGTGATGGAATATGCCCCAACTACCCATTGTTGTGAGAATTGAGACCCCTTGAATCCGTAACCCATTGGATATAATGTACCAAAGTGTATCGTCAATGTGAGGTTTATCTCCTAGGTGGGTAAACACGGTTAACCCTCTCGGTACATACCGACCAGACTTTTATTGATAGTTGTCTGATCGGCTTTTGTAACTCCTTGGCACTTGGTGTCACCATTCGGCTAAAGGTAATATTCACTCCCCCATAGATTGCAGAGACAACCTCCCATAATCAGGAAGAAAACATTTGACTACTGTTAATAAGGAAAGGAATCTTTGGTGATCCAAATTTCCTTAAGTAATGGTATTTTAAATTTTCACGAATCTCTCACTATGATTCCCATGATCTCAGGATATTTTTATAAGGAAACTAGGATTTTAACGTCCGGTGCAAACAAAACTCACACACGGAGACTATATATACATCATTAAACCTATTTGTTAGGTATGCTCTCTTGACTTATATAGAGCACACAAGGGCATACAGAGTTTTCTTTCGGTTTATTTCTCTTATCAAAAATCATTCTCTAATTTGAGTGTTGAAGTCTCCCCTGTCGGAGTACCCTCCAACAGCTTTTGACAGATCCCATCTATCAAGATCACTAGACGATCAATTATCTCATTCGAGTTAACAGAATCATCATCTATAGAGTCAAACTCACCTCCAACAATGATCATAATAGCATCTATTTGCATCTTTCACGCTCTTGCTACATTAGTCTTTTGCAAAAGAAAAGGAAGGATAAAGAATTTAGAAGAACAAATAATATTAATTAATGTTAAAACAAAAAATGTTTCTTTCCCTCTCTCTCTGTAATATTGAAAATTCGGTGTTAGAGATATTATGTAAATATCTTGATAAATTATAAAAGAAAAAATTTTTAATTTTATTGATTTTCGATTTTGGGATATTAAATTAAAATTTTTTGGTATATTTAAAATGTCGTGTTCGCGATTCGTAGTGAATCCTATTTTTATGAAATTTAAAATTTAGTAAAAAGTTGGTATAAATATATATAAATATTTATTTATTTACATATATATATATATAAGAGAGAGAGAGAGAGAGGAAACGCAGCGTTTTGAAGCAAAATGTTGTGTCCCCAATTCAATTAGGGTTAGAAACCCTAATTTCATTTTCTCTCCCTCCCGTCTCTCTCTCTCGATTAAACTCTCTCTTTCTCTCTCGAATCTCCGCCTCTCTCTATCTCTCCCGATTCTCCCTCCGTCGCGTCTCTCCCTCTCTCTTTACCGATGAAGCACTCCTTTGGCTTCTCCGACCATTGGCCATCATCGCAAGTCACTTGTCTATTTCTCTCTCTCTCTTTCTCTCCCTCTGTCTCTCTCCCTTCGCTGCGAACAGCCGCGCTCTTCTCTCTCTCCCGCCACTCTCTACCTCTCACTGTAGTTCCTCCGACCACCACCACTGCCTAGACAACCGCACATCTCTCTCTCTCGTTCGTCTCTCTCTCTCTTTCCAGCGCGCAACAACCCTCTGTCTCCCTCTTCCTCGCTTATGCGCGTCGTTGCTCTCTCTGTCGAGAGCCTCTCTACAACCTTCGCTGCTCTCTGCCGTGACAGCACTTTGTTCGAAAACCCTAGGCCGAGACTGCACTCCTTCCTCTCACAGGTAAGGGTGAATCTTTGATAAATAGTTGTAGGGTTTTGATTCTCTTGCTAATTTAAGCCTAATTACTGAATTTTGTATCGGTTTAGAAGTACTGTAGGTCCCGGACTGGGTTATAGGCGCACGGATGCTAGAGCTGCGAATCATGAAACCCTAGGTGAGGGAATTTCTAATCCTTTCGGTAACCGAACGAAATTTACTTGCTGAGTTTAGGATGAGAGTCTTGTATATATATCCTAAAAATGTGTGGAATTTGAATAAGATGTATTTCTGAAATTCTATATGTGATTATTAGAGTTAAGTCTGAAATTCTATGGGAATTTAGGTTGTCTAGTATGAGAAGATATGTTAGAGGATAATAGGATCTTGTTGGGTTGATTAGAATAGTTTTCCTTAGAGTTTAATTTAAAATATGCATGAAAAATATTATGGTTATGTAAATTCGGGAGAAAATTGAGGAATATTGAAAATTAAAGTCATTGGTGAGTTAAATAATCCTAGATTGATGAAATGAAAATCTAAAAATGTGAATTTGTAAATTAAGATTATATTAAATTAGGAGGAAATTTTAAAACCCTTTAATGAGACTTTATTTGATGATAAATTGTGATGATTGGTCTAGGTTAACCTTTTGAAAACTCGAAAAGAGTCATTTTGGAGTAACTATGGAAATAATGAGTGAATACCCTCCCTAAAGGTAAGTGGACGGTTCATTGTATTCCTAAATGAGTAATTTGTTTTAAAATTTGTTTTATAAATGATTTTGAAAGATTTTTATATGTTTTATATAAATTGTTTTATGATTATGGGATGTCTGAACTGGAATGTGAAGTATGAATACATTCACTGTGTTTATAAATGCATGTGTGTCATATATTATTTGATATTGCTTTATAAATTGCTATGGTATGAAATTGATAATTATTTGCTGGAAATTATGACACATAATTTGAGAAATAACATATTTGAGAAATGAATGGTGGTGGTAGTTAATGACTATAGTCATTCCCTCCACGGAGCGACCTGACGGGGTGACGTGGGTGAGGTTTTATTGCGAGGGAGGCAGACGCGGCCTCTTCTCTGCCACGTCAGACTATCCGAATTGCACCCCAGTGAGGTTCGAGCCAACGCCAAGGAATGGGGTATGTTTTGAAAACATTGGATTGAAAAACCCTTGGCGGGCTTTTGTCTGAGTTCGGCCAAACCTAGGATGGATGTGTTTTTTATGGGACCCCATGATTTTCTGAAAGAATGATTGATGTGGATGCATGTTTTGCAAATTGTTTGATTTATTGAAAATGTTTTTACATATATAAAGTGTTGTTTATAAGATATGTTTTGACTGTCTCACATTCACCCCTCATTTATGGACACAATCACACCATTATACTTCATTCACTGAGTATTCTCAATACTCACCTCTCTTTCCATATTTTTCAGAAGATACTTAGTTGGGAGACTGGACGTTAGAGCTTGTGAGGAATATTTTATTGATTTGCATAGGGAATTAGCAATGTAGGGTTTATGGGAGTTATAGTTCATAGGACCATAGAAAGGAAGTTCTGTACATCTTATACCGTGCAGATTTTACTGATATTGGTTGAGTTCTTTGGCAAGTATTGGTAAAATCTGATGATTATGATTTGAGACTTCATTATTTTGATTAAACTGTTTTTGAAAAATGTTTTATCTTGTAATGGGATATTTGGATCGAAATATTGAATTTCGATATTTACTTTCGAAATTATGAAATTCTGTACATCTCATACTGTTTAGACTTTACTGATGCTGGCTTGTTTTCTTCAGGCAAGTATTAGTAAAATCTTGCGACTATGATTTGAAAATTCTTTTATTTTAAATGCTTTATTTATACCTAGAATTCTAGATTGGCTGGGATGGCCACATTGTATGTATGCGTGTATAGGAACCCCTTCTCAAATGTGTGCCAACGCATGCTTGTATGCACAGGAATGGACCAGATGGGTCCTTTGCATGTATGTTGTTTCATGATTTTCTTATCTTGATGGATCTGTGTACTAGAAGATTTATTATTCAGTAATATAGCCTTGCGGAGTTCCGGTATATGGAGAGATTCTGTCCGTGTACCGAGACAACGCGACGGTTGTTGCGTGCTTGATCCGAGGACCGTGGCATGACACCCTCCATGTCAGAAGAGGTAAATTGACATCCTAAATCTGCTGTATCTGTTGAAAGAATGCAACATTTCCAAGTCATTGAACCAGGGGAAATTGCTACACCAGAAAATAATCTGTCAAGGTTAGCAAAACGACGACTACTTCTGCAAAAGCCTTGAAACCTCTACTTTTCTTGCATTTAAATGATTCTGCTGCCCATGTTTTTCGAGCTATTGAGAGACCTTTTGACGTTTCTTTGTGGAAAACCCTCTTCGCTGCTTACACGATGAGCTTCATGTTTGTGAAGCTCTTGTACTCCTCAAAATTCGGATGATCAACCCTTTTGTTATACTTGATAATTCCACATACCCAAGTGTAATTAAGGCATGTGGTGGATTAGGAAGAATTAATGATGGAAAAATATTGCATACCCATTTGATAAAAGCTACAATTTTGTCATTAGATGTTGTTACTAGATCTCAAGTGGATGTTTATGCGAAGTGCAGTATGTTTAATTATGAAATACAAAGAGACGTGGCGTGCTGGAACACAGTGATAACTTGTTTCAATCAAAACTGGCGATGAGAGAAAGAATTGGAAATGTCTGATAAAATGAAAAAGACAAGATTTGAGCCTGATTGGGTGACATTCACCACGGTTCTGTCTGCATGTGCGAGGCTTTTGAATTTAAAAAGAGGCAAGAGGATTTATGGAGAACTGATGGGAGCAACTTCTTATTTGATGACTTTGTTTGCTCCGCCATTGTTGACATGTATGAAATTGTGGGTGTCTGGAGATGGCTAAAGAAGTTTTTAAGCGAATGCCTAAAAAAGGTGTAGTTCCTTCCCCACAAATATGTTCGAAAGAAATTCTAAGATATGGCAAGATATATCCATGTGATACTCATGAAATTTGTTTTGGCCGAGTCTGGCTCCTTGGTTACCAAATGATCGCAAAAATGAATTTATTGGTCTACGCCGCTTGAACTATGGTTACCCGACTGCCTCTGCCAAGTAGAGTAGAAGCGAGCAAAAGCATAAGGACCGTCTATTCTACCGAGTGACCAGCATCGCGCATGATACCCGACTACCACAACCACAACCAAAAGGAAAAGATAAAAGTCATTGCGTCTACCTGTTTTACTTAATTTTCAATTTGTCTGATACCAATGGACTTCACGTTCGCAAGTCATAACAAATCCAAGTCCTGGTACCATATTTGAATAACACTGGTTGTCATCCAGTTTCGACATGAAAGACATGGGTGAAATTAAGTTCATCCTTAGAATTCAAATCTAGAGGGATCGCTCGAGAAAAACGTTGACTCTTTCTCAAGAGACCTACATTAAGAAAATTCTTGAACGCTTTGAGATGAGTGACTGTAATCCCATAGATACTCCTATCGCCAAAGGTGAATGCTTGAGTCAGGAAATGTGTCCTAAAACTCAGGAAGAAGTAAGGAAAATGAGCAAAATATCTTACTCCAATGTAGTAGGAAGCCTAATGTACGCAATGTTGTGTACTCGACCGGACATATGTTATGCAATCAGTTTGATAAGCAGATATCAGATAAATCATAGAAGGGGTCATTGAAAAGCAGTGAAAAGGATTTTTCGATATTTAAAGGGAACTTCAAACTTCTCCTTGTGTTATGGAGGAGGCGATTTGTGCCTTGTGGGTTATTCGAACGCTGATTGGGGAGGCGATTTGGATAAACGCAAATCGACATTAGGTTTTGCCTTCTTGCTTAATGACAGGGCCATCTCTTGGAGCAGTAAGAAGCAAATCTGTGTTGCTCTATCTACGATGGAGGCTAAGTTCATTGCTTGTTCAGTTGCAATTTAAGAGAGTGTTTGGCTCCGGAGGCTATTGGATGACTTAGGATTGTAGCAGATAGTGTGAGACCAATAATGATTTATTGTGATAATTATACCGCTATCGCTTACACTTGAAACCCTAAGCTTCATAGTATAACCAAACACATTGACACCAGATATCATTTCGTAAGATACATTATCGAAAAGGGTGAAGTGACCTTCAAATACATTTCTACATACAGCATGACGGTTGATCCCTTCACCAAACTCATCACTAGAGACTCCTTTTTAGGACATAGAGAGTCATTAGGTTTGGGTACTTTTTGACATTTTTCAGTTTGTACTTGTTAACGACATTTTTGTTTATTGATTTTTCTATATATATAATTATTATGCATTATTCAGTCATACTTGTGTTATATTTTAATTAATGCACTTACTTTTATTATCATATATATGATCTGCGATGTGATAATAGATATATCAGGCTGACGAGGTCGACTCTTTCACACGAGTGATCACTTTCAGCTCTGAGTGAACGTGGATGAGACGGTTTCTAGCTGTAAGAGGTTTTGAAAGTAGCCTTGCTAGAACTTAAGTCACTCTAGTATGTGTTCAGGATGAGATCATATGCAACATGATCGTACCCATATCCATATTGCCTGTAAGTAGTCAGATTTGAGATCTCAGATATCATCTGCGATTTGTGATATTGGCTCTGAGATATTTTCTCTGATATCTCTTAATAAAATTCTATGTGTGGACTGAATCTCATACCTGTACAACGTTAAAAAAATCTGACATATGCCCTTTTTTTTTAGAGATGAGGGAATAACACTGTGGCACGTGTTTCATACTGCATGTGATAAGACGACTTGGGATAGTGGGAGCTGTATTACTTGAGACAATAACTTAAAATTTATCCCCAAACCCCATTGTGTGAGATCCGAGATCCATTAAGAGTGATCTTTTGTACCCTCATTACTTTCGACTATTTCCTAAGATCCTGATTCAATATTTGATATTTTAATCTGTTTACCGATAACCCGGAAGATAAATTGAGATTTGAGGAACATGTCTAAGAAAACAGCTGAGTTGAAACTAATGAGTTTGGGAAAAAGGAAGACCAATTGACATTACATCACTGTATTGTATTTATCAACCGATCTTTTATGTTATTCCATGTAGGGATTTGAATATAATAATGAGTACATAATCAAGCATTCTTATTTGGAGATTACTTTCGATGAGGAAAGTAACTCAATTAATGTAATTAGTCTTAGATTTGAGGTACGAGTTTTCTTTTTATACTAATGGTGACTACTCGATCATCCTAACAGGTGTGTCGAGAAGTCTTTGTTTGCAAGTGTACTCGCTAGTCGCACGACGTCCAACCCTATATGAAAGTCCAGTAGGATGATGTAGTGGATCGCATGAGTTATGATCCAATGACGGAAGTAAAATGCTCTCGTGTGCAAGTGAGAGATGTTGGTTAAAGACATTTTACCAAAGTAAATAATTTTAAATTTTGAATAGGGGATAATGGGTAACTACCCATTATCCCCACTCTCCATATTTTCTCTCTTAACAACTCCTATGTGAGTTGCAATTTCTACAACAATTATTATTATCATTGAGAAAATTATTATAGAGAGAAAATTATCATCATCATTGTTGAGTAGAATAGTGATTTGTGAGATCATTTTTTCGGGTTTTCCAATCATCACTAAAATCACCGGATTGAAGGTTAAGACGTTGTGACACTGAGGTGATAATTCAATTTTCATAACTATCAGCCCGACTACGAATTGTGCGTGATCAGAGTTTACGATTTCTGAAGTTTTCTGCGCATAACCGATTGAATTATACTGTGAATTCAACATTTTACTATTCCAAAAAATTTATTATTGTATGTTTCCGTTACACGATAGAGTCACTTTTTCTAACACAACTAAATAATCAAATCTTCTCAAGCAATTAATTAATCCTCGGATTCATTGTCCAGTGATTGAGCCCTAACTTGCACCACACTCCTTGCTGCTTTCTTGTTTGGTAGAATGAAACCCAGTTATTTGCGTAAGTATTTGGCAGAACGTATACATGGTGACTGCTTGTGTTTGATTCCTCCAAAAGCCTTCTCATATTGTTAAGGACAGCTAGTCTTTTGATAAATTTGAGGTTTGATCAATTCTATGACCATGAAAAAACAACACAAACAAAAGCTGATCCAAAAGGCAGGCCATGGCCAACAAGACAGATCTAACCTCAATCAGGTAAGAAAAACTAATTGAATTAGATAAAATTGATAAAACCATGCTCACAGCAAAAAAGGAAAAAAAAAAATGAAAATGCATTCCTTTTTAGAATTTACACGGCAGCTGCTTTTCAATAAGAGCCAGCCACCTACTAAGAATTTACAATTTTCTCCCCTCCACCCCCCACACAAAAGGCACATTTAGAGAAACAAAAATTGAAATATGAAATTAGGTTAGAAGAAATAGAACTGGAAATGGAAAAAGAAACAAACAATCAAACCCTGCCAAATCTCTCTTCCCCCCCACTACTACACCCCTCACTGCTACACTTGATTTTAGTAGGACGGAAGCCAATGCTAGTTGATCCATAACGTCTCGTGTGGTTGAGCGGGTACTTCAAAGTACACAATTCATTTACAGATGATGATAGTTACCAAATGTCAATGAGCCAAGTCCTCACTTCCTACACCAACACTTGATTTGTCAATCATACGTACATTGTATTGTTCATATACTCTCTCAAGATTTTCTGCCCACCATTGTTATGCTTGTTTCTCGCTAAACCGCTTCCGACTGCACCCAATAATCATGGACCATCATCATTTCAGCAAGACAGTAAATATATTGCTAGTTTCCACTTGTCAAGGCTTTTACACAGTCATTACATCCAATGAAGTTACAAGATGCATAGATGCCTAGCTGGTGATGCCACCCTCATGAAGGGTGAAGCAAATCAATTTTGTCAATTTGACATGTGCAATTAAAGCATTCATATTTTGTCAAAGAGATCAAAGCAACATACTCGAGTTGCATTACAAAATTTAAAAGAAGAAGAAGACATTTTCCTATATAGATTATATTCTCATAAGTAAGCGTCCAAGATATGATAATTTTTTTTTTTTTAACGCTGCTTTTTGGCAATTTCACTGGTTAAATGATTCTTTCCCCCCCCCCCCCAAAAAAAAGGCATCACAGCAAGCCTTTTCTGCATCATGTTTGCTTATGAAGCCAATCCCTCTGCTTCCGCACTTCAAAGTAATGTTCCTTCCCACAAATACTTTGCTCTCCAAGTTGCTCAATTGGTCATATGGACTCATCCAAACTTAAACCCTAAGCTACAGGGATGTAGCAATACACACACACACACACACACACACATATTGAAATCAAAGAACAAGGATTAGAGAATACTCGTTAAAAAAGAAACTTATGGAATTGTAATCCATATCTTGGATTCACCAGGTGGACTACATGGTGCACCTAATTGACTGCCTGAGCTATGGCCTAAATAAATAATGTGGACATGGTATATTGATGATATAATTAAAATACTATAAACTAGGTTTTCCAAAATTGTGTATAGGAATTCAAATGAATAAAACCCAGAGAAAGAAAACTGAAGCAGATAAATACAGCATACCTGAATCGAACTCGCTTGAGATCTTTGTCGCCTCCAGGCAAGGAGGTAAGGGTTATATACACACCAGGCTCATCTTGCTCAACCCATTCATTATCATTATGAGCCTCACCTTCTTTTGCTCTATTCCCATTCCGTGTTGGTTCTGAATGGATTGTTCTATTATGACCAGAGTTACGAATACTTGCAGTATTTGATCCATTAGAAAGTAATTGAGAGGTTGGTCCATCAACATCTGATTCCTGGCATTTGATTTGCCCATTCAACCTTTCAATAGATACAGTAGAAACATCGGTCGATGGGGGAGTGGAGCTGATGGATGTGAAGGTGATTTGCTGTTTCAAGATGCTCCCACAGGCAACCTTTCGGCCATATCCTTCAACTGTGATGAATACAATAGAGCCAAATGAGCTATCAAAGTCACAAACAAAAGCCCTTAATTTTAGTATTATAGATTTGGAGCATTTTAACAACAGCAGATTATTCACATAACAAAATTACCAAAAAGCATAGGATATGATATTCACAATTTCAAATGATAACAATAACCAGCCACAACCATGGACACAAATCATCAAAATTCAGATGCCCAACTTAAGTTAGTAAGCAGAGACGAAGCTAGCACAAGGGTTTTTTTTTGGGGGGGGGGGGATTGTACCCCCTAGAATTTTTTGATATTCTATTATAGCTCTATGCAAGAGGGCTTTTTTTAATGCCTTTTCATTTCATCCCCCACACATTTACAAGTATGACCCTTTATATTTAACTTTAACCTTCTACTCGTGGACCCCATCTAAATTTTTTATTTCATCTTTAATAAATTGATGTAATGGAATAGAAATTTCTCTTTCTCTTTCATAAACCCAATCTTTGTCCATCCCTTTCTATCCCAAATTTTTCTAGATCAGTTAGTCATATAGCCTATAAGATCTTCCTAGCTTGTCTCGCTACTGCCCTTTCATCACACAAAAATAGTTCTTAATTTGGAATAATTAAAAACTAAACATTTTTTAGAATATACTCTTAATCAACCAGCTAGCCTTGCAGTTTTGCCCCTTCAGAGAAAAATGCTAGCTTTGTCTCTATAAATAGGAAACAGACTTGACATAAAAAATGCAGCTTAAATTTCAGAATTTTCAGTAGGACCCCAAGCAAAAGTCCTAGAACAAGAAGAATCATTTGTTACAACTGAATAATGTGTCTTTTGCCCTCAAAACAAAACAACATGTCCTGCAACACTTTGAAGGAGATATGGGTTGAAGTAATTAGCTTATAGTTTGATGTAGTACCAATTGGGAAAAAGAGGAAGATGACTGAGAAATTGGGAGAGAGGGAGAAAATACTAGGTGAGAAAAGATCAATAATCTATTCAATACTCTGAATATTACATGGTTCGGCCTTCAATTTAGAGTCCAGATTAGATAAATCCAACACATGGAAAGTCAGATTCTAGATAATCAGGAGTCCAATCAATCTCCTAATCAAACCGTGAAAAATCTTGAGCAAATCTTATCAGATATCTCGTACTTGATCAATCAAAATCCCTAAACATAACTCTAGTCAAAGATGCCACCCTCTCCACTAATTTAGGGAATAATTTCTTTAGGTTCTTTAGATTTACCATCCCCAAGAGAGATAGATACTTGACAGAAGACAATTTTCTATATTTTTTTTGGTAAGATTGGAAAGGGAGTCAAACATTAATTAGCATGACAACTAGGAGGAAGTTTTGCTATGTTCCCAAAAAAATAAATAAATAAATAAATAAAAGGACTCTGCAGTTTTTTGGGTAGATGATCCATACCATGTTAGACTGTATGATAACAAAAATTTAATAAGTTAAAAGAAAAAAAAAATAAGTCCTGAGTTTTGACAAACTAAATGGTACAGATCCAAAAATTCCAATGCATATGCAGCCGATGTAACTGGTTGTAATATTAATGTACATTGATCTATATTCTTACTCCAATTCTATTGCTACTCCAAAAGTATGATCGGTGTATACATCACGGTCTTTAATCCTTATTTAGTCCTCCAAGGGTCCTGCAAATCATCTAATACTTATACAGAGGTTATTCCCGGTCAGGAGTGGAACAAGATTTTGTCTAAATGGTCAAAGAGTTGTGTAATGTTGACTTCCAGATGAAGGTTGCAACTGATGATTTCCAGATCAGTGCATCATGACTCAAAATTCTAGAACATGCAATATGTTAGAAGTTATCCGAATAAGAAGCCCAAACAAGATGCACTGCACCTATGTACTTTCCCCAGTGTCCAAAATTACAGAATCTTTTTCTCGGTAATCACCAATTTTTTCCTTATCAATATTCTTCTTTTTCTCCTCTACTCAATGTTTATTCCAATAATTTTGTTGTTGCATTTTGTGTACTGCTAAAATTCACGTAAGGAAGTCTTACGCTTTAATTCTTCTCTTTGGGAATTTCATTAAATGGTTTATTACAGATGTCCAAAGAATCTTCATATCCCTAACATCTGTAACATTTCTCTCTGTTCCTTTAGTTGAGGCAGTAGCATGGACAACTTTCAATAACCATTTACCAAAATCAGTGGCATGTGGTAAAAAGGAATTATTTCCCTCACAATTCTCAAAATATTCATGACAGAGGACACTTTCTTGAAAATAGTCCTAGTTTTTTATTTTTGCTGGTCTAAATCCAGGTCCCTCTTTCATGTTGCCATATTGGTGTTTTCTTCCCGTTTCTGGTATGAACAAAAAGAGATCATTTGAAATCACAAATAACTTGTTAAAGATTGTCAATATTAATCTTTCAAGGTTACTCATAATCTCCAGAATAATCATGATCCATCGAGGCTTCACAACTTTAGATAGCCCTCCCCTGATATTAACATGCATGTTGATCCTAAAACGCCACAAATAACCATATTAAAATGGTCAGGAAAGAGATGAGGACAGATTGTTGCTCACAGAAATAGCTTTAAACTTCTAATGATTTACTTATTTGCTGCTTCACATTGGTAACCTTCTAGCAACATAAATTATTACCAACTTTATAAATGAGAGCAACTTGAACCCTTTCAGAAAGTACTTTGCATACTCACAGTTTGAAATGGTATTAGTAAAAACAAGAAGCTTACTTGTGCAGTAAGAGACTTGATCACTTCCTTTGCTTCTTTGCATTTTGCAGTTTCCTCTCCAGCGATCGCGATAGCCTCCTTCAGCTGTTTAGTGGTTCTTTCCAGTTCAATCTCTTGAAGTTGGGATTTATGTGTCAGATTTTCCACCTAAGATGAGACAATCAAGCATGTACATATCACTATCTTAAATTATTTATTACAGAATGGAAGCTTGTGTGTTCCACAGCCTCTATTCACAAGTACCAATACTTCAAAACCATCATAGATGTCCCATAAAATGCACAAAAAAAAAAAATGAATAAGGAAAAATCAGTTATTTGGCCATAGTTACAATCTATCATGTCAAAACAGTTTGACAGCATATAATCCAAAAAGGCAAATAATGAAAATTGTAGGAACAGACACGCAATCAGTGAGTGATGATTTTGGCCCATAATGGCCTTAGCATAGATTGATCATCTACAGATCATTCAAAAGCTGAAAGAAGTGGCCATATAATAGGTGATGCACGACACCAGCTCAACTGTGGATATGATTTATAAACATGGCCATGCACATAAACTTCTACAAAGTATCAATGCATCCCCATGCAGAACAATTAGATTGGCCAAACATGAATGCAAGATATAAACTTCTACACATTGGACAAGAATATTCACAACTTCCTCAACAGAAGGAAATTACCGTAAAGATGCTGAAAGGTTTGCACTAGCCCATCAAACACCACGAGTACAAAGACAAACCGAGTGCAAGTTAAGAAGCCACACAGAAAGCAGTCATCGCTATTGCCAAAGTCCTACACTTCGCCCTTCATCAAACCCAAGAAACAAGAGACAGACAGACACAGGAAATAAACTTTGTACCTGTGCTCTTTATTTGATAACCTCTTGACTGAGGCTATCATTTGTCTTTTTTGCATCATCCACAACAATCTTTGGTGATGTAAGTCCACCCAGAGTTGGGGTTCGTGTTGGGGAACGAGGTGGGCTGGG
The DNA here is from genome assembly GCA_037126225.1 of Dillenia turbinata. Taxonomy (NCBI): domain Eukaryota; kingdom Viridiplantae; phylum Streptophyta; class Magnoliopsida; order Dilleniales; family Dilleniaceae; genus Dillenia; species Dillenia turbinata. The sequence continues at coordinate 16,645,525 of JBAMMX010000007.1, read as the reverse complement.
CCGCCTTGAAATGGGTGATGTAGCCTGAGAAACAATTCTGGATCCAGGAACAGAGGCCGAGAAGAACTTTTTGGATGATCCAAATACAGGATTAAAGGACTTGGAGATGTTAAGTGCTCGCCACTGGGAACCCCGATTAGGGGTTGGGGAGACTCGACTACTATTAAATTCTAATTTCTCAATCCTCTTTGAAGAGCGGGTTTCCACTTGCTTTAAGGACTCCATGGAGGAAAATCTAGCAAGTTGCACCCACGGCTTGCCGTCCAACTTCTCCTCCTCAATTAGCTCATTTACACCCTGATTGACAACACCTCTTCTATTCACAGATGATTGAGATGATGTATCAGTCTCACTAGATTTCTTAAGTTTGCCAAAACAAATGTCACAAACTCGATAAGGTTTGTTGGGGTTTGGCACCATTGACGCCTTAAAACATTTTTTACTGCTGCAAGAATGACAAAAAACAAGTCCACAATAATAACAATCATGCCGTTTCCTTTTGAAATTGATTGGGAGGCAGCAGCCAGAGCAAATAGAATGATCAACACCAGAGACCCACTTATGGAGGCAGATTGCAGCAGTGAAGCTAGTACCACAAGCAATACTCTTGACTTGTTTGTCCTTCAAAGCTTCAACTAAGGATGGGGAATTTCTGTCATCAACATCTCCATGGCCTAGTCGGCCATTTGCTCTTTTTCCCCAAGTATATACTTCTGTCCTTGAAGTTAAGACCGCAGCATGATAAGCACCACAAGCTATCTCCTCCACAAAACTCTTCAACAGTTTTCCTTCAACTCGATTTGGGAACTTTCCATCTACTTGAGGATTTCCCAGCTGCCATAAACTGGACTCCCCATTGTGTAGATATGGCCAGAGGTTGCAAGCGCAACTGTCTGGCTATGACCACAAGCAACTTGACAGAAATTGGGATCAACCAGTGCAGCAACAGAAGTAGGCACAAGTCTTGCTTCCTTGTCTCCATGCCCAAGTCGTCCTTTATCCCCATCTCCCCAGGTGAATAGTTTCCCTGAGGAGCAGTTGCTTGAACTTGAATTCCCAACAATGACTTCTACAATCGCAGCAGTGTGCCAAACACCACAGGCTGCTCTTACGGTGCGAAGTCCCCTCAACGATTCAACTTCCCTCGGTTTTGAAACACTTAGCCGATCTCCATGGCCTAGAACTCCAAAAGTACCATCCCCAAAGGTAAACAGCTGCCCAGCAGACATCACAACAGCTGTATGCCATGGTCCACAGGAGATGGATGAGACATGAATACCCTCCAAAGGCCCATTCACTCTTTTTGGTACCCAATGACTCACTTCATTCCCATGTCCAAGAAGACCATAATTATAAGTGCCATCACCCCAGGTATACAGGTCTCCACATAGCGTAACAGCACAAGTATGGTACGCACCACATGCTACAAGCTCAATATTAATATTGCTAAAAGCATCGATAAGCTTTGGATAGAAAACATCAGAATCAACACCATGACCAAGCCTACCCCTGATTCTTCTCCCCACGAGAAAATCTCTCCTTGCTCGGTGACCAAAGTGACATGACATCCACCACAGGCCATGTTCTGAACATCAAGCACTACTGCAGATCCTAAAGCTTTAGGTAATAAAGAATCCATCTTCACACCAAGAGAATTGCCTACCCTGTGGGTTCCACCACCTAGAACACCATCACCAGTGCCTTCTCCCCAGATGAAAACATCACCCAAGGCATCTCCATCATTGTGACCAGAACCTTGGCTAGATGAGCTAACAGCGCTTGATAAACTTACTTTAAAAGCATCCATCTTCATTTTCTTCACATGGCCATGCATGCTACTGATCCACCAGATGAGAAAGAATGGACAGAGCAACTTGCAGAGTCCGAGGAAAGCAGCCCTTGGGAGGCACAGCATACAGTATCACATCAGAAAATGCCTTGTACAAGCCATTCCTTGTTCAAGCCTGTGATATATTGGATAATATCACGAGTTACCTTAACAATTAGATGATTCAGCAAGTCAAATGATCGAAGCCTATTTCTATACTAAGGAAACAAAATCTAATGAGAACAATTTTGAAATGTATGTATTCAATCAAAGAATAAATGTATATAGTGTAGCTGTATTTCTAGTATCCAGACATCTGTCCAAAGAGGGCAAACCTTAGAGCAACGGTTGAGTTGCTCCTTTGGTGATTTCGAGGTCATGAGGTCGACATGGAAACAGCCACTTTACAAAATACACGGGAAGGCTGCGTACATATAAATCCACCTTCCCCCTACCCCCGCACTAAGCCAGGGAGCACTTTGTGCACCGAGTGAGCCCTTTAGACATCTGTCCAAACATATATCCATATACAGATATAAATATGGAGATAATCTACAAGCATATATCCATAAACATATATATATATATATATATGGAGATAATTACATACCAGGCAGGTTGAAGCTTGCCTTTTACTGCAATAGAAGTTATCTACCATCCAAGAACATTGCAGCATCTCATGATTTCCTGTTTATGTCTGGAGTATTGGTCAACAATTCTTTCAAAAGATTATTGTCTCCCATACCTTGAGCATCAAAGTTATTCAGTAACCAAAATAAAGCAGAACGATTAATCACAGTTGGACCAGCATAAGATTTGACTGAGTTCCCATTGTTGCTGTAGAGTTTCCCCAAAAATATACCTAAGCTTTCAAAAAGCATGGAGGCATTAGATACAACCCAAGCAGAGAGAGCAGCTGCAGCAAACTCTTCAAATGTATTATCAGGTAATAACAGGATGGCCCCAACAAGCTCTGGCGAAGGAGCACGACAACTGCAAAGTGAAAGGAGGCCTCCCACTGGAATAGAAATTACACTTGGATCTGTAGGCATTGAGCTAAAGAATCTCAATATCAATTTCTGCACTGGGACACTAGATACTGCAAGCTCCGATCTTATCAAGGCCCACAACTGATGCTGTTCAACATTTTTCCAGTAAAGAGAGCCTTTAACTAAGGACAAAATTGTCTCTTCATCCTCACCAAATATGGAAAATTTTTGCAAGCCTATCTCAAATTGGATGGATAAGAGATCTGCATGGTCCAACTGATGTACAAGTAAGTAAATGATATCTTCCTTACCAGTGCATAAATCAGAAAGATAGGAAAATATATTGCAGAATACAAACTTTAATCTCTTCTTTTCTTGTGAAGCATATGACACTATGTCAGAAACAAGCAGCTTCACAATTGATGCATTCGCTTCCTTACCTAATGCATTTCTAAGAATAAGAAAATGTCTGTAAGCAGCAAAAACACCATCAAGCAACTTGGAAATTAACTCAGCATCTAAATGAGAAGCAGGATCTAAATCTTCAGAAGAACCCATTTTCCATCCATCCATGGAAGAAAAGCACCCATTTGCATGGAACTGCAAGAATGGTATCCCATGAAGAGCTGCTGCTGCATGGTCGCTCTCCACAGTTGGTTTATCGTAACCAACCAAGTTTGCCTCTTGAGCGATTCTTGATGCATAAGATATGAAGCATGCTCCAACAGGAAAGTCATTCCTTGCCCAAAAGAGAAGCAGTCCTTTCATTCTGTCGTGCTGGGAGAAGACAAAACTTCGGATTATTATTGCTGTTGCTGACTTCATTTCATCATAGGAATCATTTTCAAATGAAAACTCAAGAGGATCAAATAATTTATGCCCATTCACCTCAAAGATCTTGGTTATTTTGCAAGAGAAAGCTTCAGGGTCGAGAACATAAGCACTTTCAAGCCCAAGATCATCCAGATTTGCAAATGAATAAAGTGTCTTTTCCAACATTTGAAGGCCAACGGTGTATGACTTTCCAATGGTATCCCCAAGATCCTTAACCATCTCGTCAAGAGAATTACAGGTTCTGATCACTGGACTGCAGGAAGCAACGGCTTCCTCTGCAATACGTACAGAATCCTCACCAGGCTTTCCATCTGCTACTACTTTTGAGCTCAAGGTTGACACCCTTAGCTCTTGACTTGATGGGGTTGGGCTTCCCAATCTCAAAGGACTTGACAACTTTAAATGCTTCACTGAATGAGGAACTGTTGGTAAATCTCTGCAAATTTCTGGTCTGGAAAAGCTCCGAAGCTTCTCTCTGAGGAAGGGAGAAAGAGCATCACAAGAAGCCAAAACATCAAGAGAGCTAATCACTCCCTTTCGAACAAGTGTACTGAAAGCTGATGATACTCCTTGAACAAGCATAGTTTTCCTTTCCACATCAAAGTTGTCCACAAGAAGGAACAAGAACTCAAGAAGCATGTGAGTCATGTCGATGTAATTGGGAATAGAGTATACCATCAGCAACATTGCAGGTTCTATATTCATAATATTATCCACTCTTTCATCAAAGAAAAGCCAGTCATAAAACAAGGCAAGTTTCACATTAGCCACCACATAGTTTTTCCTACAAGATTTAAGTAGCCAACCAATTATAGCCCATCTTTGAATAACATCAGATTGAATAATTTCATTGGGAGGATGGTGGGCACAACATATGAAGCGAACCATGTCACATATGAGAGTCTCTCTATCAGGTCCACAAAGAAACTTCTTCCCAAACCATGCCTGATACCTCTTCTGACTCCCCCACTTCACATGTGTAAGCAAAAACCGCAATTGTGTCTCCATTTCAGGAGTTATTCGGAGTAAAAAGTAGCGACTGGATGTCCTCAGGCTATAAATTTTAGAAATATCCGTGAACCCAGAAATTCCAAACTCACTGGGCCTCAACATTAAGTCCTTCCATATATCTCGAAACCAAGGAATATGGAATAAATCTTGCAAAAGCCTGATAAGATCTCTCCCAATCTTTATACACAAGTGAAACTGTGTCCTTAAAACCTTAACACAAAAATCAATCTCCATACTCGTCAATGTCTTCATTTGGGGATTAGTACTGGCCAGCCTATAGTGATCCCCCACTAGACGAAGATAAGTATACAATGCACTCGTCAGGATAAATGGTTCTTCCAAATGCAATATACAATCCAATGTGGTCAAAAGGAGACTACATAACTCAGAGCACAACCACAAATTCCCTTCACTGTAATCCCCACCAACTATCTGCCTCAATAAACAGACCAACAATTTATCCACCCCAATAGCCGAAACATTAATCATAACCGAAGTAACCCAAACTAATTGAGGCCTAACAGGAACAACAAGCTTTTGATACAACTCATTAACAACCCTGATCAAGGTATCAGTGAAAAACTCATACCCATCAACAACAAGCGCATGCAAGTGCTTCATGTGAACTTGGGCGAAATGGGGTTCGGTTAAAACCCCAAAAAGAATAGCAAAATTGAGGTTTGAGTACTGCTCAGGAGACGGGATTTGCAGAGAAAGTGGGGGTCTCAATTGGGATTCAAGAAGCTCAAAATTTTGTCTAAGAGATAGTTCTAGTTGATTGGGAGCCTCAAGGGTTGCTACTTCAATCAGATGCCGAGCCATACCGTGATTTGGTTCTAGGGTTTAATTCAAAGGGGTTTAATGATTAAAACTGAAGTTAGGGCTTTGAAGAGAGATTCAAAAGCAAAGTTGGATTGAAGCATAAGAGAACCTGCAGCAAAGCCCGAGGCGAAGGCAATCCAGATTGAAGCAGAGGGTACATAAACTACGATGTCGGAATCGATAAAGACGTTAAATCGAAGGTCAGAGAGTGGATTTTGGGTTCAGGGACAGCATCGACCATACCTTGAAGCTCGGAGTGAGGACGACCTGACATCCAAGCCTGGAATGCTTGTTGAAAACCCCACCTCTTGAGAACGGACTGCTCATCGCAGGAAGGAGGAGGAAGCATCTCGAGCCATTCCGGATATAATTTTAAAAATTAAAAAAAGAAATGTAAAACACGGAAAGTAATTTTCTCTCCTGTACCCACGTATCGGGATTTGAAAACGTGATATCCGTAACATATATCAAATTTTTAAAATCTCACATACACTCTCTATCCACCTTTGTATTCTGCAACTACAAATGTTCGACATAATCTATTCAAAAACCTGTTGCAAATGAAAAAACTTAATCCAAACACATTCATTCATCCATAACTCATTCAACAACCAAACAATATCAATTCATCAATTCAAAAACAAAATAATCAATTCAACAAACAAATAAAATCATATACATTCATCCATTTATCCAACTCATCAAACTCTCATCTAACCTCCAAACAATATCAATTCATCAACAAAACAATCCATTTAACAAACAAATAAAATCATACACATTCATCCAACTCATCAACTCGTTCAACTCTCATGCAACCTCCAAACAATATCAATTCATCCATTCATCAACAAAATAATCCATTCAACAAATAAATAAAGTTATCCATTCTCCATTCAATAAACAAACGAACAAACCAACACAACAAATATTAAAAACAAACAAAATTCAGATGCACTAACATATAGAGATCAACACCAATATATAATTTGATGCAAATTTTATTAATAATAACAAAATCTACAAAGTACAAAACACATAAATCTCAATATCGTTGTCTACGCCTAGTATACTGCCTTACTCCTAAATCGGGTCTAGCATCTTACTATCATCACGATAAACTAAATTCAAATCATCTATCTGCATAATCTGAGAGGATCTTACATTCTCGTGGTGAGACTCAGAAAAAACAGGTGGGAATACACAATACACAAAGGGTGCATCATCTCTCTCAATATGTGTGAATCCCTCATCTATATAAATACCGGTCCGAACCCCCACTGTGGAGCACCGGGAGTGAAAACCTGAAAGATATCATCAAACACAGGCGTGTATAAAAACGAATACTCACTGTATACAGTAGAAAGTTCTGTGACATCTGGATGTGGAGATGGTAGTGGTGACGCATGAGCTGACGATGGTCGTGGTCTTCTCGAACGTGCTCTCCCTCGTCCTCGTCCACGCGCTCGGTCCTCATCACATCCCTCGTCGGTATCTTTGGATGGTCTAGGTCTCAAAAGATAGGTCATGTCCTCAGTCATAATTGAGATGGCAAAGTCCGCCGATGCATGCACGTCCGCACCCTCATTGTCTCTAATCTAGTGTAATGTATCACACTACAAACAAGATATGTATGTTAGTTAAAGTAAGAAATATATATCATTGATATAAATAAAAATTAAGAAATTATACACTTATAACGTAGTCCAAACAAGCTCATCAACGATCTATAAATCGACGAGAGATGCCCTGATACCAACTGAAATAGGCAAGTGAAACGAGGGGCCATAGGTCGTGTCTAGCGCAACAAGTGGTCTTGTCGTTCAGTCAAAATATCTACATATTATGCATGCTCCATTGACCAATCGATCTCATGTCCACCTCTCATACTAATGTCGTGGAGTTGATCCTCAGTATCACAAGGAATAAAAATATGCTGGAACCCTCCATACTGATGGATCAATCTATCTGAAAAATGCCACTTCACGATACTAAAACAGATCAGCGATACTCGTGCATGCCAAACATCCCTCCCCCAGTGATAGTAGTCGGGGAGGGTAAACAGCACCTCCTCAATATACGACACTCACACGACATGATCTATAGTCTGCCTATCAAGTGTCTCTTTATACACTGACACCACATGTGTAGAGATGCTAGTGATATCAAAAGCTACCCTCCACCGCACAGCGAGTGGACCATTCACCATGTGTATATCCCGTCTAACAGGAGCTAAGTAAGGAAGCCTCTTCCATGTCCAAATCTGTAACAAAACTAAAGCTCCCCCCATCTCACGAAACTCTACGTACGTGGCTATGCAAAGCTATCTATATAAGTATGCCAGGCACACAGAACCCCAACTATGTATACCAGAGGAACCTAAATCCTTTAACAATAGTAAGTACCGTAAATGTACAAAATATGTTGTTTTATCACAAAACAAAATACCCCCTATTAGCAATAAAATAAATCCCCATGTCCACTGAATAATATGTACAATATTGTTACCAATGAGCAACTGAACAACAAAATTAGACAACCAGACCATACTCAAACAGTAACCCCTAAAACCCAAGCGTGGAAACCTAATTCCCAATAATCTCTCGCAGACATCACCCCATGGAAAACCCGCCACCTATCTAGTACAAGAAGCCCATCTACGCTAACTCGTGATGTTGGCGCTAAAAAGGGAATTTCTTTCCGTCTAGGGTTGTTTTAATTTTTTTTTTTAATTTTTAAAGTTACATCCGTACATAACTCGCGATGTTGACCTCGCACTCTGAGGAACAAGCGTCGATCTCTTCCAATCGGTGGAAGGCAGTATCGATCAAGCCGTGGTTGATTACAGCTTTGAGAAGAGTATGACCAAAAAGGCCTACGATCTCGCCCTTCTTGCTGTCAAATTCGGTTGCAAAGAGCTTGACAATGCGATCGCAGCCTTTCTTAGAAGAAGATTGTGAGGAAGAGGACAGAGAAAGAGTGAGGGAGTGAAAAAGATGAGGTATTTGGACTGAAGAGAGAGGGAGGGACTACAATGGATTCGTGAGTTGAATCTCTGCTGAGATGGGACTAGGAATATTCTAGAGAGATAGAGAGAGAGAGAGACTATGGATGGTCCATTGGTTATGATGAACCCACATGTTCAACAAGAGAGAGATGTTTTGTCATGAAATTAATATATATTTAATAAGTAATCGAATATTTTTATATAAATATATAAAATTGCTATATATTTTATTTTAAAAATTAATTTTATATAATTTTTAATTATTATTAAAATATCAGTGGTTTGATCATATTGATCCGCGGTTGAATCGGTTCAATCATAATTTTTAAATTGACGAGTCAATATACGATATGGTTCTGATAACAGTGATTTTTATTTTATTGATATATATATATATATATATATTGAATTCAAAGTTGAATAGGTATTTATTTTTTGAATAGTTAATTAATTGGTGCAAATTATAAATTGAAACTTAAATAAAATCTATATATTTATTTATTTCTTTGTTTGTTTGTTTATTACTAAACAAGAATAGTGTATAAAGTTTTATATAATATATAGACTTAATTGATTCAGTGATCGAATACAAGTATTTATCAAAATTTAATTTGGAGAAACCAAGGAGGGACAAGCTCCTAATCCATGATTAGCCTCAGATTGTTATATTACAGCTACACCTCGTTTACAAGGATAGATTTTGAGGTTATCTCGTGCAAACTACACCGCACAAAGATAGGTTAGTAAATCGTGTTTCTATACGACAAGGTACATCAAGCCACTTTTTGGATTATACCAATATTTTTCCTACTTTGGTTGGCTTCTACATTTCTTTTGCCTATAGCTGTCCCACTGCTTTTGTACTCCTGTGTTAAAGCCTCGGATGGTTGCTTCATGTGCATACATAGATAAACCTAAGGTTGAGGTCTCAAGAAGGGTTTGAAGTGAAATGGGATTAGGCAAGAGCATCAGAGAGCATGATTGATGAATGCTCTCAGCTATTGGAGGGGAAATTTTATTTGGGACTACGAAATGGTCAAGAAAGGGTTGATAGTTTAGTCGGCTATATACTGGCAAAGATTGTATAACTCAAGATGGAAATGGATGGATTGATAATAAAGGTGGTGGACTAACAGTGGGTAGTTCTTGTTCTCACTTTCAGATATCCCCCTGTTTTCATTAACAAGGGAATGCAGACAAGGTTACAATATATTTTGCTATGAAGACAAAGAAGTGAAGATTGCTCAGCTAAATTCTACATATCTTCCCTAATTAATCCAAAGAAAACCAAAACAAGGGCTATTATGATCGATGGAACATGGCCCAAAGGCCCAATATCGTGAGAATTGAGATCTCTCGAATCCATAGTCCATTGGACATAACGTACCAAGCGTGTTATCAATATGGGATTTATTTATCAGACAGATAGACACGGCCCACCCTTTCGGTACATACCGATCAGACTCTTCTCAGTAGCTGCTTGATTGACTCTTGTATCTCCTTGGCGCTCGGTGTTACTGTTCGGCTAAAGGCAATATTCACTTCCTCTTAAATTGTGGAGACAACCTCCCATAATTGAGAAAGAAACCTTTGACTACTATTAATAAAGAAAGGATTCCTTGGTGATTCGAATTTCCTTAAGTAATGGTATTTTAAATCTCCAAAAATCTCTCATTATGATCCTTATGATTTCGGGATATTTTTATAAGGAAACTAAGGTTTTAATACCTCAGATGCATACGAAACTCTCACACAGAGACTATATATACATCTTTAGACCATCGGTCATGTACACTCTTTTGACTTACACAGAGCACACAAGGGAATATAGAGATTTCTTTCGGTCTGTTTTTCTTATCAAAAACCACTATCTAACTTGAGTATCGGAATCTCCCCTACTAGAGCACCATTCGATAACTTTTTGTAAATTTTGTCTATCAAGATCACCAAATGGCCAGTTACTCCATTCGAGTTAGTAGAACCATCATCTGTGAAACTAAACTCACATTCACCAAATTGGCACCGTTTATGGAAACAGACTAGAAAGAATCTTATTTCTTTACCCGTCCCTCCTCTTGCCTCCGAAGAGAAAAACCAGAACTGCTTCCAGAATCTCATCCACAATGGAAGGACGTACTGCTACCCCAATAAACACCATCCAACCGACAGTGTTAAACAACCCCGTCGAGATTCCCTCCACTACCAACTTGCCCAAAGGTCAATCGCTAATTGCTTACCAAAACTAGTTGATCCTGCCCTTCACTCCAGTCCCTCTAGAAAGGATCATACGACCTGAGGTGGAAAGACTCAAGTCCAAGTTACAAGGCATGAAGCAAGCAGTTAGAAGAACTTAGCTACACCCTCAGGCCAGAAGCACAATCTTCTTCCTGCGGGTCGGGTCATGTGTGCCAGTGAAGGCTAAAGCCTAGAGATTATCGAGAACCATCGGCAAGTTCCCAACACCACCCTGATGATCTAAGAAAATAGGTTGAAGAACTCGTGGCAAATGAACTCAGATGCGTTAATGTGAGAAGAGATAAATTCACTTAACCCTACTGGTCTCTCACTATTTGACTCTAAAGTTTCTATAAAACCGATTTCTCATAACGTGCTTCTCTCTCATATGGAGAAGTATGATGTCACTACCGACCCCCGGGATCACGTAGCTCACTTCATGACTATGATAGTCTTAAGAGACATATCAGACACAGCCAAGTGCAAGCACTTTTCTACAGCCTTAAAAGGCAATGCACTGATATGATTCAATTCACTCTCCTGTTCAGTATCAAGAGTTTTTCCCAACTTCGACAACAGTTGAGACATAATTCATGATCAGTAGAGGGGTCAAGAGAAAGTCCACATCCCTCCTCTTATTACAACAGAGAGACGACGAGCAACTAAGAGATTTTCTCTTTAAATTCAAAATTGAGATGATAAAAGTCTCGAACCTAAACAACTTCATTGTATTAGTGGCATTACTCATTGGGTTGCAACCATTAGGAATGAAAACATCCATCATGAAGAACCCTCCGTCTACCATTTAGGAGTTTTATGTTTGCGCGAAAAAATACAACATCGCGGAGGATGTTCAAGCATTTAACAAAGGGGGAAACTGACCAACTCGGAACAAGCATAGTTGATCACCTTGATAGTTCTCACCTAAGAGGGCTTGACAAGGACCCCCCACAACAATAAAGATTCACCGACTACATCTCTTTGAATGAGGCTCCCAGCCAAATTATGCTCCAAAATCGGAACAGTCCCTATGTCAAGTGGTCCCCTTGCTCCACAAAAGATGATTCAAAAAAGGATAAGACGTGATATCGTCACTTCCACTGGGATTATGGTCACCTAACAGATGAATGTAGAATGCTGAAAGACAAACTTGAGTTCCTTGTTTAAAGTGGTTGGCTCCAAAGTTTCATAAGAACAAAAAGAGAAGGCCTCCCTCCTTAGAGCTCAGACATTGCAAAGCAAGAAAATGAGCAAGCCGAGCAGCCAATCCCAAGGGATGCCCACAACCAACTAGACGGAGTAATTCTCTAAGTACAGAGTGGGTACGACCCCTCAGAGCCTTACATCCTAGCTCATATCTTAAAGGCAATACATCAGCGTGACCACAGGTACACACAATGAAATGAGAAGGAGCACTTAGTAGCTCCAATCTTCTAGAGGATTGAGCCATCCAGTCCACATCCAAAGAAGTCCTTGCCACTCGTACCGAAAGCAACCTAAGAAGAAAATACCAATAATCGGTTTCAGCGATGAAGATCTAGAAGGGTTCGATCTAGATCGACATGATTCTCTCATTATCATTCAAAAATTGGACAACACAAAGTGAGGAGAATTTTTGTGGATCAAAAGGCTGGTTGTAACCTTCTTTACTGGAATGCTTTCTAGCAGATAGGCTTCACCCAAGCATACCTATAACCTCATGCTGGGTCAATCAAAGGGCTCTCAGACGAGTGAATGTACCCTAAAGGCATCATTTCGTTTCCCGTCACCTCGGGACTTCACCCGATCACTCAATAGCTTCCATGATATTCAACGTGGTTAAACTATCCTCACTTTAGAATGTCATCCTGGGATAACCTGGCTTGAATATTTTGGAGGCATTGCCAAGCACAAAACATATGAAAGTCAAGTTCAAAACCTCCATTGGTATTAGAACACTGTTTTACAATCCAAATTCTCCGATGAACCCTCTTAAGTAATCCTCAACCTCTCTCTCTATCATGCTTACTATTGTAGAACTATTGGTTGAATATCTTAAGGCACCTAGTCCTACTGCTTGTTCCACTGATTACACTATCCCGTTCGTAAGGATTTGCTTTATTAATCTCTTGCACTGAACCGATCACACCTGTGTTACCGAACACACTCTATCGAACGAGCGTGCCGTTAACAAGAGATATATCTCCTAGTCAAATGGGCACGACCCTCTATATCGAATCAATGTGCTAATCGGGAATGTATCTGTAACACCGACACTACGGTGTCCGTATTGTACTCCTGTATTTGAAATTAATAAAAATATTTCCTTCGTATATATATATATATATATATATATATATATATATATATATATATAGAAAAATTTTAACTTTTATATTGATTTTCGATTTTGGAGTATTAAACTTGAATTTTCGGAATATTTTAAAATGCTGCGTCTGTAATTCGCAGTAAATCCCATTTCTACGAAATTTATATTCTAGAGAAAAGTGGGTATAAATATATATATATTTGTTTATGTATTAATTAATTAAGTTGAAAAAAAAAATGTGTGGGAGGGACAAAACGCAACAAAACGCTGTGTTTTGCCCAAATGGAGATTAGGGCTAAAAGCCCTAATCTTTCTTTCTTCTTCTCCCTCTTCGTCTCTCACCCGCCTCTCCATCTCCCCCTCCCGCGGCGCTTCCTCCTCCGCCGCCGCCACTGATCGCCGCCGCCGCTGATCGCCTCCCTCCATTCCCTCGCTGCTCTCTCACTCTCTCTCGGTTTTCTCTCTCGGTTGATCTCTCACCTTCTCTGCTTCCTCTTCCGCGGATCTCCACCGCACCGCCACCTCCCTCCACCGCGAACGGTCGCGTTCTCTGCCCTCCTTTCCGCCGCGAACGGCCACTGCACACCACCCTCGTCTCTCCCTCACAGTCACTCTATCTCTCTCACTCATGATTTCTCTCACCCGAATCCTCTCTCCCTCCGCTGCGACTTGGTCGCTGTCCACCGTCGCAAACCGCTACCATTGCTCAGTCTCTCTCTCACTCTGCTTTCTTCCGCGTGCAACAGAGCGCGATTGCTCGTGCGACTGCTCGCGCGAGACAGCTCCTACACGCGCATGACCCCGCGCGAGACACCCCCCTCCTGCACGCGCCAGCACGCGACAGTCCCTTCCTGCGCGCACCTGCAGCGCGCGACAGCCCCTGTCCCAGGGCGCAGCTGCTGTGCTACTTTGCCTTGCTCACTCACTCGAGCAGTCTGCACTCCTTCGAGAGCCCACTGTGACCCTTTCACTGCATAGGTAAAGTCCAGGTCTGCACTCATCTACTGCGAAGGTGAGGACCAATTCCTAGCCCTAGTTCTAGGGTTTTGAATTTTTCGAGTAATTAGGGTTAATTGCTAACATTTGCTCCGAATTTGAAACCGTTACAGGTTGAGCTTAAAACCACTGGCGACTAGAAGCTAGGTCTGCAAACCGAGAAACCCCAGGTGAGGTAAAATACAAATTCTTTCGATACATTGGATGAATTTATGGTAAATTAGAGTAAGAATGCATTGTATATATTAGGATGTATATTAGATTAGATTTGAATGCGTTATCTGACATTATACGTAATTGTTTAAGTTAAATAGAGGATTTTATATGAATTGGGTTGTTCAGGATGATAGAATCATATTGAGTTGATTAGAATGGTTTCTCTTGAAGTTTAATTTGATGTATGCATGAGAATAATTGAAAATTTGGGATTTGAGTTTAAGAAATTATGCAGTCTTTTCATTATAAGTTGTCCTACATATAGGCAATCAAAATACTAATTCTGTATGATGAAAATAGACTTAAATACCTTGAAAATGACATATGCTTTGAAGAAATCGGATGAGAATCGAAAAGTGTATGATTTTTCAAAAATTTTCTATCTTGATGGAAATTTAATTATTCTAGACTTGCTTCCAACTTTGAGAGATTTTTAGGATTGAAGTTGACTCAAATTTGATTTTGTTAATTATTTATAAATGAAATACCATTGATGACAAGATTTTGTGTGGCTAGAATTTGGGATGATTTGAGTGTATTTTGGAGTGTTTAAAATTTGGTTTTAACGTACAAATGTATGTGCTGAATTGTAGTGCTAAAGTGGTGTATTATATGTGTGTTTGTTGGTGGAGATGAAGTTGAAAGATGTGTAGAGTGTTAGGGAAAGAATGATGTATGTGTATTGATTGAAATGGAAAAGAAGGATATGTGTATGTGCATGTATGGGAAAATGTATGTGTGTATTGGTGTTGAAGAAGAGATTTGAATAAAGGTATATGAGTATGAGTGTGTGTATGAATCTTGGCCAAGAGGATGGATTATGCTAATATGATTTGTGAGTTGAAAACGATGTTTCCGAATGCAAAGCATATGTAAAGAGTAAATATGTGTCCTTGTATAGTTGTTATATATGTGCTGTGTAGGTATGTCGAAAGAGAGAAGTTTGTAAGAATTTGGAGTGTAAATGTGTGTATTTACTTTGACTGAGAACATTGAAGAGATTTGGAAATAGAGGGTTATGTAAATTTTGAATTGTATATGTGTGAATGATGATCTTGATGGTTGAGAATGACATTGTGTTGATTTAATTTTGTACCTTTGATAGGGTGTGAAAGGGGTGACTTTGGATGATTTAAAATGGCATTGTTTGTTATGAAGGTATGGGAAACCTTAGAGCTTATGGGTTGAATTGTGTGCCTTCGGAAATGAGGAATTGAAATTTACATTTGGTGATGAAAAGGGGAGAGCACTTGTGCACATGTGAAGTCTAGCTATGAGACCCTAAGTCTTAATCCTAGACATAGGATTAATTAAAAGTATAAATTTAACATAGTGGCTTTTGAAGTATATAACACAAATCATATATATACATATTGTGTTTTGTCATTGTAGTGACTTGCTTGGAGACTGATCGAGGGGAGCACAGTTTCGACACTTGTGCATTGTAGGGAGTGATTGACCCTCCCGTATACTGTGAGTGAGATTTATTTCAATGTTTTCGTTTAATATGTAAACCCTACTTTACAATAGTTTGATAAATGAGCATGATTTATCGTGTGCTTGAAATGTTTTGACTGGTTTTGGAAATGATTTTTGTAAACCGATGTAGTGTCCAAAAATTTGTTGAATTATGAAAATATGCATTCATGTGGTTGAAATGTAAAATGTGCCATTTTATGCTATATGTTGCATTTGGTTTGTGAACCTGATTTACGGCACATGTTTGATATGATATTGATTTTGGCCTTAAGGGCTTTGGTATGTATGATTCCGTAGCTACGAAGGACACCGTGAGAGGCGCTTGGGTGGCGTCCGGATATGCCTAGGCCTGGGGTATCCCACGAGTTGTCGAGATTATATTTACGACACGGTACTAGGCAGGTTGAACCCAAAAGGGGGAGGATTTGGATGCTATCCAAGTCTAGCACCTGGACGAGATCCGTCGCCAACGCCGGGGTAGAGAGCACTTTAAATAAAAATCGCATATAACACACCCGATGCGCCTGTCATATGTCGTGGTAGACCTCTGCCGGGACATTTTTGGCTGGCAGCTCTATGATTTTATTGACAGTGCTTTGGATGCATATTTGACTTAATAATGCGTGCTAATAATATATTGTTGAAATGAAAAGTATGATGATTTGAAATATGATTTGTATACTTATGTTTTGACACTCCAGTTTCACACCCCATATTACACGATTACATTGACCCACTCACTCACTGAGTATTCTTCCCTGAGTACTCACCCCTCCTCTTTCCCTCCCCAGACAGGATTTTTGTGCCGGAACGACGCTTCAGATTTTGAAGATGTTGGTGGATTGGGTGATTCATGACGGTGAGATTAAGTTTCAATAGAAAATATGAATTTCGTACTTTATGTCAACCCTGCGTGGTCTTGATATTGAGGTCTATAGTTGACCGTGTACATATTTTGGGATGACTGTAAAATTTTTGAACTTTTGTTTGCAAAACTCTCATTTCACTTGCATTGAGGCATTTATAACTATTTAAAGTGTTAACTTGGGAATTTGTGATATATTTGTATAAATTTAGACCCGCTCGGTGTGACGGCTGTTCATGCTCTAATTGGGCATGACAGTAGAGGTCTGTGGTTAGGACTGTTGGTGATTTGTTAGCCTTGCGTTGTCTGGATGTCGGTTGTGAGATTTGGTGGATTGTTTTGGAGAGGCCGGGATGGCCATTGGTTTAATTTACAGGATGATTTTAATTTATACATGTATACAGATTTAATTGTACATGAGAGACCTCCGATTTATGGGGAGGTTCTGCCCGATTTTCTGTAGAAATACAGCCGGTATCCAGGGCAACGGGCGGCTGTTCACGATTCCCGGTTCGGGGCGTGACAGTTCGGTTGGTATCAGAGCTCTAGGTTGAGAGCTATGTACGAAGAGAGTCTTGAAAACATTCCCAAGTGTGTTGTGCTTAAAGTCCTCAATGCATGAGAGTTTCATACAGTCATGAAGTCCCAGTACAATGGTCTTAGGCATATGAGTTATTCTTTTTAGGGGGTTAGATACGGTGCGTATCTAACATAACATATTGGTGCTATCAGTTCTTAAACTGATAAGTTTATTCATTTAGGGGGTTAGTTACTTCGTAACTAACCCTAATTTTTGAATCATATTTAATTTAAATTCTTCCTTTGTAAGGTTATGATTACTAGATGAGGTACTAGATTTGTACCTGAGACACCTAGAATACCCGAGGATGTTTCCTCGTCAGATGTACCCTTTTAGCATGTTCTCAGCCAGCTATTATAGCCACAGTTTCATCACCATTATTTGATGCATTTAGGCAGGTGTATGAGTGGTACACCTCCCATTGGATTCAAATACCTTGATTCATAATTTGAATTCTATTTTAGGGGGTTAGTTTCCCAGTAACTAACCCTAATCCTTGGTTTTATCTAATGAAAAAGTGCTCTGTTTGCAGAACTATGCCGCCTAGATGTAGTAGGCGAGGTGCATCACTAGAGAGTTCCTTAGTGTCTGATACACGTGGCACTCGAGACTTCACAAGTACCAGAGGATGTTTCCTCTACTCACGCACTTTCACTAGTGCCACCCTCAGCACCTCCACCGGCTGTTACAGCTGAGATTCCTCTACCACCACTCGATGCCTTAAGACAGTGGCAGGAGTGGTACAGTAGATATGGGGTGCAGATGTCACCACCTCTACCATAGACTCCAGCGACCGCACCTGCGGCCATACTTGCTCCTACGACACCATTCCTCCTCCGGTGATCGATTTTTCCATTTCAAGTCAAACCGATGAGACATCGGTTACTTTGAGGCGAATCCCTGAGCTTACTAAGTTGGTGACAGAGTTACGACAGCTCAGATACACAGACTTTTCAGGATCTAGTGATGCTGAAGCGGCGAAGCACTGGATCTATAGGATTCGCAGGATCCATACTGATGTGGGATTGACAGAGGAGCTCAGATTGAGAGTCGTTGAGAGACTCCTCAACGGTGATGCCCTCACTTGGTGGGAGGCTATTTATGATGAGGCTATTGACTCACTACGGTAGGAGGACTTCTTGAGGAAGTTCGACCGCAGATATTTTTCGGAGTCCTAGTAGGACCATAGAGGGTTGAGACCTAGACGAGCCAGAGCTCGAAGTGAGGTAAGACTTCTAACTTTTAGGGAAGCCCCTCTCACTTTACATCAACACAGTTCGGACAGGGACCACGTCCCTAGAGCTTTAGAATACAGGCCCCTAGTGCCTCTAGCTAGTCCATAGCACAACACCATTCTATTTGTCGTGACTGCGGCTGATATCATTTTGGAGCTTGCGGAGCTCCCTTTAGATGCTTCTAATATGGGAAGCAAGAACATATTTGTAGCTCTTGTCCTGACCTAGGTTTCAGAGGTCAGGTGTCACAGACACTCATGGGTGGACCACGGACAGGTTAGCAGGGGGTACCTGCACACTCAGTACACACCGCTCCATGGACTGCAGCCGGGAGCAACACTGCATTAGGCTCTTCACTATAGGAGCCGAGGGCACAGGCCCACGTGTATTATGACACAGGAGGACGCTTAGGCGAACCCAGATACAACCATGGGTAATCCTCTAGTAGATTCTTTTGTTTAGGAGTTTATAGATACTCTCATTTTTGAAATCATGTATATCATGATACCTATGTACCGTTTTGACTAGTTAAAACTCTAGAAGCTTAACTATTATGATCCTCTTTTGAAACCATGCATCTCATGATGATATGTACGGTTATGACTGGTTAAAGCCTTAGAGGCTTGACTACTTGATATATATATATATCATATATCTTTTGCGTTTCCTATATGGGTTCCTTTTTCAATTTCTCGCATCATGAGTACCATGAAAATACTCAGAGTCGACGCCCGTGTTCTTATTGACACTGGTTCAGATTATTCTTACGTGAGAGTATTATTTCGCTCGACAGTTGGGTAGACTGTTATTGTCGCTAGATGAGGAGCTACTAGTATTCACTCCTCTTGATGAGCAATTGGTCAGAAAATTCAGTGTATAGAGAGTGTTTATATCTCTTATTGATGGAACTCCGTGCATTAGGAGTCATTTTGACTAGTGATGATCGAGCAGCATTACTAGCTTGATTTGAAATGAGGTCGACCTTGTTCGACCACATTAGAGAGATTTTGGGAGCAAATGAGGAGCTTCAAGGTGTTCTTGATAGATCTGTAGAGATGATGACAGAGAGTTCCGAGTCCGTGATAACGGACTAGTAGTATATCGATAGCGGGTTTGCATTCCCGCCGACAGTGAATCTTCGTAGAAATATTCTAGAGGAAGTTCATTCCTCTATTTACGTTATGCATTTGAGAGGTACAAAAATGTACCTAACTATCCGAGATAGTTATTAGTAGTTTGGTTTAAAGAGAGAGTTCGTTGCTTGATGCCTGGTTTGTCAGTAGATGATGGCCAAGCATCAGTGACCCACAGGTGCCTTGCAGCCTTTTTCCATTCTCGAGTGGATGTAGAAACACGTCACAATGGATTTGTGACAAAAATTTCCGCGGACTTTAGCACGACACGATGCTAATTTGGATGATCATAGGTAAGCTCACCGAGTCCGCACATTTCATTCCGATTCGTGTAGATTATTCCTTAGAGGTATTAGTAAGCCTCTATATTTACACGATTATCAGGGTTCATGGGGTATCAATGTCAATAGTATCGGACAGAGACCCCAGATTCATTTCTAGATTTTGGTTCAGATTATAGGAATTTTCGGAGTAGTTGGGATCGGCATCTTCCATTGGTTAGGCCAGTATCAGGATGCCCCATATGAGGCACTGTATGACAGGGAGTGCCGCACCCCGATATGTTAGGGTGAGGTCGTAGAACGACATCTCAACAATGTTGAGTTGATTTGGAAATGAAAGATAAAGTTAGGGTCATCCGTGGGCGGATGAGAGCCGCCCAGGACCGGCAGAAGGTATATGCCGATCATAGACGGCGACACCTTGAGTTTTCCACAGGAGATATGATTTTCTTGAGGGTGTTTTCTTTAAAATGAGTTATACGGCTCAGGCAACGGGGCAATCTGAGTTCCAGATATATTTGTACCCATCCGTATCCTTGAGAGGGTCGGAAGTATGACATACAGATTGGAGTTGCCAAATGAACTATCCCGTATTCACGACGTCTTTCATGTCTCAGTACTCAGGAAGTACTTAGCTGATCCTTCTCATGTACTTGAGCCTCCACCTGTTGAGTTGCGTGAGGACCTTAGTAATCTAGTTCAGCCCGTGGCTATTCTAGATCGACAGGTCAGAAAGCTGCGAAGCAAGAAAGTTTCTTTGGTTAGGGTTTTGTGGAGAAGTGACCAAGTCGAAGAGAAGACTTGGGAGCCCGAGGAGGCAATAAGAAAACAGTACCCCCATTTGTTTACCGTTTAGCTTTCTTTTAGTTTCGAGTACGAAACTTATTTTTAGGGGGTTAGAAAATGTAACACCGACACTACGGTGTCCGTATTGTACTCCTGTATTTGAAATTAATAAAAATATTTCCTTCGTATATATATATATATATATATATATATATATATATATAGATATAGAAAAATTTTAACTTTTATATTGATTTTCAATTTTGGGGTATTAAACTTGAATTTTCGGTATATTTTAAAATGTTGCGTCTGTAATTCGCAGTAAATCTCATTTCTACAAAATTTATATTCTAGAGAAAAGTGGGTATAAATATATATATATATATTTGTTTATGTATTAATTAATTAAGTTGAAAAAAAAATGTGTGGGAGGGACAAAACGCTGCGTTTTGCCCAAATGGAGATTAGGGCTAAAAGCCCTAATCTTTCTTTCTTCTTCTCCCTCTTCGTCTCTCACCCGCCTCTCCATCTTCCCCTCCCGCGGTGCTTCCTCCTCCGCCGCCGCCACTGATCACCGCCGCCGCTAATCGCCTCTCTCTATTCCCTCCCTGCTCTCTCACTCCCTCTCGGTTCTCTCTCTCGGTTGATCTCTCACCTTCTCTGCTTCCTCTTCCGCAGATCTCCACCGCACCACCACCTCCCTCCACCGCGAACGGTCGCGTTCTCCGCCCTCCTTTCCGCCGCGAACGACCACTGCACACCACCCTCGTCTCTCCCTCACAGTCACTCTATCTCTCTCACTCGTGATTTCTCTCACCCGAATCCTCTCTCCCTCCGCCGCGACTTGGTCGTTGTCCATCGTCGCAAACCGCTACCATTGCTCAGTCTCTCTCTCGCTCTGCTTTCTTCCGTGTGCAACAGAGCGCGATTGCTCGTGTGACTACTCGCGCGAGATAGCCCCTACGCGCGCATGACCTCGCGCGAGACACCCCCCTCCTGCGCGCGCCAGCACGCGACAGTCCCTTCCTGCGCGCGCCTGCAGCCCGCGATAGCCCCTGTCCCAGCGCGCAGCTGTTGTGCTGCTTTGCCTTGCTCACTCACTCGAGCAGTCTGCACTCCTTCGAGAGCCCACTGTGACCCTTTCACTACATAAGTAAAGGCTAGGTCTGTACTCATCTACTGCGAAGGTGAGGACCAATTCCTAGCCCTAGTTCTAGGGTTTTGAATTTTCTGAGTAATTAGGATTAATTGCTAACATTTGCTCCGAATTTGAAACCGTTACAGGTTGAGCTTGAAACCACTGGCGACTAGAAGCTAGGTCTGCAAACCGAGAAACCCTAGGTGAGGTAAAATACAAATTCTTTCGATACATTGGATGAATTTAGGGTAAATTAGAGTAAGAATGCATTGTATATGTTAGGATGTATATTAGATTAGATTTGAATGCGTTATCTGACATTATACGTAATTGTTTAGGTTAAATAGAGGATTTTATATGAATTGGGTTGTTCAGGATGATAGAATCATATTGAGTTGATTAGAATGGTTTCTCTTGAAGTTTAATTTGATGTATGCATGAGAATAATTGGAAATTTGGGATTTGAGTTTAAGAAATTATGCAGTCTTTTCATTATAAGTTGTCCTACATATAGGCAATCAAAATACTAATTCTGTATGATGAAAATAGACTTAAATACCTTGAAAATGACATATGCTTTGAAGAAATCGGATGAGAATCGAAAAGTGTATGATTTTTCAAAGATTTTCTATCTTGAAGGAAATTTAATTATTCTAGACTTGCTTCCGACTTTGAGAGATTTTTAGGATTGAAGTTGACTCGAATTTGATTTTGTTAATTATTTATAAATGAAATACCATTGATGACAAGATTTTGTGTGGCTAGAATTTGGGATGATTTGAGTGTATTTTGGAGTGTTGAAAATTTAGTTTTAATGTACAAATGTATGTGCTGAATTGTAGTGCTAAAGTGGTGTATTATATGTGTGTTTGTTGGTGGAGATGAAGTTGAAAGATGTGTAGAGTGTTAGGGAGAGAATGATGTATGTGTATTGATTGAAATGGAAAAGAAGGATATGTGTATGTGCATGTATGAGAAAATGTATGTGTGTATTGGTGTTAAAAAAGAGATTTGAATAAAGGTATATAAGTATGAGTGTGTGTATGAATCTTGGCCAAGAGGATGGATTATGCTAATATGATTTGTGAGTTGAAAACGATGTTTCCGAATGCAAAGCATATGTAAAGAGTAAATATGTATCCTTGTATAGTTGTTATATATGTGTTGTGTAGGTATCTCGAAAGAGAGAAATTTGTAAGAATTTGGAGTGTAAATGTGTGTATTTACTTTGACTGAGAACATTGAAGAGATTTGGAAATAGAAGTTTATGTAAATTTTGAATTATATGTGTGAATGATGATCTTGATGGTTGAGAATGACATTGTGTTGATTTAATTTTGTACCTTTGATAGGGTGTGAAAGGGGTGACTTTGGATGATTTAAAGTGGCATTGTTTGTTATGAAGGTATGGGAAACCTTAGAGCTTATGGGTTGAATTGTGTGCCTTCGGAAATGAGGAATTGAAATTTACATTTGGTGATGAAAAGGGGAGAGCACTTGTGCACATGTGAAGTCTAGCTATGAGACCCTAAGTCTTAATCCTAGACATAAGATTAATTAAAAGTATAAATTTAACATAGTGGCTTTTGAAGTATGTAGCACAAATCTTATATATACATATTGTGTTTTGTCATTGTAGTGACTTGCTTGGAGACTGATCGAGGGGAGCACAGTTTCGACACTTGTGCATTGTAGGGAGTGATTGACCCTCCCGTATACTGTGAGTGAGATTTATTTCAATGTTTTCGTTTAATATGTAAATCCTACTTTACAATAGTTTGATAAATGAGCATGATTTATCGTGTGCTTGAAATGTTTTGACTGGTTTTGGAAATGATTTTTGTGAACCGATGGAGTGTCCAAAAATTTGTTGAATTATGAAAATATGCATCAATTTGGTTGAAATGTAAAATGTGCTATTTTATGCTATATGTTGCATTTGGTTTGTGAACCTGATTTACGGCACATGTTTGATATGATATTGATTTTGGCCTTGAGAGCTTTGGTATGTATGATTCCGTAGCTACGAAGGACACCGTGAGAGGCGCTTGGGTGGCGTCCGGATATGCCTATGCCTGGGGGATCCCACGAGTTGTCGAGATTATATTTACGACACGATACTAGGCAGGTTGAACCCGAAAGGGGGGAGGATTTGGATGCTATCCAAGTCTAGCACCTGGACGAGGTCCGTCGCCAACGCCAGGGTGGAGAGCACTTTAAATAAAAATCGCATATAACACCCCCGGTGCGCCTGTCATAGGTCGTGGTAGACCTCTGCCGGGACATTTTCGGCTGGCAGCTCTATGATTTTATTGACAGTGCTTTAGATGCATATTTGACTTAATAATGCGTGCTAATGATATATTATTGAAATGAAAAGCATGATGATTTGAAATATGATTTGTATACTTATGATTTGACACTCCAGTTTCACACCCCATATTACACGATTACATTGACCCACTCACTCACTGAATATTCTTCCCTGAGTACTCACCCCTCCTCTTTCCCTCCCCAGACAGGATTTTTGTGCCGGAGCGACGCTTCAGATTTTGAAGATGTTGGTGGATTGGGTGATTCATGACGGTGAGATTAAGTTTCAATTGAAAATATGAATTTCGTACTTTATGTCGACCCTGCATGGTCTTGATATTGAGGTCCATAGTTGACCGTGTACATATTTTGGGATAACCGTAAAATTTTTGAACTTTTGTTTGCGAAACTCTCATTTCACTTGCATTGAGGCATTTGTAACTATTTAAAGTGTTAACTTGGAAATTTGTGATATATTTGTATAAATTTAGGCCCGCTCGGTGTGGCGGTGGTTCATGCTCTAATTGGGCATGACAGTAGAGGTCTGTGGTTAGGACTGTTGGTGATTTGTTAGCCTTGCGTTGTCTGGATGTCGGTTGTGAGATTTGGTGGATTGTTTTGGAGAGGCCAGGATAGCCATTGGTTTAATTTACAGGATGATTTTAATTTATACAGGTATATAGGTTTAATTGTACATGGGAGACCTCCGATTTATGGGGAGGTTCTGCCCGATTTTCTGTAGAAATACAGCCGGTATCCAGGGCAACGGGCGGCTGTTCACGATTCCCGGTTCGGGGCGTGACAGTATCTCCCTATCAAGTAGGCACGACTCACTCTATCAAATAAGTGTGCCATCAACCAAAGATGCATTTCCCTGTTAGGTAGGCATGACTTACTCTATCAAATGAGGATGCCATCAACAAGGGAAATTTCTCCTCATCAGGTAGACACAGCCTACTCTATCGAATGAGTGCACCATCAACAAAGGATATATCTCCTCGTTAGGTAGGCATGGCCCATTCTATCGAACGAACGCGTCCTCAACTAGGGATGTATCTCCCCAATGGGGTAGGGATTGCCCTCTCTATCGAAAGAATGCGCCAATAACCAGGGACGTATCTCCCAGATAGGTAAGCATGAACCTCTCTATCGAATGCGCCATTAACTAGGGTTGTATCTTCTCGATGGACAGGTATGACCCTCTCTATCAAACGAATATGTCGTCGACTAGAGATATATCTCCCCCATGGTACTCTATTCCTTATACATGATGAAACATACTACTAAATGAAATTCCAAACGTTTGTTCATAATCGGATATTTTTATCAATCCTTTTGAGTCAAAAGGGTACAAAAGAAAAACTAAGTCAAAGAAAACAAAGACTCCAATCAAAGGGTCGTAAGAGCCTGAGATTCCAAATTGGCTTGGGATGCATCGACCACCATGTTCTCATCCGTTGTATCCAAAGGAACCTCCCCGACAAGAACGATAGCAAGTTCGGGATTGGGCACTTCAGAGCTAACACTTTTGATATCTGAGGGCATGGCACCACCCGACAGCCCCGCCCGAAGGATAATCTTTTTGACACAATGGAGGTTCTCACTCTACTTACGTCAAGCATGCATATACTAGTCGATAGTCTTCATGATAGTTTCCCCCAATTCAACAATTCTCCACTCAACAGCCTTCAAGGATCGGTCGCACACCTCAATTACCTTCTCCATGGCTGCAGACGTACCTCGCATACCATGGCCTCCGCCTTCAACTCGTCGCACCTCTTAAAGACCATTTCACACCGTTAGTGCACTGTGTCCCGTTCAGCCTTTAGCTGCTCCACCTCCTCGTTTCGAGCATTTAAAGCGGCCGTAGATGCCCTCTCCTCGTCAATTTCCCTTTCCCTTTACGATAGAGTAACCTTCAACTGAGATACTTTTGCACCTATTTGATCAGTTAGTGCCTCAGATGGTCTATCGTCCGCTCTCTCCGTAGCCTTTGAAACTCTGCCAAAATTATAATCTACACAAAACAAGAAGGATCATATATGGAAACCAAAGGCACAAACAAACCATGTTCCAAGGCAGTCATACTGTAAGCCTCAAGAACATAATAGCCCCATCGCCGCCCTGCTTGAGAGATAGCTTATTCAGCTCCAAATCGAAATGATGAAAATCCACTCATTCTGCTATCTTACTCGCCTCACTACAATCAACATAACTATAACAACAGTCGTCTATGCTAATCATTATAGTCTCTCTCTCCCTTTATCCCCTCTGACCATCAAAAGAAAAAACCGGAATGAAATGAGGGAGAGCGATTCTCCCTGACATCCTTTGTTTACCCGATATTAAGGGAACAACAAAAGAAGGCCCAATGTTAGGCCCCCCAATCGTCTTTAGAGGAACACTCACTAGGTCCCAGTATCTTCTCCCTCTACTTCCTCTCTTCTCTCCTTAGGGTCTTCGGGGGGACGACCCTCAATCTCCTCGTCTCCTTCTCCTTCGTTTCCTCTCTCTTCTCTCTCCTCAGCATCCTCATTGTCTGCCCTCACACCTCCCAAGTACTCCACCTGACCTCTGTATCTTCCCAAGCTTCAGACTCTAGGTCCTCGGCCCCAATAGTACTCAGTGTACTCAAGGGTCCCTACTCTTCATTCCCTCTCATGACCCCACCTGACGAACTTAATCGTCGAACTCTCTTCTTCTTCCATACAAGGGACAAGATGGGAGCAGTATCAGTACCAGTATCAGACATGCTCTCTGCTTCTATAGCCCCTCTATTCGACCTGAACCTCATCAGTTTGTTCGAGGTAATCTCCTTGAGATCCTTTTCCTTAGGAGAAGTAAGGACATCCACAAGATCTTTCTTCTTCTTCTCTACTAAGAGAGGTTTCTCAATCTTCATCTTCTCTCCTAGCAGCAAACCCGCCAAAGCGAACATTTCGTTATCTAATAGGGCCTTCACCAACTGCGCCAATCCTTAAGCTTATAGAAACTATCGACTGAACGCATGAATCTTGAATAACGAGAAGACTAAGGAGTCTTTAACCTAAGAAACGGTTCCTCATCGGCCCCCGATAGTGCAAACATCAAACCCTTGTTCAAGGACTCCTAAAAAAAGTACTTATGCATTCAACTCTTATCAATAGTCTTCTTATACAAGAAGTTCTAGTCAGATTCCAGCCTAGTTTTTAAGTGAAACCATCCTTCCATGGGCCCCCCCATGAGCAAACCTCTTAAGAGAAAATGTAGAAGTCAAGATGTTTAAATCAATGCGGAGGCGATAAAAGCTCATTAACCGCATTACCGCTATCACCAGGTGCCAAGCAATGGAAATCAGCATTGTTGGAAAAATGTTCCAACGGATCAAAACTTAACAAATATCGCCCGTATACAACACCTTCAATCTGTATTTGACGCATTGTTTATACATCAAAACCCGTGTCTCTAACACCTTGTTGGTTGAATCTTCATCAGTAGCCAACCAAAGGACATAATCATCCCCTAACAGCATATTGCCCCGAACACCTTGTAGTTCTTCCTCTGTCATGACGCTCCTAATGTTGTTGATTCTTTCTCTCTGAGTATTGCTTGAGAATTTCAAGGGGATTAACTTGCTAATTGCCTTCATATGCAAAAGTTAAAACTATCGAAAAGAAGACACTATAGTGCATGGACTAATTAGACACCACATCTTATAAAGCATATCGTAGACGATTTGTGAAAATCGAAGCAGTGCATGCTGCATTTAATACTATGTACTAACATCTTTTCAAATTCTTATCAGTTTAATACCACATCTAAAGCCTTTCTTATGGAACGATACCAGAAGTCAGGGACAAGTGATGGAACATGGCCAAACGGCCTATTGTTGTGATAATTGAGACCCCTCGAATCCATAACTCATTGGACATAATGTACCAAAGCGTATCGTCAATGTGGGGTTTATTATGCAGGCGGGTGGACACGGTCCACCTCTCGGTACATACCGACCAAACTCTTCTTGATAGTTGTCTAATCGACTCTTGTATCTCCTCGGCACTTGGTGTTACCGTTCGGCTAAAGGCAATATTCACTCCCCCTTAGATTGCAAAGACAACATCTCATAATCGGGAAGGAAACCTTTGATTACTTTTAATAAGGAAAGGAATCCTTGGTGATCCAAATTTCCTTGAGTAATGGCACTACAAAAAAACTGTATTTTTGGAAACAATTTTGCGACGAAAATTTGAGAAAAATTCGTGCCAAAATATATTTGCGATGATTTTAGCGACAAAAAATAGTTCGTCCCTAATTAGTCGTCGCAAATATTAGCGACGAAAAAGTTACGATTCGTTGCAAAATTTGTGACAAAAAAAATGTCGTCGCAAAATTTGTTGCATATTTTAAGGATAAACAATATTTTTTGTTACAAATTAGCAACAAATTTTGAAAATTAGCGACAAAATTTATAACAAATCTGAAAAAATTAGAGACAAATTTTGGGACGAATTTTACGACAAATCAAAATTATTTTTTACAAAAATAAATTTTGATCCCATATTTCTAATATTTTACACTGAATAACCTGTTTTTTTTTACCTGCTCATCGAACAATATTATCAATCCATCCAACAGTCATCAATAGTGATCAACATTGAAATTCTACTGCCTTTGCTCATCCATGCAATTAACCATCCAACAAGATCAATCAACTAAGAATTCAACAACTAATCAGATATCAAGTCTCATATATTCATATGACATCAACTAAGAATTCAGCTAATAATGTAACTACCAATTGTCACAACAGCAGTAGTATAAAAAGTAATCACAGCATCAAGTCCCAATGTTCAAATATCAACAACAATCGTAGTATCAACAACCATAAAAATCAAAGTAACCATGTTCACAATAAGCAATCTCAA
Source organism: Dillenia turbinata (assembly GCA_037126225.1). Lineage (NCBI taxonomy): Eukaryota > Viridiplantae > Streptophyta > Magnoliopsida > Dilleniales > Dilleniaceae > Dillenia > Dillenia turbinata. Next base: position 16,616,565 of record JBAMMX010000007.1, on the reverse strand, counting down.
GCACCATCACCATCACCATCACCATCACCGTCACCATCATCATCATCATCATCATCATCATCATCATCAAATAAATCATCACCATCATGAGGATTATCAAGAGGAAAGAAAGAAGGGAGAATCTGACTTGAAACGAGGGGCTAACTGAAGATATTGCATGATAAACATCTGTTGTGCACAGAACTGGTCAAATTATTAGTCTTTTTGCCTCTGTTATGTGCGAAACTCTTGAAGTTCAGTGTCTCTTTGCAGTAGTAGGTCTTTCAAGTGGCTCACCTCTTGATTTAATTGCTTTATTTCTACTGTTACTGCTAGTAGAGTGGAAGAAAATGGATAATTGATTTTGCAAGTTCTATTCAAAGAACTTATCCCAAGTACTCTACCCCCTCTTGCTCCACCAGTTGTCTCGAGCCATATAACCATACTATCAATAGATGACTCAGATGAGCCAGCATCACCACTAGCACTCGAATTTCTCACTAAGTGCTTATCATATCTCTCCTACATTGTCATGAAAAAAATTAAAAGAAAATTAAAATAACAATATAATAGAAACTCATATATATATATATATATATATATATATGATGACAAATAAAAAATTTAGTTTTCGTTACCCTATTGATATTAAAAAAAATTATAAATTATAGATGAATTTGATAAAGAGAAGTGTATGTATGTAAAATAAATTAAAGTAATAATACTTATGCAAATGTTACTCTATCTCCAAAATTTGATTAATAATAATCAAATAGAAAAGTATATATTAGAAAGCAAAGAATCAATATAAGCAATGAAAAGAAACTTAGGAGAGAGTAACCTAATAAATTAATTTTTCTACGTTGTTATGGTACTTTCAACACAATATGTTCAATTCAATATTGAAAATGTATGTAAAACAAATGAAAATTTTAAAATTACATACCTTAACTGTTTTAGCTCTCTCTCTGCTCCATGTCTTGTCTTTTTTTTTTTTAAATATCCGCATAAAAGCGTCTATAAATAATGGTTCAATTCACATTTCCTTGGCCTAGGAAAAAAACAACACTGTTACAAATAATGAAATAATTTTAAAAATAATTAAATTAAATTAGAACATTAGTGTTTCAATAAAATTATCAATCTGTTTCTATATTCATCTATATTGATTGAGCCTCCCGCATACATCGCAGACGATTCTCCAGAATTACAAGCTTGGTTTTTCTTATTTTGTTCACTCTTTTGTCTGCTCTCATCAGATTCTCAAAAATTCACAATCCTACCCCAATTCTCTTTGGTGATGCAGTCTGGCTTCCTTCCGCTAGTCTTTGCATGATTTAATACACGTCGGATGTTATCTCAACATTTTTTTCTAAAAATTCTTCTTATTTCAAGTTCTTCAGTCTTATCTCAAGTGAATTGTCACTGCAATACAAAAACAAGTAGTTATACTAAAATTATAAATTTAGTTTCATATATAAACTAAATGACATAACTTACTTTAAGTTCACTCCACTATAACTCTTTCATTTGTTCTGAGGTGCTTGTAAAAGTCATCAAAACCCCTTTCCAATGGTTATTCACTATTTTATTTAGCTCGTGAATGACAAAGATAGAATTTGAAAATCTATCATAAAGACAAAAACAATGGTAAATAAATTAAATAATTAAAAAAATTACATGCTTTATAAATAAAAGAAACAATAATAATGAAATTTTAAAATTTAATACTTATGAATCTCCACAAGGAGCTATCACATGTCGGTTATCTTCCTTCTCAATATATGAATGTTGCACCAAGAGTGCTATTGAAATGTTTAGCAAATTTACATCAGTAGGAGGGAATTAGGAATGGGAAGGTGCTGCAACAGAAGGAGATGGCAAAGGTATATTAGTAATAGGAGAATTAAAATGGGAAGGTGCTGAAGTGGATTGTGATGGTGTAGAGCGTAGTCTTCCATCAATAGATCGTTTATGGCAGTCACGTCGAAACTGTCATTTATAAATGTCAGAACGATAAGAAAAATAAAAATTATATATTTATCAAATACATAATGGAATACATAAAGAAGATTATCATATTTAAATTAACGTACTAACTGCGACGAAAGACCTACTAATACTTCAAAAAATCATCTCTAATTATCTATAAAAAAGAAAATGGTGTATTAACGAATGAAATATAAAAATCAAAATAAATAATATATTAAGAAAATAATTCAAGGAAAATAAAATTCAGATCTTTACCATGAACAGTCGGAGAATGTGCAGAAAAGTAAAGAATCGGTCAAGAACCACAAGAACACCCATCTCTGTCCATTTGTTCTCTACCACTGTCTTAAAAATGGAAAAAAAAAACAGTTATATGTCGCATCATTTCGGCGTAAATGTTTTTCTCAGTCAAACAATTAAAGAAAATTTAGTATACTATTAAAAACTATATTACCATAAATGAAAATAGATATCAAATTTTTATTGTATTAAGAGAACAACCATAAAAAATCATAATCCTCGTTGTCATTCTCATCATCATCATCTGCCTCAAAATTAGATTCTTGAACATCATCCACATCCTCATCATCTGTCTCAAAATTAGATTCTTCATCATCAGCCTCATGAATTTCACTTAGATCCACATCTATCACAACTCAACAGGGATCTCATAATATTAGAATGTTATATTCCTCCGTCTGAAATGTGTTGACAACTTCCTTTTGTTGATATGCTATGTCTTCCCAACGTTCCTCAATCTTTTTCCTTGCTTTCATTTTACAAGTAGTCCACCAATCAATTTTATCACATTTCAAACTCGGATATGATGCATAATATACTTGAATCGTTTGTTGTGCCAACACAAATGGTTCATATCTCTTATATAATTTTTTATGATTTATTTCAACCAAATTAAACTGTGGATGTACCTTCATTCCTTCACGGGTCAAACCATTAACACATAAATAAAACGACCCACAATTCTGCTCCAGGATATTCAACCTTAAGGATTTCATCCAACAAACCATAAAAATCATCTTTTGCATCCCCATGATTGGATGACTGATGAAATACATAAACAGTTAGATTGAGAAAATATGTGCCTATGCAATGAGGGTCATTTGTCAGATATAGAATTATAACTGCACACATATTCATAAAAATGAAAATAATTTTATTTTTCTATTTTTTCACATGCAATATATACATATTAAAAAATATAAAATATTATAAGTGTTATTTCAAACAATTAACTATTAAATAATTTAAATTACTTATTATCAAATAAATAAATAAACAGAATAAGGTTAATGAAGATCAAATAAAAGTTCTAGTACTCATGGTCGCATAATACCTAGCATGAAAATAATTCAAATACAAGTCCTAAAATTTTGGATGCTTGCAAATTTTAATAAAGAAAAATAAATGGTTCATATCACCAATATGATAATGCAGAACATTCAAACCTGCAAGAAAATTAAATGGGACTAATTGCATAAAATGAAAGTCAAATTAAATTAAGTCAATTTAGGCAAAGTCTAAGGACTTAGATACTCAAAAGTTTTTGACCCCTTTCTCAACAATTGTGATTGATTGTTAAACTAATGTTCAAACTAATATTAAAATCAAAATAATAAAAAAATATGCATTCACATATTTACATTCTTCACCATAAAAAATTCTAAATTATTTATGATGACTATATAAAAATGGATTTAATAAAAAGAAAAAAATACAAGAAAACATTAACAAATACCTTCCATCAAGGGCCTTGAATATAAATTGCAACAGCCACTAAAACTATGTTTGTTCCCCAATTGCAAACTTAAAACCAACAATAATCAATTATAAATAACAAACATATTATTAAAACAAGACAAAAAATTAATTTCATTTTAAAATAAATAACATTTAAAAAAATTACACAAAAAATAACTATGAAAAAAAAAAATTGAAGTTAAAAAAATAAAAAAAATAGAGGGAGGGATTGCATCCCTCCCCCCACCCCCTGCAACGGAGCCACAATAGAGGGGGAGAGCCCTCCGTCGCGGCCCTCTCTCCTCCACGAGGGGGGATGGCTCCCTCCCCATGCGGCGAAGCTCGCCGTAAAGGGGGAGGGAGGTCTCCCTCCCCACGCGGCGGAACCAACCATGAAGGGGGAGGGAGCCTCCCCCTCCCAATGCGGCAAAGCCCGTCGCGAAGAGGGGAGGGAGCCTCACCCTCCCTACACGGCAGCGAAACCCACCACGACAGGGGATGGAGCCTCCCCCTCCCCACATGGCGAAACCTGCCGCGAAGGGGAAGGGAGCCTCCCCCTCCCACCGTTGCCTGCTATGAAGGGGGAGTGAGGCTTCACCTCCCCCGCCCCCAAAACCACCAGATCCGGTGGCATTGCCACTTAATCTATAATGGGAACACAGATCCGGCTGCAACACCATCGGATCTGTCTTGTTTTTTGCAGGAATGAAAAAGCTTACCTTGGTGGAGAGAGACGCCTTGCACCAGCCACTGCGCGAAGGAGGCGGAGAGCAAACTTCAAAATGTCTAAGTGTGCAAAGGAAAAGGTAAAGTCATGATTCTGCGACGAATTTTATTTTTGGTAACATATTTTGCGACAAAAAATTTTTTCATTGCAAATTTGCAATGAAAATGACATTTCGTTGCAGAATCTAAGACTTACACCATTCGTTGCAGAATTCTGCGACGCGGTCGACCGTTCATCGCAGAATCTGTGACAAAAATAATTTTTCATTGGTAATTGGCGACAAAAAGAAATTTTTTATAAATTTTGATCCCAAAATTTAATTTTACACATTTAAATACGAAATTAATGACAAATTATCATTTATACTTTATTAGGAATAGGTGAGTAATTTGTGAGTGGGGTGATTTTGGATGGTTTAGATACGTGATCTATCACGTATTTGTGTCGAAAAAAAGGAAGAAAAAAATTTCAAAAGAACAAAAAAAGGAAAAAAAAAACAAAAAACAAAAGATTAAAAAAAAACAAAAGAAAAAAAGGTGCAAAAAAATAAAATAATAAAAAAACAAAAATATAAAAAAATAAAAAACAATAAATTAAGCAAAATAAAAAACAATAAAAAAAACAAAATGAAAAAAAGGTTCAACATGGGAAGGTGGTTCCACCAGCAGTGGAACCGCTCCCCCTATTGATTTTTTTTTTTTTTTTCCTTTGTTTCTTTCGTTTTTTTTTTTTTTTTTTGTGTTTTTATTCTTTTGTTTTTGTATTTTGTTCTTTTGTTTTTTTTTTCTTTAGTATTTTTATCTTTATCAAAAAATGGTTTTAGAAAAAAATTTTAGAAAAATTCAGATTTAATCATCAAGAATTTATGTTACTAATATCACATTCGGATTGAAAAAAAAAAAAACAAAAGGATAAAAAACAAAAAAAAGAACAAAAAATGAAAAAAAAAAACAAAAGAACAAAAATTAAAAACAAAAGAAAAAAAGCTCAACCGTAAAAAATAAAATAAATAAATAAAAATAAATAAAAAATAAAAAACAATAAAGAAAACAAAATAAAAAAGAATAATAAAAAAATGAAAAAATGTTCAATATTGGAGGGTGGTTCCACTGGCAGTGGAACCGCCCCTCCTACTGATTTTTTTTTTCTTTGTTTCTTTTGTTTTTATTTTTTAATTTTTGTGTATTTTTATTCTAACAAAAGAAAAATAAAATTCAAAAGAACAAAAAAAGAACAAAAATTAAAAACAAAAGAATAAAAAAATAAAAGAAAAAAGGAGCAAAAAATAAAATAATAATAAAACAAAAGAATTAAAAAACAATAAAGGAAGCAAAATAAAAAAGAATAAAAAAACAAAATGAAAAAAAAAAAGTTCAACATGGGAGGGTGGTTCCACCGGCTGTGGAACCGCCCCTTCTATTGATTTTTTTTTTTTGTTTTTTTTCTTTGTTTCTTTTGTTTTTTTAATTTTTTTGTCTTTTTATTCTTTTGTTTTTTTTTTTTGTTCTTTTGTTTTTTTTTTTTAATTTTTTGTATTTTTATCTTTATAAAAAAAAATGGTTTTAGACAAAAATTTGAGAAAAATTCGGATTTACTCATCAAAAATTTCTGTTGTTAATACCACATTCAGATTGAAAAAAAAAAAAACAAAAGGAAAAAAATATATAAAAAACAGAAAAAACCAAAAAATACCAAAAAAATAAACAAATAAACACAGAAGTGACGGTTCCACTACCAGTGGAACCCCCTCCAATGTTGAATTTTTTTTATTTTGTTTTTTATTATTTTTTATTTTGTTTTTAATTTTTTTATTTTATTTTCTTTATTCTTTTTTATTTTGTTTTTTATTCTTTTTTTATTCTTTTCTTTTTTTTATTAGTTTGTTTTTTGCGCCTACTATGTTGAGCTTTTTTTTGTTTTCTTTTTTTATTCTTTTGTTTTTAATTTTTGTTCTTTTTCTTTTTTTCCTTTTTTTGTTCTTTTGCTTTTTTATTTGTTCTTTTGTTCTCCTGCACAAATGTGTGGTATTTGTGCGGTAGACTGTGCCTTTTTATTTTTTCTTTTTTTTTTTCAATGAATTGTTTGGCTAAAACACTGAAAGCATGTTCCTTAAGTATGAGACCAATCACATTACAAATAGGCAAATCTACACATTTAATACTCAATATTTGGATCGGACAGATTTAATCTCTAAAGTTTCTAATTTGCCAGATTTAATTTTTAATGTTACACTTTTTTATGAATTTTAATATACCTAACAAAAAAAATACGTGAATTAATGGTTGACTTATTGTTCCATTGCTTAACTTTACAATTAAATTTCTTATATTAAAATTTAGTTTCAATACAAATCCGAAATATCATTAATATAATAATAAATCGGCCGCTATTTGATGTAATTTTTCTATTAATATTTTCATAATTTCTAAAAATTGAGCCTTTTCATATTGAATTTGTTTTGTTAAAAATTTTAACAACTAAATCTGTTAAATTCCTAAATATTATGAATTTGATTTATAGATTTCTCTTACAAATAATATCAATCTTTCATATACAATATTAAAACTACTTATAACTTAAAATTATATTAAAATTTATAACTTAAAAGGAAAAAAGAAAAATTGTCCAATCCTATACTATATTTTCCTTTTAAAATTAACATGTTGTAACATATTTGTTTTACATCCTTCATCTTTTTTGTTTTATTGTACTCTAAATATCATTTATATTAAAATTTATAATTCCATCCTACCATTTTACCTTTTAACATTGTCAGATTTCTTCATGTATTATTTACAAATTTCACAACATTCAATAATTATATAAACATTCAAATTCATTTAAAATTATAACAAAAATTATACACTTGTCAACTTTTTAAATATTTTACAATATTTAACTACTATTACCTTTTAACATTCAAACATAATTTTCTACTCACATTCCCTTTCTATCAATTCAACTATTTTTTATTTAACCAATTTAATAAACAAATTAAAAAAAAGGATAAATTAAAAGCTAATACCTTTACAATCATTATAATTTCTTTTAAATGCTATATTTTTTTAATTATGGTGCACCACGCATAGCGTGATGAACTCCAGCTAGTTTAAATATAAAGTTGCGTATCTGCTATTTTCATTGGATGTGGTAACCGTTTCTCAAGCTCCCTCTTCAGAAATTAAACCCTAATTCTCTGTCATCTGTCAATATCGTGATAAGCAAATACCTTAAGGTCAAAAGTTGATATTCATTATATTGTTGATCATCTTGATAATGATTTTGATACTTAAACTAATTTGATAACTCTTTGACTTATATAAATATATATTTACTTTTTCAAATGAAAAATTCTATCATTGTAGAAGGAAATACTCACTTGCCATGTTCTTTTATCAATAAAAGTTGAATCATTTATTTACTATCAAATGTTGTTGATTCGGTTAGATTCGTAAATATATTCTTTGCGTATTCAAGTTAATGTCGTCATTTCAAAAAGGTCAAAAATAAAAAGATAATTGAAAATGTAATACAAAAGAGCATTAGAATGGATTAATCATCAAATTAAATGCGAGATTTGGAATAATGTTGAATTTACTGACAAATTATCAGTTATGGCGAATTAGTGACTAATTTAACGAAGAATTTCAAAATTTATATTGATATCAGTGACAAATTTAGGGACGAAATATTTAATTCGTTGCTGATTTTGCGTCAAAAATGTATTATTTGTCGCTAATTTTGTAATGAAAAAACATTTTCATTGCAAGTTTACAATGAAATGATTTTTGTCGCTAATTTTGTGACAAATACTAAATTTAGTCACAAAAATAACAACGAAAAATAATTTTGTCGCTGAATTTGCAACGAATCCTATTTTCGTCACTAATTCTGCCACGAAAAATGTAATTCATTGCTAAATTTTGCAACAAATATGTGGTTCATCGCTAATTTTACGACAAATCTATTTTTTGTTGCAAATTCAGCGACGAATTTTATTTTCGTCGTAAAATTTTGTGATGAATGAACTTTTCGTGGCTGAATTTGTGGCAAATTTCCCTTTTGTCGATAAGTTAGCGACAAATAAATTTTTGTCGCTGATTTTATGACAAAAAAATTATTTGTTACTAATTTAGCGACGAATTGCATATTTATCGCAAATTTTGCGATGAAATTTTTTTTGTTGCTAAATTTGCGACGAAAAAAATTTCGCCAAAAAGTTTGTTGAAGATATGGATGAATTTTATATTTTGTCGCGAAATTCATTGCAAATTTGTGACAAATTTTTTCCGTCCCTAAATTTCATCCCTAAATCCATGTATTTTTGTAGTGTGGTATTTTAAATTTTCGGGAATATCTCACTATGATCCCCATGATTTCATGATACTTTTATAAGAAAACTAGAGTTTTAACGTTCGGGTGCCTACGAAACTCATATACGGAGAATATATACACATCATTAAGCCTATCAGTTAGGTACGTTTTCTTAACTTATATAAAGCATAAAAGGACATACAAAGTTTTCTTTCAGTTTGTTTCTCTTATCGAAAATCATTCTCTAATTTAACTATTGGAGTCTCCCCTATCGGAGCATCTTCCGACAGTTTTTGGCAAGTCCCATCGATCAGGATCACTAGACGATCAGTTATCCCATTCGAATTAGCAGAGTCATCATCTATAGAGTCAAACTTGTAACACCGACACTACGTTGTCCGTACTATTGTATTCCTATTAATGAAATATATAAAATATTCATTCGTTATATATATACAAAAAAAAATTTATTTATATTTATTTTTGATTTTGGGGTATTTAATTTAAATTTTTTGTGTATTTTAAAATGTCGTGTCCGTAAATCGTAGTAAACCTCATTTTTATGAAATTCGCAATCTAATGAAATATCGGTGTGAAATTATATATATAATTATTTATTGAATTATTTAATTAAAAAAAAAAGAAGAAGAAGGAAGCGCAACGTTTTTGCCAAAACGCTGCACTCCCTCCCCCACTCAAATTCGATTAGGGCTGTTAGCCCTAATCTCTCTCTCCATCGTCTCCCTCTTTCTCTCGATCTCTCCCTCTCGCGATTCTTTCACTCTCTCTGCCACTCGCTCCGCCACAACCAACCAATGGCGCCGCCTCTTTTCGCCACCACCACCGCCACTTTCTCACTCTCTATCACCTCTCTGTTTCTCAGTTCTCCCTCTCTCTGTTTCTCTCTCTCGATCTCTCGCTGTTTCACTCGCTCTGGCTCCCAAATCTGCTCTCTCACAGTCCCTCTCTTTCTCCTTTAATTTCTCTCTCACTCTCCACCTCCGACCACCACACGGTCTCTCTCTTTCTCTCCACCGTCTCTCTCTTTCTATCTCTGTTTCACTCTCTGTTTACTCTCTCCCCCGCGCGCTCTCTTCTTTGCTCGCTCGCGCATTGCTCACTGTGAGCTCTTCTGCAACTCTCTCTCAGTCCCAAACTGGCGCTTGATGAATCCTTCGGAGAAACCCTAGGTTGTGATAAAACCTCATCCTCTGCGCAGGTAACTAATTCCTAATCCTAGCTTAGGGTTTTGATTTTTCTAAATAATTAGACCTAATTAATAAATCTTATTTCGGTTAGGAAGCACTGCAGATTCTGGAGTGGATTAATGAGACATTTGGACGAAAGTCGTGAACTGTGAAAACCCTAGGTGAGGAATTTTTGGTTCCTTCGATTAATTAACTGAATTTAGGGTAAATTTAAAGTAAGAATGTATCGCATATGTTAGGATGTATTTTAAATTCGATTAGAATGCAATTTTTAAAATTCTATACCTGAATGTTAGGGTTAAGTTTAGAAATCTGCATGAATTAGGCTATTCAGTATGAAAGAAGCATGTTAGAGGATGAAAGATTCATGTTTGGTTGATTAGAATAGTTTTCCTTAGAGTTCAATTTGACATATGCATGAAAATAGTAGGATTTTGGGGTTGGAATGGACTGTTCTGTAAAATGAAGAGTACTATTATATTTAATATCCTTCTCAGGTTACTTTTGAGTTGTTAATTGCCTGAGGAAATGTATTTTTGAAGGATAGTTTCAAAAATTGTGGTTAGGTTTAAGAACTGTTGTAATCTTTCTCATTATAAGTTGTCCTACATATAGACAATCAAAATACGATCTTCATATTATGAAACTAGACCTTTTCACCTTGAAAATGACATATGGTTTGAAACATTTGGATGGGAATCGAAAAGTTTATGATTTTTCAAAAAAATTCTATCTTGTAGAAAATTAATTATTTTATACTTATTTCTGACTTTGAGAGGTCTTTAGGGTTGAATTTGACTTAGTTTCGATTATGTTATTTATTTATAAATGAAATGAAATTGATGACATTAGAGTGTATACAAGAATTGAAGAATTTGGATTTGTACAAAATTAGGGAAAATGGATAAACCCTAAAAATATTTGAAAATTGATGACAAGATTGTGATTGTGTATTAGGAATGATCAGTTGAGGATCGGAGTAAAACTTCATTGGACTAAATTGTAGAAATAGGGAGTGAATACTCTCCCTATAGGTGAGTGGGACCCTAATCTCTTACATGAAATAGTGAAACTTGATTTTTGTCGTGTTTTCAATAAAACATGTTTTTGATATGCATTGACTCGACGTGTGAAACTAAATTTCAAATTTGTTTTGTGACTTTTGGAGTATCGTAAATCTATGTTTCCTATGACTATGCATCCATGGTTTGAAATGAAATGATATTGTGCAATTATTTGAGAACTAGATATGTTTTCTATTCTACCGTCGCATTGGCATATTGATTTGAAATGATTTGATGAAATGTATTGGCACATGGATTTAAAATGTTTTGATGAACTGTGTGGACCAGATGCCCACTTATGACGAGATGTTATGATGAGATGATGTTCCTTGATGGATTCCGTAGCTACGAAGGGCGTTTGTAGAGGCACCGGGATGTCCGAATATGCTTTTGCAAGAGGTATCCTCAAACGTCATCTATGGGCTATAGGCGCAGCCAATTGAATCCACATAGGGGGAGGACGTGTGTGACGCCACTGTCTAGCACCGAGCGGGGTTCTATACACGATTATGAGCTAGCCCCAGCGAACTCATGGCCAACGTCAGAGTAGAGAGCAACTTTTGAACATTTTTGCATAATAAAACCTCCGATGCGCCTGTCTTTGGTCATGGTTGACTTTTGCCAGAATTATTTTCGATTTGCTCTAAAAATATAATGATTGATTTTGAATGGATGCATATGTGTATGAGATAGTGTGAACTGTTAAATGATTTCAATTTACTGAACATACCATGTTTTACTGCAAAATGTGAATTATTGTTTACGAATAATCTTGTTTGACACTCCAATGGTTCACTCACACTATCTATAGTTGATATTAATCCCCTCACTCACTGGGTATCTTCCTTGACACTCACCCATCTCTTTTCCTCCCTCAGACAGGGTTATTGTGATAGAGCAACGCATTAGGCTCTAGAGGTCTTTGGTAGTATATTGGTGGATACGGGTATTCACGACGGTAAGATCTAAATTTAAATTGAAATATGAAGTCCATATTTTCTATCGACCCTGTGAGGTCTTGATATTGAGGTCCGTAGTTGGCCATGTACATTTTATGGGATGACTGTATAAATTATGGACATTTATTTGTGAAACTCTCATATTGGTTCATTACACTTGCATTGAGACACTTGTAAATATTTAAAATTTTTAATTTGGGAATTTGTTGTACACGTGTATAAAATTTAGGTCCGCTCAGTGTGGCAACTGTTCATGCTCTAGTTGGATATGATAGTGGAGGTCTGTGGCTAGCACTGCTAGTATTTATGATAGCTTGCGTTGTTCTGGTTGTCCACTGTGGATTGGTTGGTATTATTCGAATGTGGTTGATTGTTGTGAGGCCGGAATGGCCTATTCATTTAGGTGGCAGGATGGTTGTTCAATATACAGGTTTATTTGTACATGGGAGACCTCCGAAATATGAAGAGGTTCTGCCCGATTTTCTATAAAATGTAATCGGCATCCAGGATAACGGGCGGACTGTTCACAACCCCGGCTCGAGGCGTGACAGTTCTATTGGTATCAGAGCGTCTAGGTTAGAGAAAAGATAGCAATAAAAATCTTCCCAAGTACATTTAAAAGTTCTCAATGCATTAGAGAGTTTCATACAGTCATTTAAAGTCCCATACAAGGCCATAGGCATATAAGTTCATCTATTTTAGGGGGTTGGATACATGATGCGTCTATCCCATCATTTCACATTCAAATGCCTTGATTCATAACTTAAATTTTTTTTTAGGGGGTTAGTTACTCTGTAACTAACCATAATCCTTGATTTCTACCTAATAAAAAGGTGCCCTTTTTGCAGAACTATGCCACCTAAACGAATTAGGCGCGGTACACCACCAGAGAGTCCCTCGGTGCCTGATGCATCTAGGGCACTCAAGACTCCATAAGTACCAGAGGATACTTCCTCTACTCACGCACTTTCACAAGTACCACCCCCCGCACCTCCACCGGCTATTACAGCAGAGATTCCTCCATCACCACTAGACGCCTTGAAGCAGTGGCAGGAATGGTACAGTAGATATGGGGTACAGATGTCACCACCTCCACCACAGACTCCAGCGACTGCACCTGCGGCTGTACCTGCACCTACGGCACCGATTCCTCCTCCGGTGGCCGGTCCATCTATTTCTAGTCCGACCGATGATACATCGGTTACTTTGAGGCGCATCCATGAGCTTACATAGTTGGTGAAAGGGTCGCGACAGCTCGATGCATAGATTTTTTAGGATCTAGTGATGCCGTAGTGGCGAAGCACTGGATCAACAGGACTCGTAGGATCCTTACTAATCTGGGGTTGACAGAGGAGCTCAGGTTGAGAGTTGTTAAGAGACTACTCGACCACAGAGTTTTGGGGCACTAGCCCCTAGTGTTGCTACACAGTCTACTACATAGAGACAGTCTTTCTACCGCAGATGCGGCAGCCACCATGCATTTGGGGCATGTAGAGTACCGGTTACTTGCTTTCAATATGGGAAACAAGGTCACATTAAGAATATCTTCCTAGATTTAGGTCGAGAAGGACCAACTTTACAGAGTCGTACTAGTACTTCTGGCACAGACCAGCAGGGGGCACCTGTGCACTCAGCTCTTACAGCTCCTCGGACTGCAGCTGGGAGTAATACAGTCTCAGGACCTTCGCGATAGTAGCCTAGGGTCCAGACTCGTGTGTTTGCGATGATGCATGTCACGCCCCGAACAGGAGTCGTGAACAGCCGCCCGTTGCCCTGAATGCTGACTGGATTTTTACAGAAAATTGGGCAGAACCTCCCCATAAATTAGAGGTCTCCCATGTACAAATAACCTGTTTAACCCTGTGAAATTCAAATCATGCTGTAAAATAAACAAATGGCCATCCCGGCCTCTCCAAAATCAATCAATTCCCACAGCCAACATTCAGAATAACGCAAGGCTATAAAATCCCTAGCAGACCTAAACACAGACCTCTACTGTCATGCCCAACTAGAGCATAAGCAGCCGCCACACTGAGCGGACCTAGTTTATACAAATGTATAACAAACTTCCCAAGTAACATTCAAATACGTACAATCGTCTCAATGCAAATGAAATGAGAGTTTCGCAAATAAATATACATAAATTATACAGTCATCCCAAAATAAGTACACGGCCAACTACGGACCTCAACAAGACCTCGCAGGGTCGAAATAAAATACGTAATTCAAGTTTAAACTTAAACTTAAAACCTCACCGATCAAAATAACCAAATCCACCAGCAATCTATCAAGCCCTCGAGCAAAAATACGTCGCCCTATCGCAATGATCCTGTCTGAGGAGGGAGAAGAGAGGGGTGAGTATCTATGGGAGGATACTCAGTGAGTGAGGGGATTAATCTCAAGTACTAATAGTGTAGGTGAATATTGGAGTGTCAAATAATATCATTCATAAACAATAACTCAAGTTTCGGAATAAATCATGATATGTTCAATAAACTGATCTCATTTATCCAATCACACGATATCAAACATATATGCATCCATTTAAAAATCAAGTATATCATAGAGCTGGCCGAAAGGATCCTGGCAAAGGTCAACCATGACCGAGGACAGGCGCATCGGGGGTTTTATTATGCAAGTGTTTCAAAAGTAGCTCTCTACCCCGACGTTGGCCGTGGGATTAGCCCTTGCTTACCCAGACTCGTCAATAGGTCACCGGCCGGTGCTAGACTGTGGCGTCACACACGTCCTCCCCCAAATGTGGGTTCAACCGTTCGTGCCTACGAAATATACAAACTGGCTGGTCACTAGGTCACTGCCCGGTGCTAGACGGTGGCGTCACACACGTCCTCCCCCGATGTGGGTTCAACCGTTCGTGCCTATGACTATATAAACTGGCTGGTCACTAGGTCACCGCCCGGTGCTAGACGGTGGCGTCACACACGTCCTCCCCCGATGTGGGTTCAACCGTTCGTGCCTATGACTATATAAACTGGACATTTGCGGATACCTCCTGCAGAAGCGTATCCGGGCAACTCGTGCCTATACAAAGTCCCTTCGTAGCTACGGAATCATCAATGCCATCATCATAGTATCTCATCACAAGTGGGCATCCCGATGCCCTCACAGTTCATCAAAACATTTCAAATACGTGTGCCAAATACATTTCATCAAAGTCATTTCAAATCAACAACCGATGCAATGGTAGTATAGAAAACATTCCATTTCTCAAATCATGGCACAATTTCATTTCATTTCAAACATGGATGCATAATCGCAGAAAACATAAGTACGACACTCCAATAGTCACAAAACAGATTTTGAGATTTAATATCACACGTTGAATCAATGCATATCAAAGCATGTTTTGATTTAAAACACGGTAAAATCAGATTTTCACCATTTCATGCAAGAGATTAGGGTCCCACTCACATTCTAGGGAGGGTGGTCACTCCCTATATCCAAAATCAAACCAATTCGACTCCTCGGGTCTCCAAAAAAAAAAATCAACCTAGGGTTTCACTGCGGTCCAAAACCCTAACGTCCGTGCGACATTCGATTCCGTTCGAAACCTTTGCAGTGGACAAGGCACACGAGCAGAGAAGCAACACAGCAGTCGCGCGCAGAGGCAGCACGCAGCCGCGCGGGTCGCGGCTGGCGGCAGGCGGCTGCGCGCGGGTCGCGCGAGCAATCGCACGCTGCCGCGCGCCAGCGCGCGCGGCGGGAGAGGGACCAGAGCGAGAGAGGGAGACTGAGGGCTAGGCGGGTGGCGACCGCGGTGGCTCGCGGTGGCCGTGAGTTGTGGTGGTTGCGCCAAGCGGGCGGCGCGGTGGCGGTGGAGAACCGCGAGAGGAAGAGAGAGACGGTGGTAGAGAGTGAGAGAGAGACGAGAGAGAGAAAACAGAGAGATAGAGAGAGAAGGTGGGTCGGTGGCCGTCTACGGTGGCGGTGATGGGCGGCGGCGGCGGAGGAAGGCAGCCGCGGGAGAGGGAGGTCGGGAGAGAGGAGAGGCGGCGAGGGAGAGAAGAGAGAGAGAGAGTGAAAGGGAAAGTGGGAGAAATTAGGGCTTAAGCCCTAATTTCGTTTTTCTTTTTTCTTTTTCTTTTTTTTTTTTTATAATTATTATTATTATTATTATTATTATTATTATTATTATATTTCTTTTTTTTTGTAAATAAGGTTAAAAAATTTAAATGAGGAATGTATAAGTAATTAAATGAACAAATAAAAAAAAATCATCTATATATTTTTTATACTCACTTTACTTTACAAATCGGAAATACGGATATTTTAAATATCCCAAAAATTTCAAATTACATACCTTAAAATCGAAAATCAATATAATTAAAATTCTCTCTCTCAATATATAAACGGAGGAAATATTTGTATAAATTTCAAATACAAGGGTACAATACGGACCTCGTAGTGTCGGTGTTACAATGCTGGAGGACGCACAGGCAAATCCTGATGTTATTATGGGTAATCCTCCCGCAGACCCCTCAGTGTAGTACTTTTATTGTACTTTCTTTATAAGATTTTGTATATCCTGATATTGATGTACAGTTTTGACTAATTAAAACTTTAGAAGCTTAACTAGTTTGATATATATATAAATATGTCTATTTTTCTTTGCATTTTAAATATCTTTAACCTTTTTCTTATCTTTAGGTACCATGCGAATATTTGGTATCGACGCCCGTATTCTTATAGATACCAGATCGAATTTTTCATATATGAGCGACACGTTCGCTCACCATTCTGACAGGCCTCTCTCGCCACTTGATGAGGAGATTATAGTAGTCACTCCTCTTGACAAGCATATCATTCGAGATACAGTCTATAGAGGCTGCGAGGTCTGTATTGAGGATGCGGTATTAGAGGTAGATCTGATTCCACTCCTTATCACTGATTTTGATGTCATCCTAGGGATGGATTGGCTGAATTTACACCGGGTTTTCGTGGATTGTTTCACAAAGGAGGTTGAGTTTTGAAGGTCTGGGCAGCCATCGTTGGTGTTCCGGGACGAGAGACGGATATTACCCAACTGTGTTATATCTATTATGAAGGCCAGACGCATGGTACACCGTGGGTGTACGGCTTATCTGGCTTATGTCGTTGACACCACCGCTGAGGGACCAAGACTTGAGGATATCCCTATGGTGCAGGAGTTTCCAAATGTGTTCCCCCGAGGAGCTTCCCGGATTACCACCAGTTCGGGAGTTCGATTTCGAGATTGATCTAGTACCGGGGACCACTCCTATTTCTATTCCGCCATATAGAATGGTGTCTGCTGAACTGAGAGAGCTCAAGGTTCAGTTGCAGGAACTTCTGGACAAATGGTTTATTCAGCCGAGCACTTCACTCTGGGACGCTCCGGGGCTGTTTGTAAAGAAGAAAGATGATACACTTCGGCTTTGTGTGGATTACAGACAGTTAAACAAAGTCACCGTCAAAAATAGATATCCCCTGCCACGTATCGATGATTTGTTTGATCAGCTGTAGGGAGTCAGGGTTTTCTCTAAGATTGATCTCCGTTCGAGTTATCATCAATTGAGGATTTGGGTCGAAGATGTGCCCAAGACAGCTTTTCGCACCCGATACGGCCATTATGAGTTTTTAGTCATGCCGTTTGGGCTGACTAATGCCTCAGCTGCTTTTATGGACCTGATAAACCGAGTCTTCCACGACTTCTTGGATCAGTTTGTCATCGTATTTATCGATGACATCTTGGTGTATCACGGAGTGATGAAGATCATGTTCAGCACCTTTGGGTGGTATTGCAAATACTCCGTGAGAAGCAACTATATGCCAAATTTTCGAAATGTGAATTTTGGCTAAGACAGATAGGATTTTTGGGGCACATTGTCTCCGCGGAAGGTATTTATGTTGATTCGCGAAAGGTTGAGGCTATATTAAAGTGGGAGCAGCCACAAACAGTTACCGAGATCCGTAGTTTTCTCGGTTTAGTCAGGTATTATCGTAGATTTGTAGAGGGATTTTCTCGGATAGCTGCTTCGTTATCTAGATTGACCCGGAAGGGGGTCAAGTTTTTTTGGGATGACCGTTGTGAGGCGAGCTTTCAGGAGCTCAAACAACGGTTGACCTCTGCTCCTATTTTAGCCCTTTCCACTAGCAGTCGGGAATACACAGTGTACAGTGATGCTAATCGATAAAGATTGGGTTGTGTTCTGATGCAGGATAGTCGGGTTATTGCATATGCCTCACGACAGCTGAAGAAACACGAGGTTAACTACCCGACACATGATTTGGAGTTGGCAACCATAGTTTTCGCGTTGAAGATATGGCGACATTATCTCTATGGGGTGACCTACAGAGTATTTACAGATCACAAAAGTTGAAGTATCTATTTACCCAAAAGGAGTTGAATTTGTGACAAAAGAGATAGTTAAAGTTTCTCAAGGATTATGACCTCATTATTGACTACCATCCAGGCAAGGCAAATGTTGTGGCAGATGCCTTCAGTTGGAAGTCAGCATCATCCTCACAGTCGACAGAGGAAGCATGCCTTTCTTGTTTAGTAGCACTCCGAGCCTTTGGAGTCAGTTTAGCTAGTAATGATCAGGGAGACTTACTAGCCAGATTTGAGATCAGGCCGACTTTGTTCTACTGTATCAGAGAGCTCTAGAATACAGATGAGAAGCTTCAGGGTATTACGAATAGAGTCTACAGAGCTGATGGCAGAGACTTTAGGGTTCGAAAGGATGGATTGTTAGTTTCAGGGAGCGGGTTTGTATTCCCGCTAATACAGATCTCCGCAAGGCCATACTTGAGGAGGCACACTCCTCCGCTTATGCATTGTATCCGGGTGGTACCAAGATGTATCGAACCATTCGGGAGAGTTATTGGTGGCCCGGCATGAAACGGGAAATTACGGACTTTGTGGCTAGGTGTTTAGTTTGCTAGCAGGTAAAGGCCGAACATCAGCGCCCGGCTGGTACATTGTAGCCCTTACCCATTCATGAGTGAAAGTGGGATCACATTACTATGGATTTTGTGATAGGGCTACCGAGGACTTCATCACGGCATGATGTCATTTGGGTGATTGTAGATCGACTCACCAAGTCTGCACATTTTCTTCCTATTCGCAGTGACTATCCTTTGGAGACCTTGGCACGTCTTTACATCGATACGATAGTCAGACTGGATGGTGTTCCTGTGCCGATAGTATCAGATAGGGACCCAAGGTTCACTTCCAGATTTTGGCCCAAGTTGCAGGAGGCAATGGGCACGAGACTGAGTTTTAGCACAACCTATCATCCACAGACAGATGGTCAGTCAGAGAGGACCATTCAGACTCTTGAAGACATGTTGAGAGCAAGTGCGATGGATTTCTGAGGTAGTTGGGATCGACACCTTCCACTGGTCAAATTTACATATAATAACAGTTATCATGCCAGTATTGGAATGTCACCATATGAGGCACTGTATGGCAGGAAGTGCCGCACCCCGATATGTTGGGATGAGGTTGGAAAGTGACGTCTTAGTAGTGTTGAGTTGATTGAGGAAATGAAAGATAAGGTTAGGGTCATTCGTGAGCAGATGAGAGCTGCCCAGGACAGGCAGAAGGTATATGCCGATCGTAGACGGCGACCCCTTGAGTTTGCCAAAAGAGATATGGTTTTCTTGAAGATATCTCCTATGAAGGGAGTTATATAGTTTAGGCAGCGGGGCAAGCTAAGCCTCAGATATATTGGACCCTTCCGTATCCTTGAGAGGGTCGGGAGTGTGGCATACAAATTAGAGCTGCTAGATGAACTATCACATATTCATGACGTCTTTCATGTCTCAGTACTCAGGAAGTACCTAGTTGATCCTTTTTTTGTACTTGAACCTCCACCTGATGAGTTGCGAGAGGACCTCAATCTTCCAATTCAACCTGTGGCTATTCTAGATCAGCAAGTTAGAAAGTTGCGGAGCAAGGAAGTTTCATTGGTCAGAGTCTTGTGGAGGAGTGACCAAGTCGAGGAGGAGACCTGGGAACCCGAGGAGGCTATAAGGAGACAGTACCCCTACTTATTTACTGTATAGCTTTCTTTTAGTTTCGAGGTCGAAACTTGTTTTTAGGGGGTTAGAAAATGTAACACCGATACTGCGGTATCCGTACTATTGTACTCTTGTTCATAAAATATATAAAATATTCCTTAGTTATATATATACAAAAAAATTTTTATTTTTATTGATTTTTGATTTTGGAGTATTTAATTTAAATTTTTTGTATTTTTAAAATGTCATGTCCGTAAATCGTAGTAAACCTCATTTTTATGAAATTCACAATCTAGTGAAATATCGGTGTGAAATTATATATATATAATTATTTATTAAATTATTTAATTAAAAAAAAAAAGAAAAAGGAAGTGCAGCGCTTTTGCCAAAACGTTGCACTCCCTCCCCCACTCAAATTCGATTAGGGCTGTTAGCCCTACTCTCTCTCTCCACCGTCTCCCTTTTTCTCTCGATCTCTCCCTCTCGTGATTCTTTCACTCTCTCCACCACTCGCTCCCCCACCACCAACCACCGTCGCCGCCTCTTTTCGCCACCACCACCGCCACTTTCTCACTCTTTATCACATCTCCGTTTCTCGGTTCACCCTCTCTTTGTTTCTCTCTCTATCTCTCGCTGTTTCTCTCACTCTCACTCCCGAATCTGCTCTCTCTATGTCCCTCTCTTTCTCATTCAATTTCTCTCTCACTCTCCACGTCCAACCACCATACGGTCTCTCTTTCTCTCCACTGTCTCTCTCTTTTTATCTCTGTTTCACTCTCTGTTCACTCTCTCCCCCGTGCGCGACGGAAGAGCTCTCGTTCTCTTTTTTCTTTGCTCGCTCGCGTATTGCTGACTGTGAGCTCTTCTGCAACTCTCTCTCAGTCCCAAACTGGCGCTTGATGAATCCTTCGGAGAAACCCTAGGTTGTGACAAAACCTCATCCTCTGCGCAGGTAACTGATTCCTAATCTTAGCTTAGGGTTTTGATTTTTCTAAGTAATTAGACCTAATTAATGAATCTTGTTTCGGTTAGGAAGCACTGCAGATTCTAGAGTGGATTGAGGAGACATTCGGACGAAAGTTGTGAACTATGAAAACCCTAGGTGAGGGATTTTTGGTTCCTTCGATTAATTAACTGAATTTAGGGTAAATTTAGAATAAGAATGTATCGCATATTATGAAACTTGACCTTTTCACCTTGAAAATGACATATGGTTTGAAGCATTTGGATGGAAATCGAAAATTTTATGATTTTTCAAATAATTTCTATTTTGTAGAAAATTAATTATTTTATGCTTATTTCCGACTTTGAGAGATATTTAGGGTTGAATTTGACTTGGATTCGATTGTGTTATTTATTTATAAATGAAATGAAATTGATGGCATTAGAGTGTATACAAGAATTGAAGAATTTGGATTCGTACAAAATTAGGGAAAATGGATAAACCCTAAAAATATTTGGAAATTGATGACAAGATTGTGATTGTGTACTAGGAAAAATCAATTGAGGATCGGAGTAAGACTTCATTGGACTAAATTGTGGAAATAAGGAGTGAATACCCTCCCTATAGGTGAGTGGGACCCTAATCTCTTACATGAAATAGTGAAACTTGATTTTTGCCGTGTTTTCAATAAAACATGTTTTTGATATGCATTGACTTGACATGTGAAACTAAATTTTAAATTTGTTTTGTAACTTTTGGAGTGTTGTAAATCTATGTTTTCTATGACTATGTATCCATGGTTTGAAATGAAATGATATTGTGCAATTTTTTGAGAACTAGATATGTTTTCTATTCTACCATCGCATTGGCATATTGATTTGAAATGATTTGATGAAATGTATTAGCACACGGATTTGAAATATTTTGATGAACTGTATGGACCGGATGCCCACTTGTGATGAGATGTTATGATGAGATGATGCTCCTTGATGGATTCTGTAGCTATGAAGGGCATTTGTAGAGGCACCGGGATGCCCGGATACGTTTCTGCAGGAGGTATCCGCAAATGTCATCTATAGGCTATAGGCGCGGCCGGTTGAACCCACATAAGGGGATGACGTGTGTAACGCCACTGTCTAGCACCGGGCGGGGTTCTATACACGATTATGAACTAGCTCCAGTGAACTCATGACCAACATCGGGGTAGAGAACAACTTTTGAACATTTTTGCATAATAAAACCTCCGATGCGCCTGTCCTTAGTCATGGTTGACTTTTATCAGGATCATTTTCGGCTTGCTCTAAAAATATAATGATTGATTTTGAATGGATGTATATGTGTATGATATAGTGTGAATTGCTAAATGATTTCAATTTACTGAACATACCATATTTTACTGCAAAATGCGAATTATTGTTTACGAATAATCTTGTTTGACACTCCAATGGTTCACCCACACTATTTATGGCTGATATTAATCCCCTCACTCACTGGGTATCTTCCTTGATACTCACCCATCTCTTTTCCTCCCTCAGACAGGGTTATTGTGATAGAGCGACGCATCAGACTCTAGAGGTCTTTGGTAGCATATTGGTGGATACGGATATTCACGACGGTGAGATCTAAATTTAAATTGAAATATGAAGTCCATATTTTCTATCGACCCTGCGAGATCTTGATATTGAGATCCGTAGTTGGCCATGTACATTTTATAGAATGACTGTATAAATTATAGACATTTATTTGTAAAACTCTCATATTGGTTCATTACACTTGCATTGAGGCACTTATAAGCATTTAAAATTTTTAACTTGGGAATTTATTGTACACGTGTATAAAATTTAGGTCCGCTCAGTGTGGCGACTGCTCATGCTTTAGTTGGGCATGACAGTAGAGGTCTGTGGCTAGGACTGCTAGTATTTATGATAGCCTTGCGTTGTCCTGGTTGTCCACTGTGGATTGGTTGGTATTATTTGAATGTGGTTGATTATTGTGAGGTCGGGATGACCCATTATTTAGGTGGCAGGATGGTTATTCAATATACAAGTTGATTTGTACATGGGAGACCTCCGAAATATGGGGTGGTTCTGTCTGATTTTCTATCAAATGTAGCCGGTATCCAGGACAACGGGCGGCTGCTCACGACTCCGGTTCAGGGCGTGACAAAACTCACCTCCAACAATAATGATGGTAACATCTATTTGCATCTTTAACACTCTTGTTGTGTTAGTCTTTCGCAGAAGAAAATGAAGGATAAATAATTTATATAAAGAAATAATATTAATTAATGTTGAAACAAAAAATCTTTCTCTCTCTCTCTCTCATGTCAGAAGAAATAAATTGACATCCGAAATCTGTTGTATCTGCTGAAAGTGTTGGAATTAGTAGGGTTCTCATGCACAACGGAAGCATCAAATAATTTTCGAAAAAATAAAATGAAAATCGGGTATAGGATACCTCAATATGTAGAGTTTCCAAAAATCGATCGAACCGTACGGCATATCCCTCGATCAGATCCCATGGCCAAGATGGTAATCACGAGATTAATCGAACCACCACCGCAATGTTACGATACCGCAACCCTCAATTCGGTGATCGTAACAACGAGAGAAATTTTCTTACGCGAAAATTTCTTGATCCCTCAAATAAATTCTCACTCTAGAAAATTTTATTTTTCTCTCAATCAACTCACACTTGTTGCCATCACTTAGTGAATCCACCATGGCTATAGAGAGGTTAGTATCTTAAGTATGATCCACAATTGATGGAGAGAATTAGGGAGAATGATGTTAGGGTAGTTTTGGGCTTGTGGGGAGTTATCCCACTAACCCCTCATAATTACCCAAAATGCCCCTCTTGGGCATATCAAACCAACATCTTTCACTTGCATATAAGGGCATTTTGCGTCCGTCACAAGATCACAACTCATGTGATCTTTCTCATCACCCCACTGGATTTTCATACAGGATTGGACGTTGTGCGACCGGCGAGAACACTTGTAAGCAAAAACCTCTCGATGCACTTTTTAGAGTGATCGAGAAGTCACCATTAGTATCATAAAGAACTCACTGCATACCAGATCCAAAACTAATTACATCCATCGATTTACTTTCCTCATTGAAAGTTATCCTCAATAAACGCTTGACTATGTATCCACTATTATGTTTACATCCTAACATGAACAGATATAATAGGTTAGCCAGTAAATACAACACAATCATGCAATGTCAATTTGTTTTCCTTTTCCCAAATTCGAATCTATTAGTCTCAATTCAGCTATTTTCCTAGACCTATCCCTCAAACCTCAATTTATCTTCCAGGCCATCGACAAACAGACTAAAGTAGCAACACTGAGCCAAGATTTCTAGAAATAACCAAAAGTGATAAGGGTACAAGAGATCCCACCCAATGGATCTCGGGTCTCACACAGTGGGAACGAAAATTTAAATCATATCATGTCTCAAATAATGCTCCCACTATCTCTGGTCGTCTTATCACACGCGGTATGAAACGCGTGTCACAATGTTATTCCTCCATCTCTCAAAGGGCATATGTCAGATTTTTCTAATACTATGCAGGTATGGGACTCAGTCTACACATAAGATTTTACCCAGAAATCTCTGAGAGAGTATCTTAGAGATAATATCACTAGTCGCATGTGATATATGAAATCTCAAACCTAACTACTTACAGACAACATGGATATGGGTACGTCCATGTTAATCATATCACATATGACCTCATTGTAAACACATATCAGAGCGATTTCTGTTCTAGTAGAGCCACTCTCAAAATCTCTTATAACTAGAAACCGTCTCATCTCCGCTCACTCAGAGCCGGAGGTGGTCACTCATGTGAGAGAGTCGACCACACCTGTCTGACATATCATTTATCACAATAAATCACAAAATATATGATAATTAAAATAGTGTAATAAATAAACTTGTGACTCAATCATGCACACATGTCATATATATATAAAGCATAATAAGTATCAGTACAATGTGAGAAATGTCAATATACACGTAAACCCAATGATTCCTATATCTCATACAGGAATCTCTCACAATGGGTTTAGTGAAGGGATCAGCCGCCATGCTGTATAGTAATATACTTAACTGTCACTTCACCCTTCTCGGTGTTGTCTCTCATAACGTTGTATTAGATATTAATGTGTTTGGTCTTATTGTGATACTTAGGGTCTTAGGAGTGGTCAATGGCGGCCTGATTTTCTCAATAAATCATCACTAGCCTCCCACTATATGCCACAACCCCTAAGTTATCCGGAAATTTCTGAAGCCAAACACTCTCCTAAATTACTACTGAGCATGTCACCAGCTCAGTCTCTATCATAGATCATACACAGGTTTCTTATCAAATCTGTCAATTTGTATCTATCTAGATCACCACTTTAGTCAGCATCTGAATACCCAACGAGAGGCAAATCACCTCCCCCGTAACACAAGGAGAGGTCCGCAGTTCCCACGAGATATCTCTGAATCCTTTTCACTATCTCCAATGATCTCTTCTACGATTCGATTGATACCTAATCACCAGACTGATTGCAGAAACAAACAATTGGTTGTGTACGCGACACTGCGTACATTAGGCTACTCACCGCACTGGTACAAGGGATTCTACTTATCCCCCTTGTCCTTTCTTGAGTCATAGGGCATATGTCAAGAATTAGGTTTTAACCTTTTAGCAATAAGAGTATCCATAGGGTTGCAATCATTCTTCCCGAAGTATTTGAGAACTCTCTTGATGTTAGACTCTTGTAAAATAGCCAACACATGTATCGAGCGATCCCTTTAAATCTTAAATTCGAGGAAGAACTAAGCCTTATCTATGTCCTTCATATCAATACTCGACAATGTTCATGTCATCGTGATCATCAGATACTCTCTGTTGTTCTCAGTCAACAGAATATCATTTTCACACAAGAACATGATCTCAAAAGAAACATGAGAACGTACAAGGTATACGCGATGATCCTCCTCGATCATCATGAAACCGTGAGGTATCACCTTCTCATGAAAACTCAAGTGTCACTGCCTAGATTGATGATTAAGGTCATATGTCAACTTTCGAAATAAACCGACCTTATCATCCTGATCCACAAGAATAAAGCCAGATGACTATTCCTTGTAGATCTCCTCATCCAAACTCTCATTTAGGAAGACAGTCTCAACATCTATCTAGTCTCACTCCAGATTCATGTCATGTCTGTGATAATTGCTAAAAGTAAACGGATCTAGATAATCTCGCCCTTAGTCTGAGTCTAATCCTTGGTTATCAGACGGACCTTATACCTCTCCATCAATCCGTTGACCTTTCTCTTGATCTTGAGAACCTACTTGTTCCCGACAGCCTTACTACCCTCAGGCAAATCAACTAAATTCCAGATCTCGTTGATTCACATCAACTCATCCTCTCATGGCCTTTAACTAATGATCTTTCATAGAACCATCAAGAGTTTTTAGGACTGTTTAAGGTTTCTCATCATCCTCAAGAGTCACTTTGGGAGCTTCTTCCTCAATCGGAAAGCGACGGCTAGGTACACGTCCTCGACTACTCTTATGAGGGGGGAAAACTTTTCACCTCTAGATGAATCGCTCTCACTAGGACCAAGATCCGTAATGGATTCTGAGGTCCCGCTGCTAGGATCAGATAAGCCACAAGGCTCACCCATCTCATAGAAGATGAAGTCTCAATTGATTTCACCTCTCATATGGAAATCATTTTCAAGAAATTCGGCATCATGAGACTCAATCACAGTGACAATGTTGTCTGTATGCTTACCTAGAACACATTTTCCTTAGAGTGTTCTGAGTATTTCATAGAGATACACTTCTTTTCTCGTAGGCTTAACTTGTCGTGTGAATGCAAGAAATCGTGAACATACGTGGCACAACCCCATAAACTCAAATGGCTAAAGCAGGGTGCCTCCCTGTCCAAAACTCATATGGGTACTGACTCCGGACTTCAATGGAACACGATTGAGGATGTAGGCTGCAGCCAATAACGCAATGAGAAACTAACAAATTGGTCTGCATTATCATAGACTCACCATCTTCAACAGAGTCCTATTTCTCCTCACGACTACTTTACTTCACGGAGTAGCAGGAATAGTCAGTTGACTCATAATACCCTTCTTAAAACAGAACTTTTCAAACAAATACTCGGGCCCTTGATCGGTTATGAGAATCTCCACTCTCAAATCTAATTGATTTTCAATCTCGCTAATAAATCTCCTAAAGCATCTCAATGCCTCAGATTTATACGAGATCAGATAGACGTAAACGTGTGTAATTGTCTATGAATGTAACAGAGTACCCAACTCCATTTCGGGTTCTCACATTCATAAAGCTACAGATGTCGGAGTGAACCGACTACAATGGAATCTCAGCTCTCATTACAATTTTGAATAGTTTTCTTGTAACTTTATCGTCTAGGCAAGACTGGCTAGCGGGCTCTACAGACCACTCACTACTAACTGGTTCATCCTCTCTCGCCCTAAGAGAATAACAAGATACACCATTAGAATGATTCACTTCTAGTGCATATAGTCCCTCATGAACTAAACCAAAACTAATCAAAGAATTATCGTAATAAAAGAAAACTATAAAATTTCTAAATTAACAGAGTATATCCCAGGCTTAAATCAAGTTCCGTCGAATATTTGGAGCATAAATAACATACAGAGTTTGGCAACTTAGCAACTCCAACTTGCAAGTGTTATTCCCTCTGTTGTCGATAAAACGCTCTATACCCCACGAAAATCCTCCTACTTGAGGATTCACTCAGCGAAACTATATATGCGTGCTCCTATCTCGAGTGGCAGAACTATATATGTGCGCTCCTGTCTTGAACTACATGGTCGATGGCTCCTGAATCTACAATCCACGAATGAGAGAAATCAATGAGCATCTCAAACCATGTAAAGAATAAAGAGATAATTTCTGCTCGTCATACTTATGAACAAAATGACCAAGTCTACTACGGATATAGTACTACACCTTGGACTTATCCAACTCTTTCTTTATGCACTTTAATATTTAGTTGTCGGATTTCTCGGGTGGTTTTTTTTTCTTACCTGAACCTCGAGTCTATTACTCATGCTTATGTCGTTTGTGGTTGATGCCACGAAAATCCTTACTCGACTCCTCTACATAAACATGACTCGAGTTTGGTTTACTCGCCTCCAGGTGCTTCTACTCGAGTTCACTGTGTCTATTCACATTAGCAAAAGTATAAATACTTTCGTCATATGTGAAATAGATTTTTATGATTTTTCATGAATTAGGTAAAAACTGGATCGCATCTAGTAATTACAAATACATCCGAAATAGGCTCGTTCACATTCCCCAACTCGGCGATCGTACTCGATATTTGTATCAAATGTTGCATCAACGTATGATCAACTCTTTTCTTATAAGTTATTAAACTTATAAGTCAGCATCTTCATTTCAGAAGATGTAAAAGCATTGCAATACTCTCTTTAGGGCGAGCCAAACAGACATAGTCATAGGATATTACTTACAGATTGAGATCAAATCATCATGCATAATGCTCAGGAGGATTACCCTAACTCGGTCATCCTACCTCTTCCATGCACGTAATGTTTCCTAATCTCATCTCTCTGAGGTGTGGTATCCTCCTTGGAGTCCACCATCTCATACCTCAAAATTTCAGTTAGATCTTGATTCTCGAGAATAAACTGAATATGTCGGTAAAATATCTCGTAATAATCACCATTCAGTTTTGTCCCCTTACAAAAATCTAATACAACAATCTTTGAAACAGTGTTAGAGACTTTAGTGACTCATCGATGATTATTCTCATATTTTGTGCACCCTATGAATCAACAAAACCAAAATGACTCGAGTACAGAGCCCAAGATGAGTATATGAGTCAACGGACACCATACACCACAATTCGGGGTTGCATCTCACCATTCGGACAAAGATTCGATATACAAAAACCCATAAAAAGTCACATTTATGGATGTGGG
Source organism: Dillenia turbinata (assembly GCA_037126225.1). Lineage (NCBI taxonomy): Eukaryota > Viridiplantae > Streptophyta > Magnoliopsida > Dilleniales > Dilleniaceae > Dillenia > Dillenia turbinata. The sequence goes on along the minus strand of JBAMMX010000007.1, from coordinate 16,587,603 downwards.
ACCCTCAGAAAAATAGAAAACTCCATTTCAAACCATTTTTTCGATAGCTACATGTAATTTGGACCTCTTCCATTCATCCTAACTCGATTTTTCAGAGGATTAAAATCCAAATATTCCGAATCAAAGACCCAAAGTTGTGGCCCTTCGCGGCCATGACCCAAAAACACTTTCCGACAACCAAAACTTGTAATAAATATATGAAACATGTAGATCTGAACATGAAGAGTATGAATATACCATTTGTTTAGATCAATTTGTCTTTAAACTCGACAGATCTAAAATCTAAAGATCCGGTTAATATTTGAGCCGAAAACTTTAACCTCAGTTTTCATGGCCCTATTGCACTCAAAAAATTCAATAAAAATTATTTTCATACTCTACGGATCATGGGCAATATAGTGGTACTCTTGGATTCAAGAAACTCATTCGTAATCCGAATCATAAATTTAAAACCCTATATTTTTTTATACCCGAAAATTAATTCTAAAAATTATTTTTAATTAATCTAACGATTGTCCTGATACTAATGTTGAAATTAGTAGGGTTTTCATGCGCAGCGGAAGTATATAAATAATTTTCAGAAAAATAAAATAGAGATCTAATATAGGGTACCTTAATATGTAGAATCTCCAAAAATCGATTGAACCGTACGGTATATTCCTCGATCGGATCTCGCGGTCGAGATGTTGATCATAAGATTAATCAAATCGCAATATCACAATATCGTAACTCTCAATCCGATAATCATAACGATGAAAGAAATTTTCCTATGCGAAAATTTTCGATCTAGATAAATTCTCACTTTAAATTTTACTTTTCTCTCAATTAATTCACGCTCACTGCCATAGCTTGGTGAATCTACCATGGCTATGGAGAGGTTAGTCTCCTAAGTCTGATCCACAATTGATGGAGAGAATTAGGGAACATGATATTAGGGTAGCTATGGCTCAGCGAGACCCTCACAATTACCCAAATTGCCCCTCTTGGCATCTCAAACCAACAGAAAGGATGCATCATTTCCAAGTCGTTGAACCAGGGGAAATTGCTTCACCAGAAAAAAAAAAAAAAAAAAAAAAAAAAAAAAAAAAAAAAAATCTGTCAAGGTTAGCAAAACGACGACTACTTCCGCAAGAGCCTTGAAACCTTAACTTTTCTTGCCATTTGTACGATTCTTCTGCCCATGTTTTTCAAGCTATTGAGAGACCTTTTGATGTTTCTTTGTGGAAAGCCCTCTTCGCCGCTTTCACGATGAGCTTCATGTTTGTGAAGCTCTTGAACTCCTCAAAATCCTGATGATCAACCCTTTTGTTATACCTGATAATTCCACATACCCAAGTGTTATTAAGGCATGTGGTGGATTAAGAAGAATTACTGATGGAAAAATATTGCATACCCATTTGATAAAAGCTGGAATTTTGTCATTAGATGTTGTTGTTACTAGCTCTCAAGTGGGTGTTTATGCGAAGTGCAGTATGTTTAATTGTGAAATACCAAGAGACGTGGCGTGCTGGAACACAGTGATAACTTGTTTCTATTAAAATTTGCAATGCGAGAAAGCATTGCAAATCTTTGATAAAATGAAAAAGGCAGGATTTGAGCCTGATTGGGTGACATTCACCACGGTTCTGTCAGCCTGTGCGAGGCTTTTGAATTTAGAAAGAGGCAAGACGATTCATGGAGAACTGATGCGTAGCGACTTCTTATTTGATGACTTTGTTTGCTCCGCTCTTGTTGACATGTATGGAAAATGTGCGTGTTTGGAGATGGCTAAAGAAGTTTTTAAGCGAATGCCTAAAAAAAGTGCAGTTTCTTGGAATTCTATGGTTGCTGGATATGGTTTAGAAGGTGACAGCGTATCATGCATTGAGCTTTTCCAGAGGCTAACAGTGCAAGGAGCCAAACCCACTTGGACAACTTTGGGCAGCTTATTAATGGCTTGTTCTGGGTCAGCAGATCTGCGTCGAGGCAAATTTGTTCATGGTTACATTGTACGAAATAATGTGGAGCTTGACATATTCATTGGTAGCACACTGATTGACCTATACTTAAAACGCCAGTATTCAGTCAACTGACAGAGTCTTTGAAAGGATGCCCAAGACAAAATACTTTTGTGGAACGTAACGATTTCTGGATATGTGACGCTTGGACATTACTTTGAGGCTTTTGAACTCTTCACAGAAATGAGAAATGTTGGGGTGCGACCAGATGCAATTACATTAACCAGTATCTTAACAGCTTGGTCACAGCTAGGCGCTTTAGGTCTGGTTAGGAGACTCACAAATATTATATTGAAGGAAAACTTGACTCAAATGAAATAGCGATGGGGGCTCAGCTTGACATGTACGCAAAATGTGGTGCTGTTAATGAAGCAGTTTCAGTTTTCAATCAACTTCCAAGGAAAGACTACGTGTCATGGACTTTTTATGATCACTGCCTATGGGTCGCATGGCAAAGCCATCAAAGCTCTCAAGCTTTTTGATGAGATAACCAGATCATGTTACTTTCCTCTCAATACTGTGAGCTTGTAGTCATGCTGGCCTGGTTGACAAAGGGTGTTATTACTTTGATCTTATGCTTACCTACAATAGTATTGTACCTAATATTCAACACTACTCTTGTTTGATAGATCCTCTAGGTATTGCTGGCAGATTGCGTGAAGCCTATGAAATCCTTAAGAGTACCAAACATTGGTGAAGATTTTGGATGGTTAAGCACATTGTTTTCTGCATGCCATTTTCATGGGGATCCGGAGTTGGGAGAAGAAATTGAAGGATTGCTTATTCAAAAGGATCCTAGTGACCCATCCATGTATATTGCTTTATCAAACATGTATGCTTCTGACAAAGAAAGGAAGGGGGTCTGCAAGATAAGATCCATGACAAAAGAGCTTAAATTGAGAACTGCCTGTAGCCAGATTGAAGTTGAAAAGAGAGTACAACACCTCTCTGTAATTGTTACCGAAAGTGAAAATGATTTATGAATGTTTACGATTTCTTAGCAACCATATGGAGAAGGATGAAACATTCTATGACAGAAAGAAAGGGGAAAAGCAAGCTGATGCATGATGCGCTGAAAGCAGGTGCAAAGTCCTTCAAAAGGGGCTGAATGGCTGCATAGCCTCCAAACAAAAGAAATGCATGTAGAGTCTTGGACCCGTGACTATGCCCATATGATAAAAAGATACTTGAAGCTTCAAACATTACAGCTGGGATATGGAACCTTAGCAGGACCAATATTTTCGTCATTGGTTTCCTTTTCTTTATCAAGCCTTGAGACTTTTACAGAATAGTTATGCCGGAAAACTTCACATTGATCAAATTAAGATAATAACTTGACAAGCCAAATGCAAGCTTCACATTGTTGAAACACGTATTGTTTTCAAGTTGAAAGTATATTCTTTCAACACCCTGATACAGTGAAACTATTTTCCAACTGAAAAAGTGTCCCTCCAATCCTATCATCTAAGGCAACATTAGTTTGACCTTTTTGGTATCTACCAACTGATAAATCACCTTAGCTCTTGGGACCATCCTTGGAAGAGTCAATTTGCAAGTATAGGAGAATTTCCGGTCGTTAAATTTCATGCAAGTGACAAGGGATCCTTCCCCACAAATACGTTCAAAAGAACTTCTAAGATATGGCAAGATATATCCATGGGATACTCATGAAATTTGTTTTGGCCGAGTCTGGCTCCTTGGTTACCAAATGATCCCAAAAATGAATTTATTGGTCTACGCAGCTTGAACCATGGTTACCCGACTGCCTCTGCCAAGTAGAGTAGAAGCGAGCAGAAGCATAAGGACCGTCTATTCTACCGAGTGACCAGTGAGTGACCAGCATCGCGCTTGATACCCAACTGCCACAACCACAACCAAAAGGAAAAGATGAAAGTCATTGCATCTACCTGTTTTATTTGGTTTTCAATTTTCCTGATACCAATGGACTTCACGTTCGCAAGTCATAACAAATCCAAGTCCTGGTACCATATTTGAATAACACTGGGTATCTAGGTTTCTCCCTGTCAAGTTATTTTTTTCTAATTGCAAATTCAACTAAATAATCAAATCTTCTCAAGCAATTAATTAATCTTTAGATTCATTGTCAAGTGATTGAGCCCAAACTTGCACCACACTCCTTTCTGCTTTCTTGTTTGGTAGAATGAAACCCAGTTATTTGCACAAGTATTTGGCAGAACGTATACATGGTGACTGCATGTGTTTGATTCCTCCAAAAGCCTTCTCATATTGTTAAGGACAGCTAGTCTTTTGATAAATTTGAGGTTTGATCAATTCTATGACCATGAAAAAACAACACAAACAAAAGCTGATAAAAAAGGCAGGCCATGGCCAACAAGACAGATCTAACCTCAATAAGGTAAGAAAAACTAATTGAATTAGATAAAATTGATAAAACCATGCTCACAGCAAAAAAGGAAAAAAAAATGAAAATGCATTCCTTTTTAGAATTTACACGGCAGCTGCTTTTCAATAAGAGCCAGCCACCAACTAAGAATCTACAATTTTCTCCCCTCCACCGCCCACACAAAAGGCACATTTAGAGAAACAAAAATTGAAATATGAAATCAGGTTAGAAGAAATAGAACTGGAAATGGAAAAAGAAACAAACAATCAAACGCTGCCAAATCTCTCTTCCCCCCCACTACTACACCCCTCACTGCTACACTTGATTTTAGTAGGACGGAAGCCAATGCTAGTTGATCCATAACGTCTCGTGTGGTTGAGCGGGTACTTCAAAGTACACAATTCATTTACAGATGATGATAGTTACCAAATGTCAATGAGCCAAGTCCTCACTTCCTACACCAACACTAGATTTGTCAATCATACGTACATTGTATTGTTCATATACTCTCTCACGATTTTCTGCCCACCATTGTTCTGCCTGTTTCTCGCTAAACCGCTTCCGACTGCACCCAATAATCATGGACCATCATCATTTCAGCAAGACAGTAAATATATTGCCAGTTTCCACTTGTCAAGGCTTTTACACAGTCATGACATCCAATGAAGTTACAAGATGCATAGATGCCTAGCTGGTGATGCCACCCTCATGAAGGGTGAAGCAAATCAATTTTGTCAATTTGACATGTGCAATTAAAGCATTCTTATTTTGTCAAAGAGATCAAAGCAACATACTCGAGTTGCATTACAAAATTTAAAAGAAGAAGAAGACATTTTCCTTTATAGATTATATTCTCATAAGTAAGCGTCCAAGATATGATAAATTTTTTTTTTTAATGCTGCTTTTTGGCATTTTCACTGGTTAAATGATTCCCCCCCCCCCCAAAAAAAAGGCATCACAGCAAGCCTTTTCTGCATCATGTTTGCTTATGAAGCCAATCCCTCTGCTTCTGCACTTCAAAGTAATGTTCCTTCCCACAAATACTTTGCTCTCCAAGTTGCTCAATTGGTCATATGGACTCATCCAAACTTAAACCCTAAGCTACAGGGATGTAGCAATACACACACACACACACACACACATATTGAAATCAAAGAACAAGGATTAGAGAATACTTGTTAAAAAAGAAACTAATGGAATTGTAATCCATATCTTGGATTCACCAGGTGGACTACATGGTGCACCTAATTGACTGCCTGAGCTATGGCCTAAATAAATAATGTGGACATGGTATATTGATGATGGCATAAATAGTATATAATTAAGATACTATAAACTAGGTTTTCCAAAATTGTGTATAGGAATTCAAATGAATAAAACCCAGAGAAAGAAAACTGAAGTAGATAAATACAGCATACCTGAATCGAACTCGCTTGAGATCTTTGTCGCCTCCAGGCAAGGAGGTAAGGGTTATATACACACCAGGCTCATCTTGCTCAACCCATTCATTGTCATTATGAGCCTCACCTTCTTTTGCTCTGTTCCCATTCCGTGTTGGTTCTGAGTGGACTGTTCTATTATGACCAGAATTACGAATAGTTGCAGTATTTGATCCATTAGAAAGTAATTGAGAGGTTGGCCCATCAGCATCTGATTCCTGGCATTTGATTTGCCCATTCAACCTTTCAATAGATACAGTAGAAACATCGGTGGATGGGGGAGTGGAGCTGAAGGATGTGAAGGAAGGTGATTTGCTGTTTCGAGATGCTCCCACAGGCAACCTTTCGGCCATATCCTTCAACTGTGATGAATACAATAGAGCCAAATGAGCTATCAAACTCACAAACAAAAGCCCTTAAGTTTAGTATTATAGATTTGGAGCATTTTAACAACAGATTATTCACATAACAAAATTACCAAAAAGCATGGGATATGATATTCACAATTTCAAATGATAACAACAACCAGCCACAACCATTGACACAAATCGTCAAAATTCAGATGCCCAGCTTAGTTAGTAAGCAGAGACGAAGCTAGCACAATGCTTTTGTTTTTTTTTTTTTGGGGGGGGGGGGGGGTTGTACCCCCTTGAATTTTTTGAAATTATATTATAGCTCTATGCAAGAGGGCTTTTTTTAACACCTTTTCATTTCATCCCCCACCCCCCCCCCAAATGTTTGATGCATTTACAAGTATGACCCTTTATATTTAAGTTTAACCTTCTACTCATGGACCCCATCTAAATTTTTAATTTCATCTTTAATAAATTGATGTAATGGAATAGAATTTTCTCTTTTTCTTTCTTAAACCCAATCTTTGTCCATCCCTTTCTACCCCAAATTTTTCTAGATCAGTTAGTTATATAGCCTATAAGATCTTCCTAGCTTGTCTCACTACTGCCCTTTCATCACACGAAAATAGTTCTTAATTTGGAATAATTAAAAATTAAACATTTTTTAGAATATACTCAATTAATATACCAGCTAGCTTTGCGGTTTTGCTCCCTCAGAGAAAAATGCTAGCTTTGTCTCTATAAATAGGCAACAGACTTAGCATAAACAATGCAGCTTAAATTTCAGAATTTTCAGTAGGACCCCAGGCAAAAGTCCTAGAACAACAAGAATCATTTGTTACAACCGAATAATGTGTCTTTTGCCCTCAAAACAAAACAACATGTCCTGCAACACTTTAGAGGAGATATGGGTTGAAATAATTAGCTTATAGCTTGATGTAGTACCAATTGGGAAAAAGAGGAAGATGACTGAGAAATTGGGTGAGAGGGAGAAAATTCTAGGTGAGAAAAGATCAACAATCTATTCAATACTCTGCATATTACATGGTTTGGCCTTCAATTTAGAGTCCATATTAGATATCCAATACAAAACCAACAATCCAACACATGGAAAGTCAGATTCTAGATAATCAAGAGTCCAATCAATCTCCAAATTAAACCGTGAAAAATCTTGAGCAAATCTTATGAGATATCTCGTACTTGATCAATCAAAATCCCTAAACATAACTCTAGTCAAAGATGCCACCCTCTCCACTAATTTAGGGAATAATTTCTTTAGGTTCTTTAGATTTACCATCCCCAAGAGAGATAGATACTTGACAGAAGACAATTTTCTATATTTTTTTTGGTAAGATCGGAAAGGAAGTCAAACATTAATTAGCATGACAACTAGGAGGAAGTTTTGCTATGTTCCCAATAAATAAATAAATAAATAAATAAAAGGACTCTGTAGTTTTTTTGGTGGATGATCCGTACTATCTTAGACTGTATGATAACAAAAATTTAATAAGTTAAAAGAAAAAAAGTTTTGACAAACTAAATGGAACAGATCCAAAAATTCCAATGCATATGCGGCCGGTGTAACTGGCTGTAATATTATTGTACATTGCTCTATATTCTTACTCCAACTGTATTGCTACTCCAAAAGTATGATCGGTGAATACATCACGGTCTTTAATCCTTATTTAGTCCTCCAAGTGTCCTGCAAATCATCTAATACTTATACAGACAGCTTATTCCCGGTCAGGAATGGAACAAGATTTTGTCTGAATGCTCAAGATTTGCATAATGTTGACTTCCAGATGAAGGTGAAAACTGATGATTTCCAGATCAGTACATCATGACTCAAAATTCTAGAACATGCAATATGTTAAAAGTTATCCAGATAAGAAGCCAAACAAGATGCACCTATGTACTTTCCCCAGTGTCCAAAATTACAGAATCTTTTTCTCGGTAATCACCAATTTTTTCCTTATCAATATTCTTCTATTTTCTCCTCTACTCAATTTTCATTCCAATAATTTTGTGGTCGCATTTTGTGTACTGCTAAAATTCACGTCAGGAAGTCTTACACTTTAATTCTTCTCTTTGGGAATTTCATTAAATGGTTTATTACAGATGTACAAAGAATCTTCATATCCCTCACATCTGTAACATTCCTCTCTGTGCCTTTAGTAGAGGCAGTAGCATGGACAACTTTCAATAACCATTTACCAAAATCAGTGGCATGTGGTTCAAAGGAATTATTTCCCTCACAATTCTCAAAATATTCATGACAGAGGACACTTTCATGAAAATAGTCCTAGTTTTTTATTTTTGCTGGTCTAAATCCAGATCCCTCTTTCATGTTGCCATATTGGTGTTTTCTTCCTGTTTCTGGTATGAAGAAAAAGAGATCATTTGAAATCACAAATAACTTGTTAAAGATTGTCAATATTAATCTTTCAAGGTTATTCATAATCTCCAGAATAATCATGATCCATCGAGGCTTCACAATTTTTAGATAGCTCTCCCCTGATATTAACATGCTTGTTGATCCTAAAACACCACAAATAACCATGAAAGAGATGAGGACGGATTGTTGCTCACAGAAATAGCTTTAAACCTCTAATGATTTACTTATTTGCTGCTTCACATTGGCATCCTTCTAGCAACATAAATTATTACCAACTTTATAAATGAGAGCAACTTGGACCTTTTCAGAAAGTAGTTTGCATACTCACTGTTTGAAATGGTATTAGTAAAAACAAGAAGCTTACTTGTGCAGTAAGAGACTTGATCACTTCCTTTGCTGCTTTGCATTTTGCAGTTTCCTCTCCAGCGATCGCTATAGCCTCCTTCAGCTGTTTAGTGGTTCTTTCCAGTTCAATCTCTTGAAGTTGGGATTTATGTGTCAGATTTTCCACCTAAGACAAAAGACAATCAAGCATGTACATATCACTATATTAAATTATTTATTACAGAATGGAAGCTTGTGTGTTCCACAGCCTATATTCACAAGTACCAATACTTCAAAACCATCATAGACGTCCCATAAAATGCACAAAAAAATGAATAAGGAAAAATCAGTTATTTGGCCATAGTTACAATCTATCATGTCAAAACAGTTTGACAGCATATAATCCAAAAAGGCAAATAATGAAAATTGTAGGAACAGACACGCAAACAGTGAGTGATGATTTTGGCCCATAATGGCCTTAGCATAGATTGATCATCTACAGATCATTCAAAAGCTGAAAGAAGTGGCCATATAATAGGTGATGCAAGACACCAGCTCAACTGTGGATATGATTTATAAACATGGCCATGCACATAAACTTCTAAAAAGTATCAATGCGTCCCCATGCAGAACAATTAGATTGGCCAAACATGAATGCAAGATATAAACTTCTACACATTGGACAAGAGTATTCACAACTTTCTCAACAGAACGAAACTAACCTAAAGATGCTGAAAGGTTTGCACTAGCCCATCAAACACCACCGGTACAAAAGACAAACAGAGTACAAGTTAAGAAGCCACACAGAAAGCAGTCATAGCTATTGTCAAAGTCCTACACTTAGCCTTCATCAAACCCAAGAAACAAGAGACAGACAGACAGACACAGGAAATAAACTTTGTACCTGTGCTCTTAATTTGATAACCTCTTGACTGAGGCTTTCCTTTGTCTTTTTTGCATCATCCACAACAATCTTTGGTGATGTAAGTCCACCCAGAGTTGGGGTTGGTGTTGTGGAACGAGGTGGGCTGGGCCGCCTTGAAATGGGTGATGTAGCCCGAGAAACAATTCTGGATCCAGGAACAGAGGCCGAGAAGAACTTTTTGGATGATCCAAATACAGGATTAAAGGACTTGGAGATGTTAAGTGCTCCCCACTGGGAACCCCCATTCGGGATAGGGGAGACTCGACTACTATTAAATTCTAATTTCTTATTCCTCTTTGAAGAGCGGGTTTCCACTTGCTTTAAGGACTCCATGGAGGAAAATCTAGCAAGTTGCACCAGCGGCTTGTCCTCCTTCTCAATTAGCTCATTTACACCCTGATTGACAACACCTCTTCTATTCACAGATGATTGAGATGATGTATCAGTCTCACAAGATTTCTTAAGTTTGCCAAAACAACTGTCACAAACTCGATAAGGTTTGTTGGGGTTTGGCGCCATTGATGCCTTAAAACATTTTTTACTGCTGCAAGAATGACAAAAAACAAGTCCACAATTATAACAATTATGCCGTTTCCTTTTGAAATTGAACGGGAGGCGGCAGCCAGAGCACATAGACTGATCAACACCAGAGACCCACTTATGCAGGCAGATTGCAGCAGTGAAATTAGTACCACAAGCAATGCTCTTGACTTGTTTGTCCTTCAATGCTTCAACTAAGGATGGGGAATTTCTGTCATCAACATCTCCATGGCCTAGTCGGCCATTTGCTCCTTTTCCCCAAGTATATACTTCTGTCCTTGAAGTTAAGACCGCAACATGATAAGCACCACAAGCTATCTCCTCCACAAAACTCTTCAACAGTTTTCCTTCAACTCGAGTTGGAAATTTTCCATCTGCTTGAGGATTTCCCAGCTGGCCATAAACTGAACTCCCCATTGTGTAGACATAGCCAGAGGTTGCAAGCGCAACTGTCAGGCTATGACCACAAGCAACTTGACAGAAATTGGGATCAACCAGTGCAGCAACACAAGTAGGCACAAGTCTTGCTTCCTTGTCTCCATGCCCAAGTCGTCCTTTATCCCCATCTCCCCAGGTGAATAGTTTCCCTGAGGAGCAGTTGCTTGAACTTGAATTCCCAACCATGACTTCTACAACCGCAGCAGTGTGCCAAACACCACAGGCTGCTCTTACGGTACGAAGTCCCCTCAACGATTCAACTTCCCTCGGTTTTGAAACACTTAGCCGATCTCCATGGCCCAGAACTCCAAAAGTACCATCCCCAAAGGTAAACAGCTGCCCAGCAGACATCACAACAGCTGTATGCCATGGTCCACAGGAGATGGATGAGACATGAATACCCTCCAAAGGCCCATTCACTCTTTTTGGTACCCAATGACTCACTTCATTCCCATGTCCAAGAAGACCATAATTGTAAGTGCCATCACCCCAGGTATAGAGGTCTCCACATAGTGTAACAGCACAAGTATGGTACTCACCACATGCTACAAGCTCAATATTAATATTGCTAAGAGCATCGATAAGCTTTGGATAGAAAACATCAGAATCAACACCATGACCAAGCCTACCCCCTGATTCTTCTCCCCATGAGAAAATCTCTCCTTGCTTGGTGACCAAAGCGGCATGACATCCACCACAGGCTATGTTCTGAACATCAAGCACTACAGCAGATTCTAAAGCCTTAGGTAATAAAGAATCCATCTTCACACCAAGAGAACTGCCAACCCTATGAGTTCCACCACCTAGAACACCATCACCAGTGCCTTCTCCCCAGATGAAAACATCGCCCAAGGCATCTCCATCATCGTGACCAGAACCCTGGCTAGATGAGCTAACAGCACTTGATAAGCTTACTCTAAAAGCATCCATCGTCATTTTCACATGGCCATGCATGCTATCTGATCCACCTGATGACAAAGAATGGACAGAAGCACTTGCAGAGTCCAAGGGAAAGAAGCCTTTGGGAGGCACAGCATACAACATCACATCAGAAAATGCCTTGTCCAAGCCATTCTTAGGAGGGCTTTCATATGGACTAAGAAGTCGAAGGTTATCTATACCATCCTGAGTCAATAAAACCAAGAACCTGACATTAGCTGGGGTCCTCTAACCCCCCTCCCCCCAAAAAAAAAAAAATCCAAAAACAAAAACAAAAACCCTAAATACAAGAAATAGATACCTTCTGTACGCTATCACCACTACCAAATGGAGAATGCAAAGGTGAACTCCTTCTTGTGTATGTTCTTGGACTATTTGCTTCAGATGGAATGCCATCACTCCTTGATTCTGTTCTCCATTTCCTGTTGTGACTCCGTGATATCAATGCTTTTAAGCCACTAAACCATACCTCAGCCTCATCCTTATCCTTGCAAATCTGATAAAAATTACAGACAGCTAACTCACAAAACTTAAGCCAATATAAATCTGGAAACTATTCCTTTTTTATATTCATGTTATAGGAACTGTCTGCCAATTGTTTATTCAAAAAAAAAAAAAGAATAAAAAAAGGCAGTGACAAAAATAGCTCGAGAGGAGGACCTTACCAAATCCAGTGACCTATCATTGTAAATCAGAGAAAATGACTGGTACTCCTTCTCGGGCCGCGGATACCTTTGAAATATTGGCTAGAAAAAAATTTGTGGGAAAACTAGCATCAAACATAGAGCTCAATAAGCCCTATCGATAAGCAACACAATGTACACAAGAAATGAATGCAAGCATACACCAAGGATATATAGATGTGACATGTAGACAGGTCATCCACAGTTCAAACAAGTAAAACAGAAAGACAAGAAATAGGATAGAAGTCATAACAACTTTGATCTTATAAGAAGCGGATCTGTGAACTTAGCACTAGGACATGCATTACTGAAGTATAGTCAAATGCAATGAAGCATCAACAAAAGCATTATGCCAACATTCTCAAATGAAGCAAAGATTTGTCCCATGCACAAGATTTGGAGAAAGACACATTCTACATAAGACAATGAGGAATGGGACCAATTGATCTATAATAGCCCTGATTTTAGGTAACTGGCAGAATGATCCACACTCATGTGATATGGGCCATGTCACATTTTACCATGCAAAAAGTATAGAAATAAAGACAACCTATTATCTTAGCACTGCCTCATCCAAAAGGTTCATCTGGCTTGCATCCACAATGCAATTTCTATAAGGTCTGATGCCAGTGATTTAGTTCTGATTTGTTATACTGGCTACATGGGAAATAATTCTCATAAGGATTGCCTTGGCAGTATGGTTACACGACTTCCTTGTTCAGATAGATATGCTCCAAAGAATAAGCAGAAACTCATGCCTGGTTATTACTTTAGTATAATATCTTCTCAGCTTTGATCGTGATTTTTTTTCTCCATAGTGGCTTGAGTTGCTTTCAGAAACTGATTCCACATTCATCATGCTTTCAAAAGCTTAACCATTTTTAGCTATCAAGTTCTTAAATTTATGAAAATTACAGCATCTATAAGTTCCTTATCCCCACTAGCAATGCCAACGATAATTGTCCAGTATCAAATGACTGACTTTTATAAAGCCATGGATCATGGTTGTCTACAATCTGAAAGTCCAAAGGGCTCAATCCATATCCATATTTACAATTCTTTATGAAAGTCTATTTATATATTTAAATTTTCAATTCTTTAAACCAACTTATAGCAGAGTAATTATACCAAAAATAAAAAATAAGAATGACTGCAACAAGAAACTTACTGTGCGCTGCCCAGATATTATTCTCGAAACATGGCTTAGTTTAAGGTGTTTCTCCTCCTTCCCAGAAAACCATATCAATACAGATTCATCCTGTAAGAAATAAATTAGTGTCAATTAAATTGCGATAAAAGGCGTTTAATATTATAGTTTCGTGAATAATTCATAAAATAAATAGTTTCATAAATAATGACATTCATAAATTAAACAGAAATATTTTAAGTTTATAAATATTCTAAAATATTTATAAATATTCAAAATTTATACATTTTTTTAAGGGGCAATTCATAAATAGTTAAATTAAACGTAGATGTTACAAAATATTTTTTAGATAGTTCCAAAAAAAATATCCATAAATATTTTTTTTTTTTTTTTGAGTTTACACATGTGTGACAAATTTGTAATAGTTGAAATAGTTAAAGACAATTTTGTCAACAAGTATTTTTATTAAAAGAAAAAAACCAAGCAAAAGCTCTAAGGAGCTTCTCTGTTTTTCTCTTTTGTTCATTAATAAAAAGTTAGCTTTTTTAAACAGCTTTTGAAAACCCTATTTGGGCTAATTTTTAACTTTAAGCTGCCTTTAAAATAAAAATAGATAAAATAAAAATCTAGGCAAACATTTACTAAGAGTCGACACTCCACCCCCTTACTCTTCCCACCATCACCCACTACAACTCAAACGAGGCGAAATGTTTATTCCGGCAGCTGAGCTGGAGTAAAATGGATAAAATATATTCATGTGATCTCATGAAAACATATCTGAAACTACCAAATGATACTCCTGAACAGAGATGCACATGTAATGCTGCACCTGTAAGCCATAAAATATGTGTGCCAAACTATGGCTGGGTAGGGAAAAAAAATGGTAAAACATAATAGATGAAAAGTGTTTGAGCATAACACTGTATAACACAAGCAAGTACCTATATGCTTTCCGCTAGTTGCACACTTTGACCAGCTAATGCAAGCCATAGAACAGCTGGATAAAGAATGACACTGATTTTTCCTATTTAGCTTAATTTTATGTAGTGGAGTGAATGGTCACACTTAATGCTATAAGGAGCTTCAACACTAATAAGTGCAGCAACATCTGATAATCTGAAAGGGGGTCAGATTACAATCTTGAGTATGGACGAAATAAGGATAGAGGAACAAGTGCAACAAGAAAAGATTGTAAGGTCTTCCCATTCCATGAAATACATCTTTAACAGCAGAAGAAAGGACCACAGAATTCTGGATGTTTATGATCAGTGTATAAAAGATATTAAAATTAAATGCATAGATCAAACTGGTAAATTGATTAAACCAGGAAAACCAAATCAATAGCCTGGCCATCAACCACAAGAATTGTAAAAACAACAAAATTTCAGTTCTGGAAGCCTGATGGCTAAGGACCAGCATGTTGTGAACATGCAAATTATAATTGCAAGAGATTTCAAAAACAGATACTGGATAATACTCACATTAGACAGCCGAAAGGGACAAAATTTGGGCTTTCCCCGCCTTCCATACTTGAGCAGATAGGCCCCTTTCTTAAGAGCAGTGATAGCCTGTGGTAAAAATTGATCGAAGAACCTAATTATATATATCCAGCATATTCACAGCTCGTGAAAATATATATATAAATATATATATATATATATATAAATATATATATATATATATATATATATCTAGAAACAAAATAAACATAGAATATCACAATAACAAAATCAAAATATAATGCCACATGTATCCACCACACTGTTTTAAGCTGTTTGCTCTTTTAACCGTGAATTTTGCTGGTGTAACTGGTGTAACTGCAGTTCCACCGATTTCCAACCCCACCCCAATAAAAAAAAAAAAAGAAAGGATCCATTCCATATCAAAATTGACTTTATCAGATTTAAGATTAGTGTGAACTTTAACAAAAAAAGGGGGGTAATTGACTTTATCTAAGGTTAAATTTAAGATTCATGTGTGAACCTTGACCTAATAACAAGGTTGTTTGCATTTTACCTAACAACCCAGGTTCAATCCTTCAAAGCAGCCTTTTCACTATAGAAGAAGGCATAGCTATCTAGACATTTTCATCTTAGACCCATTGATTAAGAAGGATGTTTAACGTAGTAGATGAACCTTATAAATTTAAGACTCAAAAAATTCGGGAACAAAATTTAAAAAACCACACTAAATTAAGTCGCTAAGTATAATCCCATTGTATAATCGTCCATTCTATCCCAAGCCATATGCATAGCTACATTCCATGCTAGAACATTTTTCCATTACCTCATCCCACATGTTGTTAGCCTCCCCTGATTCCTAATAATATTCGCACTACATGTTACCGTTGCTCTTGGTGATGTATTTCAAATTCTTACCTTTAACATGACCAAATTATCTTAACGGATTCCCTCTAAACCTTAACTTGTGTAACAGTTCAACCAGATCATTAGAAAAACTTGTCTACAGTTTATATATTACAAACATTGCTTACTAATGACCCAACACTTTTGGGTCTGATTCATAAACACCTTCAGCTCTAATAGCAGCTTTGAAGAATTAACCTTTCTAAGTAAGTTGAAACAGCACTTAAGCCACAAACAGAAAACACTCATCCACTTAATCCGTCCAACCTTTATCCAATGTGCCACAATATCCTCACATTTCCATCATTTTAAATGATAGACTGCAAGTATCAAAAACTACATTTTTTGATACATCTAATCATTAATAATATTTCACCCTTTTCAGTATATACTTCTAGCTTTTTTATTTAGCTTAAAGTTGATGTTTTTTTAAGATCAAGGGAGTAAGACCAGATAATAACACTTGATTCTAATTACTTAGAATTCAAAATTAGAGATTGAACGTTCAACATCAAGGAACATCTACAAGAAACTATTTATTTTGTTTTCGAATTGACTTAGTCTTCCAAGAGTAATTTAAAACATAACCTGCTTTAGTTTGGCTACGCTTTTAAGTTTCAAGAAGCAAAGCCGCATACCTGGTTCATATTAAATAAAAGTCTAAATTTAAATTTTTGACTTCTTAGTTTTTGAAGTTTTGCACATTTTAGATTTTGAAGATTTAGTTCTCATACTACAATATTTTTTAGGCATACTTTAGATTGGTGCACTTAGCATGTCACCACATAAAGAGTAAAAAGTTTTCCAATACGCTCATATTGAAAACAAATTAGATGTAAAATTTAGTTCTTGTACTACAAATTATTTTTTGATTTTATGCATGATATAAATTGGTGCACTAAGCATGTCACCATATAAAGAGTAAAAAAGATTCCAAAACGCTCATATTGAAAACAAATGGGAATTGAAGAGCAACTATTGCATTGACTTCTCAGCTGAAAACAATTTTCTTCAAAATTTTTCTCTGATGAAATGCTTCTCTCACTTTCTAAAGGGGGTAAGGGATAATGAGCATGTGAAAATGAAAGTCAAAGTTCTGGGCAGGAAAGAGGGTCATGGCTAGAAACTTGGGATGAGAGGAGTAAGTTTTTCACATAGTATTTGAACAAGAAAAGAATAATATAAAGAAAAAGGAGTGCTTCAATCAATGAGGGATTCTTCCAGCATTATGTAGAATGCACTGCATCTTTGATCACAATACAAGTACAAGGGCATAGAAAGCAATCCTGTCCTATGTGCTGGTCTGTGAGAGTAAGCATAACTAGTTTGTTAGGTGGGATACCCATAGGTATGGGTATACTAACACATATTTAGATAGCAAAACATATGGCATTAAAGGTATGCAAGTTATGTTGCACCACCACATCTCTAGAAGTGTTCGTGTGCATCCCCATCACATATTAAAAATACAACACCTTGTGACATATAATAGTGTATTTTTTTATAACTTTCCATATCAATATCCCTATATCGAGTTCTGTCTTATGTTTGTATCTGAGCCTCATAGTCCGCAAGCACCTCTTCAATGATAGAATTGAAAATGCCCCATAATATCGAATATAAAGATTTTTGGTTCCCCTTTTCTACAACAGAGAGAGAGATGCCATTTTTTGTGTCTACTTGCATAAATTTAGTCAAGATCAGATCACCAGAAAGTTTTGGTACACTAGTCCATTGGTTTTACTCTTTCCATTTTTTTTTAATTTTTAAAAATTCAAATATTGAATGCACCAAATATAGAGACTTTTAATCCATATCTCATTTTTAGTCGTACAAACCAAAACGATACATATTTGTAGTGGGATTATCGATTAAAGTTGTTATAACAATAATATGTAGTAACACGTAACTCTCATTTTATGGTCAAGACACGTGAAGCTTAGTAAGTCAAAGGTATTTTAAGTTCACCACGAACCATGTCTTTTATGTTTGGGGGAATCTAGAATTCAGCTATCTCAATTATGTTTAAGGCTTTGTTCAGTTTATCTCCCCTTTAAAATGTATGTGTATTAATACATTCCAGGAAGTGATTCTATTAGTTCATATGTACAAGTATAGTCAGATATCTGAAATCAAATTCATAATTTTTTTTCCTTACTTGGAACAGCTTTGCAGTAACAACATAAAGACTCAGACATTGTATTAAGGGATCTAACTTATCCGGTCTAGTCAACCGCTATTGATGCTACCGGATCAAGGATAGACACCAAACCCAACTAAAAACTCTAGCAGACTTAGACGAAACGCGCTTCATGCACTTTGCACAGAGCAAACTCAAGCCCAAAATCAAGCACTAGTGCATTAGTAATTAAGATATATACAGAGGGTATGCTCCTAATTTCACCACTGTTCCAATAAAAGCAATTATATGTGTTCAATATGAATCAATGGTCATCCAAAAATGCATTTCCTCTAGAGCGGTCAAAGATAATGTCGCCTATCACAGCTATGAAGTAGTCTTATATATCCCAAAAATCAACCACTCTACGCGCCACAATCATACAAGCAAGGACAAAGAGCTTCTGAAACAATTAGAAATGGAAAGAAGAAAAGACGGAAGAATGGAGTTACCTGTTCAATGTCTCTTTCAACAGGACCAGCACGGCTAAGATCCGAAGCCATTCTATCCATACTTGATATCAAAAAAGGCTAAAAAAATCCAAAATATTAACCAAAAAAATAAAGAAAAAGCTAAACTCGAATTGGTGAATCAACCATTCTCATAATCAAACCCTTCCATCCACTAAACTCGGCAATCAGAATCCAGCTACTAAACTTCAAATTGCCTCTCCCAAACCCCAAATAGAGCATCAGGATCGCCCCTAACTTCAGCAACAATTCACGAAAGGCCAGCAATGGAATGAAGTGGACTGAGTTCAGCAACTATCAAAAAGTAACGATGATTTTGGTTTGGGGCGAGAGAGAGAATTGAAGTGGCTTGGACGATTGTGGACTCTTTAAAGTCCAAGGCTAGTTTCCAAAGAGGGAGAAGAAAAAGCGAAAATGGAATCTATGGATGGATGATCCAAAGGATCAGTAACAGACTTCACAACAGACTGAGAGAGAGAGAGAGAGAGAGAGCGAGCGAGCGAGCTATAACCGGTCGATCCAGGGCTGAGAGAGAGAGAGAGGGAGGTAAAAAATAATAATAAAGGCCATAAGAACATAGAAATAGGAAAAAGAAAAAATTGGAGGATGTGTCTGTCAATGGCCAAGAAATCGAATAAAATAAATTAGAAATAAAGTGAAAAAAAGTCGGACGATCATAAAGAAACGACATGATATTCTACTTATTTACAAAAATGACACTCAGGGGCTCTTCATTTCCTCCAATCTCGGAATGGTATAATTTTTGTGTTATGGTTTGACTCGGTTATTGACTCATTTCTTTCGTAACTCTGCCTCTCGCGACGAGCTAAGCACTGGCTGCTGATATTTTTAATTCTCTTTTTCTTTGTTTATATTTTAGAAAACAAGTAGAATGTACAAATTTGAACTTTTTTTTTCCTACTTGATTCAAAATAATAATATTAAAATTAATTAATTAGTTAGATTTTTCATTTAACCTGTGTGTTAATTTAAAATTTATCATTTTCATTTTTTTATATCAGAAATAATTTAAATATTAAATATTTATATCATTTTAATCTGTATTAATTTTTCTTTTTTATATGATTTAGAAAAGAAAATATCAACTAATAAATTACAATTCAATTGATACCATTCTTTTTTCTTTAAAGATATCAAGTTCGAATCTATTGATACTGTTCGTGTCTCTTTTTCTTTAAAAATCTTAAATTTGAGTCTTTCTTTTATATCAAAAGAAAAGAAAATATCAAAAATCACATAATTAATTATTAACTTGTCCAACAGTTACAAAGATCGAAAATTCAAAATTCGAAAATTCAAAATTGAATCATCTCTAAATGTATACCAATTTACCCCTATATGCATCTGTTAGGACAATCCGATCATTTAATTTAGAGAAGAGAGTCAACCAATGAAAGTGGGGGATGGTTTTTGGAATAAAGTTTGGTTCATATAACACTTGGGTAAAGTTTGGTTCATATCATAGTTAGAGGATGCGGTGGGGAGGGAATGACTACGTTTTGTGCAGGCAGGAAAATATGGCATAAGCAGCAAGTTAAGTGGCACTGACACCGTCGGAATTGGATGTTAGGTTCTATGTCCAATTTCAACCGGAGAAGTTCAAAGGAGATCTGCCAGATAATCTTTATATACAGCTTTCTAACTTGAAAGAGCCATGGGGGCTGCTTCAAGTGGCCAGGCAGTGGTGCATCGACAACTAGCCCCATCAAAATTCAAGAAAGTGGAGAGCAAGCAAGACGATGAAAAAGAGAATGACATACTTCAATTAACTGGTGTACCTATAAGGCAGTGAAGAATTTGCTTCGCGAATTGAAAATGAGTAGTGCCAGGGGCATGCATGCATTGATAAACTTGTTGTACTGCCAAGGATTAATCAACGCGAGTCAAAGTGATCTACCATTGTGTTCATTTTCTAGTATAATCGACCGATATTTGAAACCAATCTCTAATTAATTTGTTTCAATTATTATCGAATTCAATTTAGAAGAAATTCTCCTAAAATAATTTTTTTCATTTTCAAATTTCGAAATTGAGATTTAGTTAAAAGAACTAATATCTTTATTCACTATCTGGACTATCCATATTACCATTTACCATTGGATAACTTTAACTTCATGTAACTTTTAGTGTATCTAAACTGAATCCTCTTGAATATTGTATTTTCTGTTTATGTGTTTATACATGAGAGGTCTCATTTTTTTATATCAAGATTTAAATCCAGAATTACTGGGTTGATGGAGACGAATTGTGACCACCAGAATATCCTCTTGACAACAGAGGTCTCATTAAGTCCCCTATGTTTTGAAATGAATTTTAATCTAGCAAAACACAATTAAAGCACATAAAAAAAACATTTATTTGTTTATCGTAAATGGTAAAATTACAAATCTGAATAATTTGGACTGATCCTCTTTATTACTAATATTTTTCCTTGCACACACTCTCTCTCTCTCCCCCCAAATAACTGAATATGTTTGTTACAAAGAAAATTGATATGAGGGGAAAAAAATTGTTTTGGAAAGTATTTTTCGTATATTTTTAACATTTTTAGAAAATCTATCTGTAAAAAATGGTTAAGGGAATAACTTCCAAAAAGGTTTTTTCTTTAGTTATTATTTTGAGGGGAATACATTTTTCTCATCACTTTGAAAATATGAAAATTAGTTTTCAAAATTTCATTTTCTATAGAACGATATGAGTCAAGACGTTAAATAAAATATATAACAAAAATTTAAAAGCCTTGAACTTCTAAGGTTTTAAACCCTATATGCAACCTTTTATATGTAAACTTTTTTTTTTCTTTTATATAATTTTTCTAAATGTCTCACGATGAAACTGGATTATTGGTCCCTCCGAAACTAAAAGGAATAATTTATTTAATTGCAAGAATATGAAGTAAATGTTTGGATTTTGAAAGAAGTTTTTGTATATCAATGATTCGTTGATCTAGTGGGAAGAGTATTATAACTCTACATCAAGTATTCGGATTCGAATCTTGGAAGTAAAAACGACGTTGAAAAAGTCTCCTTTGAATAAGAATCTGACCGTGTCTCAATTTAAATTAGTCAAAACAAATGTCTATATATTAGGCGATAAACTAAACATAAAACAACAAAAAGAAAAAGTTTTTGTATTACCTTAAATAACAAAATTTATTGTGGGATGACCACTATATATAGAGACCCATTGCATATACAATTTTCATCTAAAAATATCAGATCTTTAAAATTTCTCACAAAATTAAAATTTTGATAATTTACAGTTTCTCAATGTAATGAAAATAAGTGATCAAGAAGAGAAAAAAAAGTATGATATTGAAATTAAAATTTACAATTATATTGATATAGTGTTTGAGTATTATCAGATCCATTTTAGAGGTAACTCTCTCTTTCCTAATATAGTGTTTTTAATTCTCAAGTTTTAAATTTAAAATTTAATTATAAAATTTAAAACTTTTATCCCCTAAATTGTCTATTTGGATGAATAATCACTATTATCAATAAGCTCGAAGGAGTAAGATCAGGGATGCCAATGGATCGGTTATGGTTCTAGTCATGCTAATACCATATCCAATCCTAAATCTTAACTATAATATCCATCTCCGATCCTAACCCGATTCGAGTTAAAAAATCAAAAATCATATTCGACCCTACGGATTTTTCAAAAAATTCAATCCGAACCGATCCGACTCGATGTACTACATATTTTTAAAAAACTGATCCAATCCGATTTTAAACCGACTTGTGTCTGACCCATACCCGATCTAAACAATAATCTAATACATTTTTTAATTTAATAATATTTTTTTAATAATAAAAATAAAATTTATAAATTATATCAAACTATAAAAATCATTTTATTTATTTAATAATATTATATTAAAATAAAATTTTATTTCATTATAAATTTTTATCGAATCGGATTATTTATAACATAAATCCGAATCCAAATTGATCTGACTACTTTAATATCATAACCCGACTCTAAATCGATCATAACTTGATTTTTTAAAGAAAAAATTCGATCCATCAGATCAAATTTTTTAGATATCTTTCAGATTAGATCAAATCAGATCAGATATTGTTGCCCCTAAATATATACGTGTTATGTTGCCCAAATGCACATGCATTGAGTGGGTGGAGAAAGCCCCTACACAGAATCAATTGGGTCCTTCCCAGCAATGGAAAGCGACCAGCACCACGTTTGGGGCTCTTTTTCTTTTGAAAAAGTTGTGAAGCTACAAGGACAAGTCGCTCTTCCCGTCTGGTCCGGTCCGGTCCCTTGGTCAAATTATCCGACGCCCACATGAAAAATAATGTCAACCAATAATTTTGCACCCAAAGAAAAATATATATATATAAACTTAGCCCCCAAATTTTGAGTTATTATTAAATTATCCTTTCTTGAATTTCAAGTTGCAACAAAATTGGTCTCTCCATCCACTTTCCAATCAAAATTAACTTTATATACTTCATTTTTTTTTTTTCAAATTTTTTAATTTTTAACAAATTAGTTATTTTATCTTTCTAAATGCGTCGAACTAAAACCAAAATATAAAGATGAAATAAGAAAAAAGAAACTAAAGATGGGGCTAAACCCTAATTCTATAATCAGTCAATACTAATAAAAAGATTATTGTCAATGGCAATTTGCAATTGAGTAGATGTGTTACCTTTTGAAAAAATATATATCTATATATATAATTTTGTTATCCCATTCTTAATGCGGGTGAAAAATTTTTGACTTTTCTCTTCCCACGTTCTTTTATTTTATATATTTAGTTATTAATCATTTAATTATGAATAAAATCTGATATCGTCTTTCAATTTTGAAATTTAAATCTACTATCTTTTTATATAATTGTATAATAAGATAAGTGATGGAAGAGAGAAGAAAAACCATCATTAAGTTCATATATATAAATATATATATACATTAGTGAAAAAATTTTTGACACTATTCCTCCCTTAATCTTTTTATGTATATTTAGTTACTAATCATATAATTACGAATAAAATCTCTCTTTCCATTTTGAAATTTAAATTTACTATATCTTTTTATAGAATTGTAGAATAAGATAAGTGATGAAAGACAAAAGAAAAACCAATGGTAAGTTTATATGTATAAATATAAATATACATACATACATAACTAATGCCTAGTTGGTCATGGCTAGTCACTGGTTTTTCTTAGTGTACGAGAAAACAAATATCAGAAAAATTTTACCCTCAGTATGTTTGGATAGAAGGATTTGAAGAGAAAAAAAAAGATTTGAGGAGAAAATTAGTTATTTTCTTTCGTTTGGGCATTTTATGTAGAAAGAAAATAAAAGAAATGGAGTGATTTTTAACATAAAAAATTTTCTTCCCAAAAGTGGAGAAAAAAGAAGAAAAAAAGTTATCTCATAAATATACCAAATTTACCATTTTAAAATTGAAAGTAAAATTTTTTATTCTTAATGAGTCACATTTCTTTCCTTCTCTTTCACAAAACTCCCAAATAAGACGAGAGAAAATTATAATTTTCTCTTTTTTTTTCTCTCCTAACTAATCTTTTTTTTTTTTCTCTCCAAAACTTCCAAACATATTGTAAAAATTTAATTCAGTTTGAATCGGAGTTAATCAAAGCCAATATGATGGTTTATATATATATATATATATATATATAATATATATATATATATATATATTTATACAATGTGAGAGAGAGAGAGAGAGGTAGTGGTCTTAAATTTGACTGATTGCCGAAGTTAACCAAAATCAAAGCGTAAAAAGTTAACTTCAAGCAAAGGTAGACATTAAATTTACCAAAACTACTCAAAATTTAGGGAAGAATATTAGCGAAATTTAAAATTTAGGTAAAAACATTGTTTTCATCTATATTCAAATTTCAAACTAGAAAAGGAAACAAAACAATAGGGCAAAATACTATAAGCCCATTTGATTTTCCTATGAAATGAATTGGTGTTATGAGTAAAAATTTAAATGAGAAACAAAATTTCTTTACTATTTTTTCATTTTTAAAAAATACAGACATTATGAAGCGTGTAATTCTGAAAAATAAACCTCTCTCCTATAATTACTAATAATTTAGGTAACTTTGAGAGATAATCCATACAATTACTAAATAAACGAATCAGAGTATTAAGACTCAAATTCACTCCCTTCAGAAGATTTAGAGGGTGCCCTAACTAGAACCGTCACAATATACATGCTAATGCAATTATATATAGTTAGTTTTCTCTCTATATAGAAAAAATTATTCTGTTTCTTGGAAATTAACGACCAATTATAATATATGTAATATATATATATATATATATATATATATATATATATATGTATAATTGGATTCAATGTTAAGCACTTGTGTGCTGAGGCAAGATTTCTAGAGAATTGAAATTCAAAATATTCCAAGTAGATCACAAGTAATAGAATGAAATCTCATGTTGCCTCAATTTTAGGAGAAAAGATTAGCATTTGGCTTGCTGATCATCTTCTCTATCGATAAAAAATCCATGGACTTTGAAAGTGTCATGTCCCATCTTTTTTTTTTTTATTATATTGAGATTTGAATCCGAGATATTGAATTGAGAAAGAGAGTTACGATCAGTAAACTCTATTCTTGGAGACTGTCCTATTCTATCCCTTTGAACAAATTGATTAGCACTTTAATAATTGAGTCAGGGCATTGGGGGGCCTCCATTAATGATGTCAAGATTTGAATCGTCTGGAGGAAAGGATACTAATCTTTTTTCTCTGGCAAAGGTTTGGCAAAGCTTCCAATTCTTGGATTTGGTACATAGATATTTACTTTTCCACCGAAAAGGCAAATACCCAGCCCACATCCCTTGAATGTAATCAACTTGTGAAACCAATTAAAAATAGCTTATATAAATTTGAGAAATTAAGGGGAAGGAGCGTATCCATGCAAGCCTAATCATCCGCCTTATTACCTAGCTAAAGGGTGCTCAGGGACAAGGCCGAAAATTTGATAACTTTTTTTTTTTTTTTTTTTTTCTAACTTTATCCACGTGTTTTTTAAAAATTTCTAACCTATCCCTTTCATAATATATATTACCCTTGTTACCGATGTCATATAGATCTAATAACAAGACACTATATTTTTTTAATCAAAATGTTAAGTTTAAGTTTTGAGAATAGAAAAACAAATATTAGAGGAACCCCTAAATTGGATCTCAAAATTACTCGAATCATATTAATCGGATTTGTGAATACCAATAGTCAAGTAAAATATATATATTGCCCCTTTTGTCATGTATTACTTGTACTATTTTTTTTTTCTTGTCTTGGTTTAAAACTATCAATCGATATACAGAATCATATTTCGACTAATCTAATCCAAACATTACAAGAGCCCTTTACGTGAGGTGACTCCCAATATAGTCTTTTTAATTCTCAAATTTCAAATTCAAAATTTGATTAAAAAATTTAACATCTCATTTTATTACACGGACTATCCATTAATTATATTACCTCTACTATCTTTATTTTTTATTTTTTTTTCCTGTATTCTTCTATATGTTTTTTCTCTTGGCCCAAAACACGCACTCGTAAAATCTGACCCAAAACGCATGCTTGCAAATCCAACCCGGCCATGCCCTGCGATGGGGGATTACTAGCTACACGTCAATGTGTTTGTAGGGTTTTAACTTTGGCTTCGTTGTTTATTTGCCATGGATTAATTTGGGTTTTAAAATCTTTAAATTATTTTGGTTTCAATTCAATAACATGCCATGTAAACTTATTCCTAGAAACAAAATTCAATACAAAGGCCAGACCTTGATGCGATATTTGATATGTTGTTCGTAGGATCAACAAGTAAAGATTTTTTCTAGAGTTTATATGAGTTTTCAACTTCCATTGTAAGTATAACATCATTCAAATCGGACCAAAAAACTAATGAAGAAACCAGATCATGGGACTATGACCATTACCTATAAATAATAACCTTAACCCTAGTAGCCCTTCACCTTTTTTGCTCAAAATAACATTAAGTAGACAAAGCAGAGGACTCCCACAAAAAAGCCTTTACCAGCCCAGAGAGGGACTTCACATACCATGTATGGTACAAAATTGCTGCTGCTTTGAGCAGCAATTTCATATGAAACCATGAAATAAAACACATATGACCTGCAGCCAACATTTTGTAACTTTCAATAGCATGAACTTTATATGACCAAAAGAAGACCGTAAACCATCAATTCACTGGTGCAGAACATAACAGCATGCATGATCAGAATCAGAACCATACAACAATTTTGCAGCCAGAGCGCTCTGCCAACTAGTAGTTAGACAATGCTCTTAAGAAAATAGTTCGTGCCATTTCTGTTGCTTTGAAATCAACAGCGGCTTCTCACCCCAATGAGATTAGCAAAGCCAAGCCCAAAGGCACCATCAGATTCTTGTTGTACCAAAATTTTTTAAGAGTATATGAACAGCACCTCAAGGAAAGAGGAGAAAGAAATTTCAACAGAGAACTAAACTTCGAGCATTCCTAACCATGCTAATTCAGTTGTTATTGCTGCACAAAGTACACATTCTTTCAACTGTACAAACCTCATAAGAGTTTTTCCCTTTGGCATTTGCAGGTACATGCTTTGTGCCCAACTGATAATTTTAACTAGCGCACCTTTTCAATGCTTGTTCAATAATTTTATCCCATGGAAGAACTGGTTTCACCAGTTTCATCTTCGCTGAAACTGGATGGTATCTCTGGAGGACCTCTACAGTGGACAAAGAAAAATCGACAAAATCAGAAATAAAGACCAAAAATCATTCAAGAAATACATCTATTCAAATATAAGGAGATTATATCCTGCCAGAGCACCACTAGGTATCCCATGCACATGCATTCACAAAAATAAGCATCTGAGTGGGTAGAATCCATCACTCAACGAAGTTAATTTTTCAACAGAAACAAATTCCTTCTCACATGCATTTTTGTGGCAATAAACAGCAGAACCTTTGGAGGAGAAAAAGAAAAAAAAAAAAAAGAAAAAAAAAAAAAAAAAAACCCAAAACACAAAATACGAAAACCAAAATAAAACATAAAACATAATAAAGGTGAAAATTATAAATCTTAAGTCTCAGAATATATATAAACATAAGATATATTTCCTTTTGAATGAGAGAGAAAGGACTGCTCTTGTAGGTTTCTTATACAAGTACCAAGAATACGCAACAAAATAGAGAAGAGAGGAAGAAAGAAGGAAAGACATGAGAGGTTGCTTCAGCAATCCAAATAATTGAAGCCAAGTTTGAATTATGTCAGTCGATATGTCAGGCATGCAATGAATACTAAGTAGAGGAAAAGGAGTACTGACATACAATGAATACCAAGTAGAGGAAAAGGAGTATATTTCAATATTTTAACATTTTTATGCATATCCAGTATGTCATTGAAAGTGGTGTGAGGTAATTAGAATCACTAGTCTGTCCGGTACTCATTGCTCAATTGGGTTTGTTACTAAACTGGACCTTCCTCCTGAAATGCCATGCTCCTGAAATGATACAATTGAGATGGAACAGAAAGCAAGAGCCTGCCTCATTATCACCACGAGAAGTATCCCCACCTTTATTAAGAAATGGTCTTTCCACAGAATTAACAACTATATCATGCTAGTTAAAACAAATTCTGACAACTATATCAACAACTATATGATTCACATTACCTTTTGACTTCATCATAACAAATTCTGAATCTGTTGCGAGTAAATGAGCAAGATTTTGGGTAAGATTGAAATGAAAAGTTTTATAATTCTAACTTTTTTCCTAGGGGCAGACAAATTTGGAACCTTCCCCCTCACAATTCCCCCTTCTATCTCTCATTCATTCCATTCGTCCATATTGTTTATTGCCATCTTTATGCAATATCTTCCTTTTTTTGATAGAAAAGAAAATTACATTAGATAAAGAGAAGAAAACACAAAATCTCCCAAAGATAAGAATCCTTAGAAAAAGTGAGAAAACAAGAACAAAGGGTGAAAACACATTTGCCCTTCACCCTCTGCTCAACTCTTTTAAGCTATGCTCCTTATAAATTCCGGAGGCATGAATTCCCAAAGAAGTGAAAAAGGCAATCTTATCCCTAGAAGAGAAGAATCAGTGGTCTGATTTTCTAAGAATCCTCGCATAGATGCACAACAGCCATGCATCCTTCTTCCCTCCAAAACCTCTAAATCCAGTAAGAAACAAATCCAGAAGACTATTTGGACAAATCCAAACATTATCAAACACCATCAATGGACCATTCCACATCACTGGTGCAACAGAATGGTGCAAAAGTTAATGATCTCTACTTACAGAACTATTATAGCACAACGATACACGTGGCAAGATAGCTGCAAAAGGCCTCCTCTTTCCAAGTAGATCATTAGTACTGATATTATTAAGCAACATTGACCAAGTAAAACCCCCAAACTTGGCAGGGACTCCTGCCTTCCAAATAAAATCGTTTAAAGGAGAACGAGGATGGTGAGAAAACTAATAAAATGATTAAACAAATATTTGCAAGTAAAAGCACCCGTGGTATCAACACTCCAATCCCCACGTCTGGATCATTATAGGAAGATTCATTTCCCTATGAGAGGAAAAATAAGGAAGAAATCTACAACTATTCTATCATTAAGATCTCATAAAAACAAAAATCCTAATAAATTGAATAACCCTCCCAGTTGTAAAAATCTTTAATATGAGCGGAATAAAGCGTACACAAACTGTAAAGATGAGAGAAAGAAGTGGATAAAGGCAAATTCCTCAATCTACATATCCTCCGAAAAATGGCCCCATAAAACCATCACCGAGTCTCAAAGACAAATGAGGAATAAAAGTATAATATAAATGAGTGATGAATTTCCCAATGTTGTAATAAGAAACTCTCACTTGAGCATTGGCATCCCATTCTTTGAGAAGTAAATGATACTTAATCTTTATAACCTTATGCCAAAATGAATTGGGTATAAGGGAAACTTTCGAAGCCATTTGCTAACACAAGAAATATTCTTTCATACCACATTACGAAGACACAACCCACCCATAGACTTAGGTTTAGAAACTTAATCGTATCCTTGATTTTTAGAAATACTTTGTATTATCTTTTAAATTAAATATCCTATATTTCATTTTTCATAATTAAAAATGGACCTTGATTTAAATAAGAAATAAATTGTATTTAAGCTATTAGAGTAAATTACCCAAAATTAAAAGACTAGCTTAAAATAAAGTTATAACAAACATTACAAGAACAATCAGAAAGAACATTTGAAATTTTACAAGGTTAAGACATGTGGCCTTTGTTCTTTGTCCTTTTTCTCAAGTGTAACACCCATATAATATTAAATGAGTCATCTTGGGCTTTAGTCAGAAGCACAACTGTTCTCCTTTTAAAATTTGTTCGTAATTAAATAATGTTCAGATATTAAAATGGTTATCCGTTTTTGTTTTACGAAGGCATTAATAATAGATCTATTTAACTTGACTAGTAATTGAATTGAAACACTAGTTAGAATATTTTACATAAATTATTTTACTAAATGATTAGTAACACTACAATATTAAAATATTTTTGCTAATTTCAATTTTTATCTATAAATTTAAAATGATAATTTTACATATAACAGTTTTACATTCATTATCTACATTTTGCTATCATAAGTCCAAGAACTTCAATTCGACTCCCTATCTTGATTCCTCAATTATTCTACTGTTATTATTATATTTTTTGTTTCAAGCCTTGTTCAAATAGCTCCAAGATTCAAGTATTTTTCTTTTCTTTTTTTTTTTTGTAATCAAAATTTTACTTAAACTAGTTTCTCAACTTTTTGAGATTTTATTATGATAAGTTAAATGCAACTTCTTTCCAAAATACATAGATATGTGTGTGTGTGTGTGTGTGTATTATATACAATTTGTTTCTTATTTAAATTAGTGGCTCTTTTTTGAATATAAGTAAGTCAATCATAAAATATTTAAATTAAAAATGTTATATAAAGATGACAACAAACAGCTTGGACCAATGTAATAAGGAGGAGATAGAAAACTGCACTAGGGGGAGAGGATCCAGATTTGCTGGAGACAACCCTGATCCTCCCTCCATCTTACGGCTTTCCAAAATGATTCATAATGCCTTTTTGACTTCATCATAGCAAATTCTGAATCTTTTGCAAGCAACTCATAATTTTAATTTTTCAAAATAAAATAAATGAAAGACGAATACCTACGTGGTCCATTTGAAAAGGTTCCTCATGACAGTAATGTCAAAAAATGGAGATCAATGCTTGAAAGTATAAAGTGATAATTCTTAGTAGAAATGGCCCAACAACAATGTGCAAATAACTTTCTAAACAGGCCCCCAAAAAGATGAAACAATGCATTATTCATCAATTAGCTTAGTAAGTAAACTGCAATATCATAAGGCAAAAAGGAACCATGTCCAGCATTCTGGACACTAACCTTCCTAACACATCCACAACAAGAATCATAATAAAAATAGTTCAAATTAGTCACATTTTTTTTAATCATGGATTCTATGCTTTGTAAACAATGTCAACAGGAGGAAACAGAGAAAAAAAAAAGAAAAAAAAGAAAAATCACTAACCCTTTGGCATGGTTTGTCCAGGTTGGAAGGCCAGGAACTGATGTCTTTGGTGCATGATCAAGCTGTGAGAACTCATCCCTGCCCCTCTTTTCAACCTTTAGATACACAGGCAATATGAAGTTATGAACTAGATCCAACCAAAGAGTGTAGCAATAATACTGTTACTCATACTGATACTAAATAATAAAAATAATATGGCGATTGTAATTATAATAATAAATAATTATATACAAATTACAAGTTTAACCATCAAAGTCTACAGAACTACAAAATAGTGAGAACTTACTCTTATATCACTTGTTGGACTCACATTCATCCTAACAACATCTGAGTGCTCCTTCATTATTCTTCTTTCAGCAGCAGACTTCTCCTTCTGAAAGTATAGAAATCAAAAATTCAATATAAAACTTAAACTGCAACCACCATAGGAGGAACCAAAATCATTTTAAACACATATAACAAGTGTAATTAGATAAACCTTTGTAACCCATTTTGACAGTGCCATATCCTCTGTGTCAAAAGTCTCACTGGCCCTATGTATCAAATTAGAAGATTTGGGCTCAAACTGTTCCCTCCTCCGGACAACTTTTGAAGTGATATGATCATTGTCATCCAACCAAGGCTCAGCACTTCCACTAGAAATTTTTCCACCATAAAGAAGTGCAGAATGGTTAGAAACAGAAGCAGCTCTCATCTCTTCAGATCCGTGCTTAGATTTCATTCCATGCTTCCTGCTGGTATGGTAAACAGAGGTCTCTCCAGTAGAATCATCATTTAGATCCAGTGGAGAATTTCTTCCTGTGAAAGGTTGACCATAATTGGGCAAAGAAGACTTTTGCTTTAATTTGTGATGAGAATACTTCTCTTGATCAGAACTGTCCATGCTTCTAAAGTTCATTCGGTCAACATACGAATCTGGTGAAGTCATTTTAGGATTATATGCTTCATACCTCTGACAACAAAAAGGAGGAAAAGTTTAACTAATCAAAAACATAGTCAATTATGCTGCAAAAGGATGCAAAATTGACATGTGCATGCCTATGATTGTTGAATACACAAGCCATAATGGCAGGTTCTAATTATTCAAAACTTTAACATCCATGACTATCAATCTCCTCTGAATTTTTCTTTTTACAAGTCTAGGCTGAATCTTCTTTACATTTTTGATAAAAGGTTAAGAAGCGGAAGAAACATAAAACAGCTGAATGAAGGAATTCGGATGAGTGCAACTTCTGTACACAAACTGAGAAAGAATTTAGGCTCAGAAAATACTTTAGATTGAATAAGGAGTTGAAAAAGGTGTGGCACATAGTGTGGAGCAGTCAGTTTTCCCATAGGGCATGTAAAGTCAACAAGAACACCCACTATACATATATATAGTGTTTGGCTTTATCTTTAATGGCTTATATTTAGAAGAGAGTTTGGCATGCAAATACTTGTTCTGTGTCATCCTGCCTATCCTCAGATTGGCCCTGTCAAAACTAAGATGCTTTTCTTTGTTTGGCAATGTAAAGATTTTGGAATTTTCACTTCATTACATTTATTCGGGTTGTTGTCGTTAACCTTTTTTTTTTTTGATATTCAACTTATTCACAGTTGTTTACTTCTAGAAAAAATTTTATTTCTTCAGTTCATTGCAAATAAGTTAAATGATTTAAAAATTTTAAAAAAAAAAAAAAATCCATCCATATCTTTTTCTACTAGCATGTCCATATATTTCTACTCCCTCTATTTTAAGAACTTTCGGTCAAACAGATTGTAACTAAACTCCATTTTCCACTGCATATGATTTTGTTACTGCTTCTTAATGAATAAGGAGGTCAGGTGACCAATTTTGTACCAAAGACAAGCTATTTATAGCGAAAAACACCCAATGTAACCTTTTTATTTCAAAGGAAACATTACGGGTGCTGTTAAGCACATAGGTAGTAGGTTACGGTCAACATTCTCAACATAATTAATAAATAGATAAAGGTCTGGTTTAGTTTACACATAACTCTCCTATACATGTTTTAGATTAAGACAAACATGAGTGAAAACAACTCAATTACACCCAGTAACAATAGGAATGCAATAGAATGGTTATGGCAGAGATAACAATGGATGGTTGATAGCTGGAAGTTGGATTGCTTGCCATAGTAACATTGATGACATGCTCCCCAGACGAGGAGGGAACACAGAATGCAAAGGATAAAGTTGTTGGCCCTTAAAAATGCAAATGGATGTTTACTTGGTATCAAAACACATCCTCCTACCAGCTATGAAAGGAAAATATGCTTCGGAATTATAGTATCCACAAGTATGCAGGTTCAAGTTGCACCGAATAGGCAGTTACAGTTTGGGAAGTTCATGAGGATATCATGACATAACACATAAACCTACCAGGTTTCTTTGTTCTATTACTTACAGATCTGGAAGAACACGTGGTATAGAAATAATTAAGCAGATAACATCATGTGACCATCTAAGACCATAACAGCTGCTTGCTAAAAGCTCCATAATTACACATGAACTTATTTTACACAGAAGTAGAATTTTGGCATGTACAGTACAGCAGACCTGCTGAAAATGACACCCTCAAAAGGGCGGGGACATGTTGTCTGTTTAAGTTTAGTTCTTTCTTGTATCTATTTACAATTAAGCTTGCAGGTCATTTAGGTTGAGATTCACAAACCAACTAGATAATGTTTTAAGATATGTGTCAAAGCTCAATAGCTTTTACTTATCCTATGTTGCCATTAATAAGTGATTCAAAGAATAAAATATTCAGGACAAGATGACCTTGCCAGTTTGCTACAATTTGTTAAGCATTGAATAGTATAAAGCACAAAGACCACTCACAGGTATAAGACTGGCTTGCCTATGAACTCCGTTAATGTCTGGGGACTGGGACAAGTGGTCACCAATGAAGTACGATTCTGCCAAAAAGCTCCAAAAGATCAGCAATAGCAGAAGGGTATCCTGCAGCTAACAAGCATAGACCAGAAACAACACTTGCATATAATTACAAAGCTTGAGCAGTTTGTATACACACTTTTGCATCTCAACCATATCCAATATTAAAGAAGAGATATTCATATGAAAAATGGTGATGACAATTTTCTTTAAAAAAGAAAAAAAAGAAAAAAAAGAACACACCAACAACAACAACAACAACTATTATAAGGCACAACAAGGATATGGTATTTAAAAATAATGTTCGACATTCATGAGAATGGGTGTTCATATATTTGACCCTACTCAGCTTTGTTAGCAGAGTAGCTAGGGCTGGCTCTATGAATTCTTTTTTTTTTTTCATTCATCCCTATTTAAATCCATGTGGGTGGCTAGATAAAAAAATTATCATATTGTGTTTCACCACCTTTCCTTGTGTTTGCTTAGGCCTACCCATAATCCCTCGAGCACCTAAGCAACTTATGATATTCAGATATAACTACATACAATTTTCCACTACGTCCACAACCCCCCCCCCCCAAAAAAAAAAACCCATTAATCAAACCACACTGGAATCTAAATTAGGACCAACTATATGAAGTATCTAGTGTTTAAAAAATAGTTTTAAAAATAGATATTTCCTGTGGTCAAAATATACAGCAATTATCAGATGACTTTGTGCTCAACATAGCATCTTCAGCATCTATGGCTTCTGTTGTAAGGTATCCACCTTCAAGATAGCCAGCCAAAGTGGGTAGAAACATCAGAAAAACAAAAAAGAAAATTTTCATTAAAACAACGAGTTTGAAATCAGCAAAATACATCCAAAGAATTAAGATAAGAATGACCAAAATTCAACATGTCTCTCCATATCAAAGCATACATATCGTACATAGACTTGTTTTACTTGGCCATCCTAGTTGATGTGGTTATGGTAAAACCTGGGTAAGGTCAACTATTCCTTGACACTTCGAACTCACAAAACCACAGAAGCCATGGACGTGCATCGCAGACATTAAGGAACAACAAGAAACTTTAACACATAATTCTGGAAAGAAAGGCAACTTATATGATGCATCCCAAATTGACAGACGAATGAAAAATAGATAAACAAATAAAAGGAAATCCACTGGATCTATCTTACCATGAGCAGGATTTGTTGCAGGTACCTCAAATGCACCAGGGGGGAGAGGCTGAAATTCAACACCGAGTGGTGGACCATCCTCCCGATAATGTCTGCCCAACTGTCTCTTGACAGCTGTGATAGCAGCATTCTCTACTTCACCCTTCACTTTCAAATATCCTGATGGCCTCCCATACCCCCTATTACCGACACCTTTGGCATTAGGTGGAAAAATGATTCCATTCTGTGCAAGATATCGTGAGGATTCTGCATCACAAGGAACCTCACTCTGCAGAAAGTGGCTATCTTGGAGAGCTGAGCTACTTTCTGAAGAAGAATCATCCATGCCACTGTAATGACTTATATGCCCATAATTGGCATCAAGAGCTTGATGATCATTGCCATAGAGCCTATGACTTTCAACCTCCCTTGGATCAACATACCTATAATCTCCTTGTTTGGTGCTGCCACAAGAATCCTGTTTGAGTCCACTACCACGATCCTGCATAATAGCACTTGACCGATCTTGTCTTCCATTTGCACATGCTTCATCTCTTTTTTTGTCCTTTAATCTTCTGTGGCAAAACCATCCAGATACCTGCTTTTCTGTCAACCCTATCTTCTCTGCAAATTGCAACTTCAATTCCTCTGATGGATACTTGTGTTCTGCAAAGTTTACCCTTGTTTTCAAGCTATTTATGTAATTGCAAAAGGTCACCTACCATCATAATTGAACATAGGAAACAAAATCACCCATACCATTGTAAAATTTCTCCAATGCCTTCACCTGATCAGGCGTCTTTAGCTTTCTTTTCTTGTTTTTATCAGTCAGAGCTTTATTTTCTTCAGAACGCACTTCACATGATTCTGTAACAGTGATAAAACAAAAGATGGCACAGAGGAAGTGAAAAAGTGTCAAATTAGACAGGAGTCCCAAGATATGTAAACATAAACTTTATACTTATGAACCATAGCAACACACTCTTTCAACAAAAATCCCATAACAACAACAACCTAGGCCTTCTATCCCAAAATTTGGGGTCGGGCCATATGAGAGAAAAAAAAAAAGATTTAGTTTGTGCGGATTCTCCTATGTCACTCATTCCTATCTAAAACCATCTCCTTAACTAAATCCATAACTATCATATCTTTACAAATGCACTGCATCCAAATTTTTAACGGTCTACCTAAATCCATAACAAAAATTCCATAGAAGAGCAAAAACCATAAATTCTGCAGCAAGATATTGGAAAGTGGATTGACAAATCGTGAAGGAGTTCTACTTTTGAAAATATTAGGGTAACAGAAGAAAGACATACTGCAATCAGTAAGAACCAAGTAGCAAAGCTGTAACATAACATAAAGTTATAAATTATCTTTTTCGGTTGAGAAACACCTCTCTCAATCCTGATGCTCATTCAGATACATAGCAATCTACGCAATGGTTCTAGTCACCCCTATGAGGAAACTTTTCATGAAACATAATGTTCTATAACTTTGGGGCGAATAAAAATTCCCATCACCAAATAAAAAGGATAAAAGAAGCATCATTACTATAAACTATACATAAAAGCTTGCCCTCCAATGCAATGTCTAGCCACATTAAAACGAACCTAGCAGATAATCCAACCTTGGGATAACCCCTCATCCATAGTTCTACGTGTAAGAGAGCAGATAGCAAATAAAAAACAACAGAAAACAGGAGCAACAGCTTGCACGATGCATGGTGCTTAACTCCAGATCCAAAATTTGTGTCAAGACTTCAAAGCCATTAAGAGGACAATTTAGAATACCCAATAAATGGTTGGACATAGGAGGTTCCAAATGATATTGAATTGCCAGAACCAAAATGCAGATGATATACAATTAACATGCTACATCCAACATCTGACATACTATGTCCATATGGTTTATGTGCGTAAGGTGAAACTAAAGGAAATTCATCCGAAATAGTCAATAAGATGGATTTCCACTAACCAAGAATCTACTACAATCATTGTGGTGATACAAAATGATCTCCAGTAGCAAAGAAAATCTAATATTTGTTCCAACAGTAAACTCTATTAACCAATAACAGGTACAGTATGGGTTATAATCAAAGGGCATGAAAAGCCACCCTACAAATTCAGCCGAAATGATTTCAACCTTATAAGCCTAATTCGATTCAAACCAGCAACCATCAACCTATGTAAACAAAAACCGATCCAGGTTAAAGAACCATTACAACCCTAGCAACGAACACAAACCCAAAAGAACCATACAATTCTCTACCACAATTTAAAGTCATCCAAATGCCTCTGAACAAATTCCCTAAACATTCCATAAGCATAAAAAGAATTCGACCAAAGTTGGTTCAAAAACCCTAATCACCAAAACAACAACAGCAAAATGTTCCAACTTCTCAATGATGTCGGAAACGATTTGAGCAAATGCATAGGACTCAACATTGAAGGGCCATTCAGTTTGACCGAAATTGGAATTTCAATTGCCGAAAAACAAGATTTATTGCGTGATCTGAAATGGGAAAATGGGAAGAACCGATTGAATGAATACCTTCTTCCATTGCCGTTGGTGAGAAATGTCTAGGGTTTCTGCGTTGTTTCTCCTACCCCCTTTTTGTGGACAAACACAAAAGAGAATCAATTTGGCAAGAAAAAAGAGAGAAAATTCATATGAAATTGAAACTCTAAAACCAGAAAGTAAAAATGATGAATGGGTTTAAGAAAAGAGCTTTAATAAGAAGAGAGAGAGAGAGAGAGAGAGAGAGAGAGAGAGAGAGGTGGGCATAGGCAGCTTATGCTTTGTCATTCATTGCAAGGGTCCTTTTCCAATCTCTTCCGCTCAAAGGCTTTTACTAACGTCAGTTTGGTTTTTCTTTAATCAAATCCAATTTTGGCTCTATTGCCTTTTTCTCTTTATTATTTTATTTTTATTTTTTCTTCCGTTTTAGATTTTTTAAATGCCTTTTAGGGTTGGCGAAGGTTACTCTCTGTTTCTAACGATACCCCATGCCTGTCTATAATGCAACTAGTTTCTCTATCCGTGTTAATGAACAAGATACTCATAAAATATAAATTATATTTTTTTATTATATAAATATTTATTAAATTTATAATTAAGTCAATATTTAAATTAAATTATTATTTAAATCAACGAAATATATGATATATATTAATGATAAAAAAAATAAATCTAACAACTGAAATTCTAAAAAATACAAACTAATGAAATAAAAAATAGATAATAAGTAGAGTAAAAAGGTAATAGAAATAAATGAACAACTATTGGTGAAAAAAATAAAAAAAAAACATGTGTTAAAAAAATGAAAGACCAAAGAAGAAAAGAAGGGTAAAAAAATAATAGGAGCAAGAAGCTAAATAGAAAAAACTGTGATTTAAAAATAAATGGATAACCATATATGTGGTGAAAAATAAAAAAAAAAAAACTTATATTAAAAAATGTTGAAAAACTAAAGTTTTTAAAAAAAACTGGATAAAGAAAAGGATTCGAATGGACAAGTAGGGAAAAAAAAGGAAAAATCTTTGTTTAAAAAAAGGAATAACTTAACGAAAAAATTTAGGTAAAAAAAAGAGCAAGGATCTAAATGAGAAAAATTATGATTTAAAAATAAATGGATGTTCATTTGTGAGACTAAAAAAATAAAAGGAGAAAAACTTATATCTAAAAAAGATGAAGGATTTAAGAAGAAAAAAAAGTCAGGTTGAAAAAAAAGAGAACAATGATCAAAATGAAGAAAATAAAAAGCTATGATCTAAAGATAATGGGATAACCATATATATGGTTAAAAAACAAAAGGAAAAAAACCTATATTCAAAAGAATGAATGATCCAAGGAAAAAAAATGGGCAAAAAAGGTGAAAAGCTGAAAAAAATTAAATAAATAAAGTGTGGTCTTAAAAAGACAAAAGATCTAAATGAAAAAAAAAAGTTTGGTGGATCCAAAAAATATGAGGTTACTGTTCATAAATAATAGAGGACTGTAGTAAAAAAAGAAAAGGAAAAAAAAAACTGGATGGAAAAAAAGGATGCAAGTGAAAGAAAAAAAATTAGGCGGGTCAAAAAAATGGGGTTACTGTTCATGAATAGTGTAAAAAAATAGGAAAAATCTTTATTTAAAAAAAGGAATAAATTAAGAAAAAAAATTAGGTAAAAAAATAAAAAGAGCAAGAATCTGAATGGAAAAAATTATGATTTAAAAATAAATAGATATTCATTCTCGAGGCAAAAAAAAGAGAAAAACTTATATCTAAAAAAGATGAATGATATAAGAGAAAAAAAAAGGTCAGGTTGAACAAAAAGAAAGCAAGGATCAAAATGAAGAAAATAAAACGCTATGATTTAAAAATAATGAGATAATCATCTATGTGGTAAAAAAACAAAATGAAAAAAACTTATGTTCAAAAGGTTGAAGGACCCAAGAAAAAAAAATAAAAAAAAGGGTGAAATTTTGAAAAAATAAATAAATAAAATGTGGTCTTACAAAAACAAAAGACCTAAATGAAAAAAAAAAAAAAGTTTGGTGAGTCAAAAAAATATGAGGTTACTATTCATGGTAGAGGACCGTAGTGAAAAAAGAGAAAAAAAAACACTGGATGGAA
The DNA here is from genome assembly GCA_037126225.1 of Dillenia turbinata. Lineage (NCBI taxonomy): Eukaryota > Viridiplantae > Streptophyta > Magnoliopsida > Dilleniales > Dilleniaceae > Dillenia > Dillenia turbinata. Next base: position 16,547,729 of record JBAMMX010000007.1, on the reverse strand, counting down.
AAAAAAGGATGCAAGTGAAAGAAAAAAAAAATGAGTGAATCCAAAAAAATATGGATTCACTATTTATGAACAGTATCCATAAACAATGAACTCAACTCCCTTTTAGAGTGTATAATATTGATATTCCAAAAATATCATCAAAGCATTAATTTATAATTTTCTATATCTTTAATAAGGTCATGTGTAATACAAAAGAAATATATATGATCAAAAATTGTCTTCTCAAAAATTTTCTTCGTACGTTTGATTTATAATAAGATTTTCTATGATGCCCATAAAATAATCAGTTGAATGATTATTCAATTACCACATATCCTGTAACTTTTATGTTCATAAGATTTTAGAAAATTCAAAATTTCATTTACATGCTTGGGCACCAAATTTAAGCACCAAATTTGAAACATATATAATAAATGTGTTATTAAATAAAACTGTTATTAAATATAAAATGTTAAATTTATAAATTCCAAAATCTAGATTATACCACTAAGAGTTAATTTTTTTTTGTACTTGATTAATCGATATTTTGAATTATATTTCAACTAATTTGATTTAAATTACTATTGATTCTTTTTAAAGGGAATTCTCTCAATATAATTCTTTCTATTTTTAATATTCGAAACTGAATCTTGATTAAGAAATTTAATATACTTCCCATTAGATCGATTGTAATTCTTCGAAAGAGAAATGGAATATAAAGCATTTGAGTTGTATATAGAGAGAGTTGGATATAAACAACATTGGACTTGATAGAACAATATATTACTAAGGTAATGGTTAATTTATGATATGATACCAAATCAAGTTTGTAAAGCCTTGTGCAGTGGGAGACCTGGGCTTAATCACAATGTAACATAAAGTAGGACACACTAGGTAGGCGAGCTATTTACTGAATTTTTTTTTTAATTAAAATTATTATTCTATTATTTTTTTTTAAATTGTTAATTTCGTATTTTGAGAGTGTGAAATTAGTTTTTTTGTTTGTAATGTGTTATTTAAAAAAAAATGATTTCATGATTTCGCACTCTGTGAGTGGGAAATCATGTGGCTCATGGGTCGTTGCTAACTGTCTGTGGCTTGTGGCCTATGGATCACCACTCATAACTCATGCCTTGTCGCTTGTGTTTCTTAACTTGCTGATTACCCTACTCCACATCAAAACACTCCTAACAATCCATACCAACTTATAAAATAACTAAAAAACTACCAACTTTACTTCACACCAAATAACCATACTCCAAATAATCATATTCCAAAACACCACCAAATAACCATATTTCACACTACAAGATAATTTTAATCTAAAACAAACATGTCCATCCCAAACATCAATAACTAAAACACTATCAAACAATTTCAACCGTGACCACCATCAAAATTTAATCAAACAATTTTAACCAAATATATATCACCTCCAAAACCTCTAATATCAAAACAACATTAACCAACAACCAAAGTACAACCAAATAAGTTATACCATGAACACCATCAAAATTTAACCAAACAATTTCAACCAAACATATATCACTTTCAAAACCTCCACTATCAAAATAATATACACCAATAATCAAAATACAAATAAATATCTTCAGCCATGGCTACTACCAAATTTTAAATAAATAATTTCAACTAAACATATATCACCTCCAAAACCTTCACTATCAAAACAATATATACCAAACAACTTATAAACGTTTAAGAGACATAAAGAAAGAGATTATAAGAAATTTTATTAATAAAAAATTATGAATAAAATTGAAATTACCGTTTATAAAGTTTAAATATAATACGTGTTAAATGCTAAACCTATACCAAATGTCGCAAGGAGATTATCTAACATTGCATCGCGGCTTACGTCTGATGAGAATGCAAGCTAGCCTACCAAACAGAGGTGAAGGTATATCATATAACTATACGCCCTCATCACTCTCAAGGAATGTGATTGCAACTGTCCCAATATCATCAAAATGTCGACAATGACGACGACGCTGATGGTAAATATTAAGTCTTGAAGGCTCAATCAGTGTAATATCGTCAATATCATCTGTAAATGCTATAGTAAGAGTCGAACATGAAAATGACACAGATATTTCTATCGGCTTGTCATAATCATCTACATTATCAAAAGTAAAAGGTATCTCATCGGCTTAATAGCTCTCTATGTAGATGTTAAAGGATGGTAACTCTTAGATGGCTCATGTCTAACTAGTTGAAATGCACATCATAACATATCTCTGAGATGTCTAATTCTAGAATCCATTTCTTCGATTGTAAAGACGTCAGATGCTACCAAGTACATATTCTCGAGATGATAAAACTATAAAAGATTAAAAAAAATAAATATTATGTAAACAATAAAGTAATATTAAATGGTAAACTTATTTTGATTTACGACAAGCTCCATTTGCACCGCGGTCGGTCAGAATCCCTACTGATAACAATGTATAGGGTTGCTAATGCACATGTAGGTGATTTGATGATACCACTCTATATAGTCACCTGTCGTCGTCAGCTCATCGAAAAACTCCTCTCCATCAAGGGTGTGATATCGACAATTAGACTATGTACCCTAGTCCAATCCTGTCCATGTATCATACGTCGATCAGTCCAATGCAACTTCTGGTCGATTCGTATAGGTAAAAGAATACCTTATAACAAACCGAATTGTGTCATATAACCCTCTCGGGGAAATGAAAATTGACTATCTCAAAACAGATAAGGGAGACACTAGCACACCATTTATCGCAGCCAACAAGACAATACATGGACAACATCTTCGGGTCGACATACGAATATGACATCCAAACGACCTGAAAAAAATGATGTTAGTTTGATCTATAGCAATAGAAGCGTTTGCCAATACCAAAGATGAAATTTATACTCACGTCATCCTTACTCATATGATCGAGTTGATCCTGATATGTTCTAAGAATAAACTAACCTGTATGTATATAACTACACAGAATATCCCAACATTTATAAATAAAACAATGTCAATGTGAAATTATATAAAATCAAAGGAATATAAAAAATAATACAAATAAATGAAGTAAATACTACGTTCAAAGATTCTCGAGGGCCTCTAGGCAGGTGCAGAGCAGAGAGCATCGTATCAATGGTGTGGCATCTAATCGAGATAAACATAGACACTCTCTCTCATACCCAAAACTGATAAAAGAAAAAAATTTGAATAAATGATATAATATGTAGATAAAGTATTATTATGTAAAAAATAATATATCAAATGGAGATATAATAATTATACAAGTAAAACTAAACCACAAATATGTCTAATGCCATCAATAGAAACTTGACACATAGTTTTATAAAGTATCGTCAAGACAACACTACTCTGACTATATTATCTAGTGCAATCAAGATCTCGTAGAAACTCCAGATATATGAGCTTCACTCTCGAGCCAGATTGACCCCCAAAAAGACTACACAGCAACTGCATAATGCTACCATGTAGGTGAAACTTCACTTGTGTTGCATTTGACTCCGAATCTAGAAGATGTGAATTAAGGAAACTCGTGATAAGCCGTAATTTAAGATAGTCTTCAAAAAAATCCTCTAAACTAAGAAAAAAACCCAGGAAACTATGACATAAATCCTGCCACTCAGCGATAAAATAAGTCGAGTCCATTCCAATAATTACATCTCCATCAATAGACAATCGAGAAGAATCGAAACATCCTATAATGTGATCATAGTCTCACCAATCGGTAAGTGAAAGGTATGATCTCCTGTCTCCATCTCTTGACAATTGCGATAATAAGCACATGATCGTGCTGAATATACCCAAATCTATAGAAACCATAAAAGCCCATCCGTAAAAAAATTGTATGGACCCTAACATCAAGGGGTCGAGCAGCCTAAAACGCACAATCGGAACTATGCATCTCTAGGGGTATTACTACCGATCTCTCATATAGACTAAAACCAATGTATAGACTGTAACGTCAATACACTAGTGTCCCATAAGTCTGGGGTAAACTTTGAGAGTAGTCCATAGACTGTGAACTCTTTGATCTTGATCATCACGACATCAAATTTTCTAATTTATTTTTGTTCGGCCAACTTATGCATTAACTCCGTTAGCGGTTTGTTCTTAAATCACTGGTTGAAATTAGCCTCCACGTGATGTAAACAAAGTCTATGACACACAAATAATGATTGGATATTACTATTCCTCTCTATGGCTCGCATTATACTGGGCACCCTATCCGATATCAAGTACACTCTAAGCCAATCACCAATAGTGTGCGCTCTCAAATTCTTCAAAAAGCATGCCCAACTTACAATGATTTCCTTATTGACAATAGCAAAAACAAAGGAAGAATGTAATTAGCCGCATCCATTCCAACAACAATTAGAATTTTCTCCATATATCTTCCATATTGAAATGTCCTGTCAATACTAATCACTTATTTGCAATACCTAAATGTATCGATACATGGTTTAAAGGCCCAAAAAACTGAGTGAAAAACCCTCTCATTAGACCCTGATATTTAAGCAAATCTCCACTCAACAATAGTCCCAAGATTATTCATTTACACAGCATTCATAAACTGGGGCAACAATGTATAAGAAGTCTCCCAATTACTATACATCATTTCTATAGATTTTCAACGCCCCATCCAAACCTTTTTTGTATGATAGGTTTAGCTCATATGATCTCATATCTCAACAATATCACACACTTTATAATCAATATTCTCTTTTATTTGGCTTCTAATAAAAAACCCATCATATTCGAGTCTACATTAGGGTGATCCCCCAAAGGTAATTTAGGAAAACAAGTGTGTTTTACTTTTAACCTTGTAATTTCCCAACGACGATAACTTTTTTTTTGTCTAGCCCGAACATGCCACAAACAGTTATACTTATGGTACAATAAACATCTCACAAATCATATGTTTGGAGAACTCTCAGACACTTTAAAGTACCTATGGTCCTGCATCAAATAGTGCTTGACAACACGCTGAACTTCTGCTTTGGAATTAAATACTATTTCAACTTGTAACTCCGAAGTGTGATCTTTATCCCATGCTAGATGGTTATAGTCATTGTACTCATTAACCATCATGACTTCTTCCCTGATAGTGTGTAGGAATGGTATTTCATCTGTCTCTTTAACAACCCGACCTTTTTCATCTATAATATTTTGCTCATCATCACTTTCACCTTCTGATTCATCATCAACAAATGCGTCTACAAGATTTATCTCCTACCTTTCATAGGGTTTACTGGTTAGGGCTGAGTTCAACCTAAACAAAACCCGTAACCTGCTCGAACTCGAGGTGTTCGGGTTAGTTCAATTCGGATTTTTTGTTATGTCAGGGTAGAATCTGACCCACCCGAATTAACCCGAATATATGTGTAAATATATTATAATTATGAGGGTAAAAATGGAACTAGGGCAAAAAAATAGAGTTTTGTAAGCACATATATATATATTTCTTTTAGAAAAATCTTAATCTATTACTCTTTCCTCTCTCTATCATGTCTCCTCCCACTCTAGCCACCGTGGTCTCTCCTTTTCCGGCCAACAGCCATCTCTCTCTGAGAAAATCATTGCTGGATTTGACTTATTGTATAGTAAGTGATTTTGTTTTCATTTTTTTTTGTTCTTGCCTATTCTCCTTTTCTTACCGTCATGTGTCTCTCTCTCTTCTTATTTGCTATTCTTTACTTAAAATTCTTGTCCTGTGGATATGTCCTTCTGTGCCCTTTTGTTCTTGCCTATTCTCGTGAATGCTTTGTATCTTTCATTTTTTTTTTTTTGGAAAAAAAATCATTTACAACCCTTCTATGCCCTTCTGTCTTGCCTATTTTAGTGAATGCTTTGCCTATTCTTAGAGGTATTAAATTTTCTTAGAGGATTTTTTTTATGTGCCCTTCTGTTCTTGTCTATGTTAAGTGATACTTTAGTGCTAATTGCTAAATGATGTGACAAAGACCCATAATAGCCTCTCCAAAAATAGGTAGGTTTAACTGCTTATTTTAATTTTTTGCTCTTGCCTATTATTTTAATTTACAAGTTTCAGAGCTAACTTTTTTGTTCTTGCCTATTAAAGTCCCAATTTTTAGTGTTTGGTGTAGTTTTGCTATGTTGCTACATTTTTTTTTTTGTTTGTTATAAAGAATTTTATTAAAAAAAAATTCGGGTTTGGGTACTCGCTCAAATCTAAGTAATTTGCTGGAGTTCGGATTCGGGGCAAAAAAAATAATCGGATATCTTGGATTCGGGTTAAAATACTATATTTGGATTCGAATATCCGACCCGAACACAGCCCTACTACTGGTACTAGGCTCCCCATACTCATTTATGATAGACAAAGCTGATTCATAATAACAAGTCAAAGCAACATCATCTGAAATAAATATCTCATCTTGTAACAACTTATTTCCAATATTCTCATTTCTCAACATCTTTGTGTAAGAACCAAACTTGTCATAATTTCGAGGGTGAGACAAATTTTGAGTCATAGATGAGCTATTTGGGGTGTTTGACACATTCTCTCTACCCTAACTTAAGCAACTGACCATGGGTGGGTCAACAAGTGCACTCACAATTGCTTCTGGCTCTAAAAATAGTTCAACTATCATCAAACTTGAGATATGTTTGGGAAATGACAACACCTTTGGTAAGAATTCAACGTCCTCCATTGATAATACACAATAAGAAAGAGACTGATCATACCAAAGATGATATTTACATACTGTAACACCGACACTGCGGTGTCCGTACTATTATATTTTTGTTCAAGAATTTAATAAAATATTCCTCAGTTTATATATATATTAGAGAAATTTTATTATTATTATTATTATTACTTATTTATTTATCTTGATTTTCGATTTTAGGGTATCGAAATTTAATTTTTGGTATAATTTAAAAACCGTGTCCGTAAATCATAGTAAACCCCATTTTAGTAGAAAATGGGTAATTCCCTTATTAAATTAATTACTTATAAAAAAAGGGGGGGTGGCAAAACGCAGCAAAACGCAGCGTTTTGCCCCAATTAAGGATTAGGGCTAAAAGCCCTAATCCCTCTCTCTCTCTCTCTCTCTCTCTCTCTTTACCGCGGCTATCACACCCTCTCCGTTGCCACCTCCGCTGCTCTCCCTCACTCTCTCCGCCACCGCATGTCATCGCCACCACTTCCTCTCTCTCTCTATCTTTCCCTCTCGGTTTTCTCTCTCTCTCGGTCTCACTGTCTATCTCTCTCCTTCCCTCTCTCGGTTGCTCTCTCTCACTCCCTCCCGCTCGCGACCTCTCTTCGCCTTCCTCCGCCCTTGTCACCGTCGCCGCTGCTCTCATTTCCGCCACCACCAACCACCCCCACAACCACCTCTCTATCTCTATTCTCTCTCAGTTTCTCTCGGTTCTCTCTCTCACTCGCTGTCTCTATCTCTATTTCTCTCTCAGTTTCGATCTTTCTCTACTCCCTCCATCCCTCGGCCTCTCGTCTCTCTCTCCACCGCAAGCGGCGTCGCGCCACCATCCTCTCATTTTCTCTCTCTCCCTGTCCCGATCTTTCCATCTCTCGCTCTCCCTCACAATTATCTCTCAGTTCCTCTCTCCCGCGCGCGAAGGGCTCACCTTCCTCCCTGCTCGCGCGATCTCCTGCGAGCAGTTTCTTCTGCCATCTTGCAGGAGCCCCCAAACTGGCAAGCCTCTGTTCAAAAACCCTAGGCCAATTTCACTCCTGTGCAGGTAATGGCTGACTTATCACTGACCATGGTTTTAGGGTTTTGACTTGGTATTATATTCCTAAGTTATGTGTCGATTTGAAATGCAGATCTCGGAGTAAATTGAGAAGCCGTTAAGACGAGGAAATGCGCAGAAACCCTAGGTGAGATAAAATGCAAATTCTTTCAATACATTGGATGAATTTAGGATAAATTAGAGTAAGAATGCATTGTGTATATTTAGGAATGTATTTAGATTTGATTGAAATTGCATTAATGAAATTCTATGTTGAATATTAAGGTTGAGTCAAGTGTCTGATATGGAAAGAAAATGTCCTGGATGATAAAATCATGTTGAGTTAATTAGAATAGTTCTCTTGAAGTTTAATTAAATGTATGCATGAGAATAATTGGAAATCTGGGATTTAAGCTTAAGGGTTGATGCATTCTTTTACATTATAGGTTGTTTTGCATATAGGTAATTCAAATATCATCTCTGTATTATGAAAATAGACTTCCTTACGTTGAAAATGATATATACTTTGAAACATTCGGATGAGAATCGGAAAGTTTATGATTTTTCAAAGAATTTTTATTTTGGGAGAAGATTTATTATTTTAAGGTAAATTCCGATATTGAATGATTTTTAGGATTCCATTAGACTTGATTTTCAATGTGTTACTCAATTATAAATGAAATGTAATCGATGACATTAGATTGTATTCATGAATTGAAGAATTGAGGTTTGTACAAAAATTAGAGAAAATGGAAATTGATGACATAATTATAATTTTGTATTAGAAAAGGTTAATCGAGAATCGAGTAAGATTTCATTTGATTGAATTGTGAGTATACGCAAGTGTATATGGACTGAACAGTGTGAATGTTGTAAATGTACATAGATATAATTGAGGTTGAGGTGTGAGAAATATGTGATGTGTTATAATTGTAGTGACTTGTTTGGAGACCGATCGAGGGGAGCACGGTTTCGGCACTTGTTGTGCGTTGTAGGGAGTGATTGACCCTCCCATATACTGTGAGTGAGATTTATTTTAATGTTTTCGTTTAATATGTAAACCTTGCTTTACAACAGTTTGATAAATGAACATGATTTATCGTGTGCTTGAAATGTTTTAATTGGTTTTGGAAATGATTTTGTGAACCGATGGAGTGTTCAAAAATGTGGTTGAATTATGAAAATATGCATCCATGTGGTTGAAATGTAAAATATGTCATTTTATGCTATATGTTGCATTTGGTTTGTGAACCTGATTTACGGCACGTATTTGATATGATATTGATTTTGGCCTTGAGGGCTTTGATATGTATTGTTCTGTAGCTACGAAGGACACCGTGAGAGGCGCTTGGGTGGCGTCCGGATATGCCTAAGGCCTGGGGTATCCCACGAATTGTCGAGATTATATGTACGACTCGGTACTAGCCAGGTTGAACCCGAAAGGGGGAGGATTTGGATGCTATCCAAGTCTAGCACCTGGACGAGGTCCATCGCCAACGCTGGGGTAGAGAGCACTTTAAAAAAAAATCGCATATAACACCCCCGGTGCGCCTGTCATAGGTCGTGGTAGACCTCTGCCGGGACATTTTCGGCTGGTAGCTCTATGAATTTAATGACAGTGCTTTCGATGCATATTTGACTTGATAATGCGTGCAAATGATATATTGTTGAAATGAAAAGCATGATAATTTGAAATATGATTTGTATACTTATGTTTTGACACTCCAGTTTCACACCTAATATTGCACGATTACATTGACCCACTCACTCATTGAGTATTCTTCCCTGAGTACTCACCCCTCCTCTTTCCCCTCTCCAGACAGGATTTTGGTGCTAGGGCGACGCATTTGGCTCTAGAGGTATGATAGTTTTTTGGTGGATTTGTGTTTACGATGGTGAGATTAAGTTTTAATTGAAAATATGAATTTTGTAATTTATGTCGACCCTGCGTGGTCTTGATATTGAGGTCCATAGTTGACCGTGTACGCATTATGGGATGACTGTATAATTTTTAGACTTTTGTTTGCGAAACTCTCATATTTCACTTGCATTAAGGCATTTGTAATCATTTAAAGTGTTGACTTGGGAATTTGTAATATAATTGTATAAATTTAGGCCCGTTCGGTGTGGCGGCTGTTCATGCTCTAGTTGGGCATGACTGTAGAGGTTTGTGGCTAGGACTGTTGTTGATTTGTTAGCCTTGCGTTGTCTGGATGTCGGTTGTGAGATTTGGTGGATTGTTTTGGAGAGGCTGGGATGGCCATTGGTTTAATTTACAGGATGATTTTAATGTATACAGGTATACAGGTAAATTTGTACATGGGAGACCTCCGATTTATGGGGAGGTTCTGTCTGATTTTCTATAGAAATACAGCCGGTATCCAGGGCAACGAGCGGCTGTTCACGATTTCCGGTTCGGGGCGTGACACATACCACATTCAACTTGGATTGTCTAGAATTAATCCCACATCTACGATACAAAATTTTTACAAACTCCTGTCATCTAATTGTACTATCAACCATATCACCCATATTTGGACATATATTATACCAATACACATCTTCAGCCGCACCAATTATACCCCAAATAAAGCATCAGTCTCACATGGTTGTCACAAATGTTTTTTTTTTCTATCAATTACAATAATAATAAATACATTATTGTAACATTAAAACTAACTCTAACAAAACATTAACAAAAGAGTATCACAACAACTATAATGCAAACCCTAGAATTAACTCTAACAGAGTATCAACAATAGAGTATCGATAACAAATATAATGCAAACGCTAGAATTAACTTTAACAGAGTATCAACAATAGAGTATCGACAACAAATATAATGCAAACCCCACATTATAATGATAGTGAATTTAAAGTTAATTAATAGTGACTTTATTTGATTCATCCTGATGTAATTGTCACAAATATAATGCAATAAATATAATGTATATTGAAGTTTTTTTTTTTTATTTTTTTTTAAGTGTTGCCACAAATATAATGCAACAATTTTTTTTTCAAATATATTTGTGCCAAAATTCTCTCTCTCTTTTTTTTTTTGAATGCAAACCCTAGATCCATCTCTCAACAATCTTTATTTTATTTTATTTTTTTGTGAATGCAAACTCTAGATTCAAACAAACAAAATATAAAATAGCATAAATGATTCGTAAAGTATGAGAACAAACCATAGATTCATAGGGAATCCTAGAGAACAAACTCTAGATTTGCAAAAAACCCTAACATATATTCGAATAACCCTATATTCGATCTAACATGTTCGATGTATCAAACAAATTTTGCATAAATAGTTAGAGAGAGAGAGAGAAAAGAAATTACCAAGTGGATAGGAGAAGGAGAGAACTTCTTGTTGCAAAAGGAGAACGACAAGGAGAATGAGAGAACTTTTTGTCGTAAAGCAAAATAAAGTAGCAGGAGAGAGAGCTTCTAGTCGTAGAGGAGGTTAGAGTTGGCTAGGGTTCTATCATAGAGAAAGCACGGGCAAATGGCAGCAGCAACGAAAGATAAGGAGAGAAATATGTTTAAAGGTTAGGACTTAAGGCTTTTAGCCTAATGATTTCGCATTCACAGAATATGAAATATTCTTTTAAAAAAAAATACATAACAAAAAATTTTAAAAAAATAATAAAAAATTAATTTCATATTCTAAAAATACGAAATCAATATTTTGGAAAAAAAAAAAAAAAGAAAACAAGGATAGTGTAATAATTTTAATTAAAAAATATCTTTGTAAAAAGCCATGGACAGGCCCTAGCCATATATTGATTTGGACAGCAAAGGTGGTTCCAAGGAGAGAGAGTCCTATTCAAGGAATAGACGGACTTGATCATAGAAGTGATATTGTACTGCACTCTTCTAAATCGTAATGCACTACGATTGAGCTAATTATTCTCTACCATCATTTGTGATCAACTGTAGTACAAATAAATTCCATCTATGATTGGACTCTTTTGACAATTTTATTTATTGCCTCAAAGTTCAACTTGCATATGGATTCATATAAATAAATTACTTTAAATTAATTCTAACTATTTAGATAATCGATATAATACATATTTTTTTATTAGACTGGTTGGTTTGGTTAAGTTGCTAGCAATTTAATCACTAAAATACACGTATAAAATATTTCTAAAGGAAAAATCAAAAAATATAATGGTCAATGACCATATAAAAACAAATTTTTAATATTAACGAGTCTTCTAGGTGAGAGAAAATAAAGAAGATGTCTGATTAAAATGTTTAAGAGCATAAAAAACCAAACAGGTCAGATATATATATATATATATATGTATATGTATATATATATATATGAATTTCAATTTAAAAATTATAGTAAATAATTACGACACAAGTGCGTTTGTAATTTTTTTTTATTTTGATTAGTATTTAGATTATTTAACTAATTTAATTAGGATATTATGAATTTCAATTTAAGAATCGATTCTTTTAATATTTATTTTTTATTTACAAGATTTAAACTCGAGTTTTAATCAGATATAATGCTCTGCCAGTGAATGCATAGTAAATCAAATTAAGCCTGATAGTATATTGATCTGAATTAATTAAGATGAAACTTCAAATATCGAACGGTAATAAAAAGAAAAAAAAAAGTAAATCAAATTAAACGGAGGTTTCCCATCCAAGGGAAAAGCATTCAGGAAGTTAGCAATCCCATCTACTGGGCCCAAAACTCCGCCTTGGTAGAAGAGGAGCGGCCCACATTTCTTGTAAAACCCTGTGATCCAACACCCATTACGATTCTTCATGTGTCCGCCTGCGTATTTAAACAGCCAGCCCCCTCTACCTTCTCTGGTAAGATTAGTTTTGGTTTATCTTCTCTCTCTCTCTCCGTGGGGGGAAAAAAAAAAGAAAGGAGACGAACCCTAGAGGGCGTGGAAAAGAAGGAAGAAGAAGATGCTGAGAATCGCAGGGAGGAGGATGTCATGTATGACATGGAGAGGGCCGAGCACGCACTGCAGTGCCTCTTCGGCTATCATTTCCAGGGTGACTCAGGCTCCTTCCGATGATGACTGCTCCTCCAGATCCGTCCCCTCCTCATCACCTCTTTCATTTCGCTTCTCCTTTATCGATTCTCCTTTCTCCGTCCGAGGTTACACCTCGCTCTCCTCTTCCTTCGTTTCGTATCTATTATTCTCTGATCTTATTTTTTATTTTTTATTTTTTTGGGTTCTATGGCTCTTTATTGGACGTTTAGGGCTTGATTACCTGATTAGAGCTTGAAATTGAGATGGATTGGTCAACTAGGATTTAATTGATGAACGATGGAAGAAATTCAGATTTGAGACAAAGGATTGGGGGTCAGGAATTGGTAGAGAGAGAGAGAGAAAGAGAGGTGAAGATAAAACAAAACTGTAATTTCAGATTGTGTAGCGGGGTTGTGTTACGAAAGTGAATTCAGGCCGCATTGGAAGAAAGAATAAGAGAAGAGGAATAAGGGAGGAGGGAAAGAAGGGAAAAAGGAAAAAAAAAAAAAGAGTATAAAAACCCAGATGTTTTGCTTTCTTTATTATTATATTTCAACTTGTCAAAAATCCACATGTATTTTGCTTTTTGCTCTTTCAATTTTTAACATCCACTGGATTTGAAACCTTGGGACTTAGTTAACCCCCCCCCCCCCCCCCAAAAAAAAAAAAAAAAAAAAACAAAATGTTTTTTGCAGTATATTCTTCAAATCAGCCATCAGTCTGGGAATTGTTTGTCAATACTTCCAAGTCATATATATGTTACCAAATGATTTATTGTGGTCATTAGTTAGAAGTGAAAAGAGTGTTTGTAGAGGGAGGGTTAAGCCACAAGTGGCTTTAGCTAGATTAAATTATGTGAGATTTCAAATAAAGCATTTACAAGAAGAAAAAGAAAATTGTAGAATCCAATGATTATAAGTGATAATTCAAAATCAGCTGGTTCATCTAACAAGAAAAGTTTTTTACTGTAGTCATATATACATATATATAGATACTCACACACATGGCTTCTCGTTTGACTAAACGCTTCTCATTTAACCAAATGACACAGCTCATAGACTACACTCTCTTCTCACACTTAGCAAATTTCACATTGCCTGCTCTGCATATTCTCGTTTAAGATGTCAGCTGCCCTTCTTCTTCTTCTTCTCTGCATTCCATATCCATACCCTATCAATTACTAGTTTGCCATCTGAATCAGGTTCTATAGGATTTTTATTTACTTTCTTATTAACTACTTTTATAATGGTCCCCTACGCTTTCTTCTTTTAGCTTTCATTTTACTTCTGCTCAGGTGCCCCTTATTAAGTTTATTGATTTTTTATGTGTTCCCTTTCCTTTATTTGCACCTATGGAGGTTGTGTCCTTTTTCTTGTAATTTCAAAAAAAAAAAAAAAATCTTTGTATTGCTCCGGGTATTTGACATTGTTTTAGCTATCCATCTCAGAAATCCTTTCTGTTTGGTTGTGTGGGAGAGATATGATGACATGTTAGATGCCTTAATTCTAGCTGTGCCAGTTAAGAAATCATTTTGAGTGGTCACATCATATTTAAATATCATGAAAGTTCATTGAAAGGAACCATTTTAAGGATAACGGTGTCTTTGAAATAATGAGTAAAGATGCTGAGTTCATCAAGCGTTGTCTCTGTGCGTGTGTATGCATGTGTTCAGAGTCAGACCAGGCACACATGTGTGTTGTTTGATTAAGTTGGTTTGCATAAAAGAATAGTCTTCTGATGCCATAACTTTAAATAATTTGTTCAATGAGTCACTTTCTGGTTGATTAATTTTCTGTTTCAGGCTTTTCTTCCGGAACCATAGCTCCTAGCCAGGACATGGGTCTAATCTCAGTTGACCTTCCGGCTACTATAGCTGCAGTGAAGACTCCTTCTTCCAAAATTGTTTATGATGAACACAATCATGAACGCTATCCTCCTGGTGACCCCAGCAAGCGTGCCTTTGCCTACTTCGTCTTGACCGGTGGCAGGTTTGTATATGCCTCATTGGTTCGTCTCTTAATCCTCAAATTTGTTTTGAGCATGTCTGCCAGCAAAGATGTTCTTGCACTTGCCTCTCTTGAGGTTGATCTTTCAAGCATTGAGCCTGGAACCACCGTGACAGTTAAGTGGCGTGGGAAGCCAGTTTTCATCAGGCGTAGGACTGAGGAGGACATTAAACTGGCCAACAGTGTTGATGTTGGGTCCCTTCGTGACCCACAGAACGATGCAGAAAGGGTTAAGAACCCAGAGTGGCTAGTTGTTATTGGGGTCTGCACCCATCTGGGGTGTATCCCGTTGCCAAATGCTGGAGACTTTGGTGGTTGGTTTTGCCCATGCCATGGCTCCCACTACGATATTTCTGGCAGGATCCGCAAGGGGCCAGCACCATATAATTTAGAAGTGCCAACCTACACCTTCTTGGATGAAAGCAAGTTACTAGTAGGTTGATTCTTACGTGGTTAATTTTGGTCAAGGTGGCAGTGTGGTAACTGCAATATTTTTACTTGATCTTCTTTTTGGTGCCAGATAAAAGCCTAATGACTAGCTTTTGCAAATTTTTTACATTTTGCTTTTCTCATTTTCATTCTCCTTGTTCAGTCATGTTTTATGAGGCTTGGTTGTATTCTTGGTCAGTTCTGACCCAGTTCTAAGGTTCTGAATAATCTGGCCCCTTTTTTTTCAGTTAATATCTTCGATCCTAGTTGGAGTTATTCAAGTGATAAGGATTCATGTGCAGGTGTGCTTTTAGGTTTATTTATTTATTGGAATGTTGATAAATACCCCTCCTTCCTTTACCCTCCCACTAGGAAGAGAGGCAAAAGCAATCAATTGAGGAATAAATGTAGTTCTTGGCAGGAGCCAGCCTAGACCAGGGTTGTATGTGTCACAAAAGCCGTGTAGTTGTTGGTTATATGATGTGCTTATTCACAAGTAAGTTCCGTTGGGAGTCACTGTCCGCCACAACTATCTATACAATCTTTAAGTAGCTTAGATAGGACAGAGACGATGATAGCTCTTCCTTTTCTTTTTACTTGCTGGGCATGGGTGACAACTATTAAGTTGCGATTTGGTTTGTGGAGTGCATGTAACTTGGTAATATTGTCTCGTCTCCTAGTGCTATGTATGATGCCAAAAATGTACTCATGTTGAAGCCAAAAACTTCGTTGACTTTTGCTGCTGTTGATTTTTTTCCCCTTTTATTGTCGGTCTCTATTTTTTGTTTTTAAATTGTAATTTTATGTTTTTTTTTTCTTATATTTGTTTCTTAAATGGAAGATTTGATTTTAAAATTTGGGATTAAGAGCTAGGCTGTAGTTTTTGTTTCCTTTAATTGGCAGTGCCACTTCACTATAAAAAGCTATGAACGCCTCATTATGAAAACTAATTTTGTAAATGTAAAACGCTAATAAATGGTAGCAAATCATTAATGAGCTATAGTTCAAATAATGTCGAGCCCAAAAAAAAAATGGTAGCAAATTCTATTACGGTGGTTTGCCCTTTGTCTGCAAAAATCGAAATTTTCCATTTAGACCAAAAAGATTTTTAATCCGGCATCAACTAATGAAGTATTGCCAAGTATTCCTACGACATCATGGAAAAGCAAAATTCGATGAAAACCCACTTGATGATTTCTAATTGGTTTAATCTGTTTTGACCCAAAACGGCCCTTCTTTGGGCCTAGGACAAGGAAGCCTTTTATCTTGAATCCCATGATTTTTATTTATGCCGGCGTCCACTTGTGCCATACCCTTGTACTAATAACAATTTGTTTTGCATTTTTTCCTACAGCCAAAACACCCTTCGTTTTGTGCCTACATTATATGGTTGTTGCTCCAACACTACACAATGTCCCCGGTTACGGACAAGGATGCAGTTCCTCAGTCGTAATCGTGCGTATACAGGAGTGTATGAACAAGCTTCTCTCGTGACCCTGCTTCAAAAAATTAGCACCCCAATTGAATGATTAACCTTGATACTTGGAATGATTAAAGTATAGCATGCAAGTTAGGGGTTTAGCATCCTGGTCCATGAAAAGTGAAGTCCTGGTGATCACTTATAAGACAAAATTCTGATTCTCTACCTTAAAAATCTGCAAAAGTTGCAATTCCGAAAAGACTACAAGGCAATAAAAGAACATATTAAAGTATTATCCTATAATAAGCTTCTCTATAATTCTTTAACATACTTTTATTGCTTAAAATTCCAAAATGTGTTACAATGGCATCCTGTGCAGTTGCATAAGTTAAAGCTGGCCATGTTTTGAGCTTTCAAGCGACTGGGAGTCCTCTGTGGAACTACAGCAATAACTATCTCAGGTCAGGATCTTTTTACTAGGTCTCTGTAGTTATATTATTCCACTTTCTTGCTTGGTTTGTCATCGCCACCATCTTGATCTTTAGCTGTCTTGGACTCATCAAATTCCATCAGCTACAACATAAACATAAAATAGTCAGTGTCAAACTAGCACATCTGCTACTGTCAACATTCAAGGAACATTTCAACTTCCATAAACATGTCCTCCAACAATGTACTTGGAAATTTAGACAGGAAAAGAAAAGAAAAAGAAAATCAACTTGCTAGACTGTTTGCTGGTCCTGTACATGATTTGTTATTGTCTGTATCAAAAGAACACCTAGAAGCTAATTCTTGATGGACCTTCAAAGAAAACAAGGTCCAGGACACCACTCAGCCGCTAATTTAAGAATCCAATCCTCTGCAACAGATTTTTTTTAAAGGGGGGTGTCAGGTTTGCAACCTTAACAAGTCAGTGAACAGGTTGGCTTTTGTGATTGAAGTTGCAAAAGCCCACAACAAGCTTTCTACTAATTATGTGGTAATGAAAATGTCTTTATGAAAAACAAAAAGAACTCCCAGGCCAAAATTTCTTATACATCATGCAAAAATCATCAGCCAAAGTAAGCTGAAATCTAGTAAGAACAGGATGGTAATTTAAAGAAACATCAAAAAGAGGATCAAAGTCATGAGGATGTCGAACAAACCGGTTTCACTTCACCATTCCATAGGCAATGAGCAGCCAAAAAACCAATCACAGAAGGTACAATATATAGAAGTGCAGGCTGCAAGAAAAGAATATATTGAGATGGCAATCAAAATTACGAAAG
The DNA here is from genome assembly GCA_037126225.1 of Dillenia turbinata. Taxonomy (NCBI): domain Eukaryota; kingdom Viridiplantae; phylum Streptophyta; class Magnoliopsida; order Dilleniales; family Dilleniaceae; genus Dillenia; species Dillenia turbinata. Next base: position 16,529,886 of record JBAMMX010000007.1, on the reverse strand, counting down.
TGTGTAAAATAGATGAGAAGAAAATGCCCTCCATGGAGACAACTTCTATGAATCTCAATCTTGGTGCATATCAAAATATAAATGGGAGGTAGATGCCCTACAGACACACACACACACAAATATATATAGAGAGAGGGTGAGATCATAGTCACCTGTGCAGCTTGAAACCAATTCATTACAACAATAGTAAGAATAATGCCTACTGCATAACCAAGAAATGCACTCTTAAAATACTGACTCTCTTTTCCCCTGGAAACATCAAAGCGCAAAGCCAGTGCTACAAAAATCCCTGAAAATGAGAGAATGGTAACTGAATCACTTGAAAATATGTAAGTCTGATAGAAAAACTACAACAGGGTGAAGTTGGTACGTATACTATATGTGCAATTATTCTCTACAAGAAATACCAAGAAACTCTACAAAATCTTTAAGGCAAAAATAAAATATTGCCAAATTTGCATAAGCAAAATATACTTAGAAAAAAAATGTTGTTGTTCATTTGGAATTAAAGCTAAGCAGCAAATCTCTAAAAAGTTCACAAGCTATAGATGGATGCTTGTGCATTGGATAGGAAATCCGGACTTTACTTCTTATCACTCTACTCCTATCTATCAACCTGCAGTTTTAGCAGCTGATGCAATGGCAGATGCATCTCCCCATTTTTTAATTAGATTCTCCCTGTTTTTAGATGCTGTCCTCCATTCCCCCAAAAGAAGTGGAAAGAAGGAAACAAGTCATAAATTTCACAAGCAATAAAGTGGTACATGTGTTCATTTACCTAATCTATACGAATGAGAATCAGAATGTTAATATGCAATGGTTATTAAATACTTCACCTCCACTGTGGTGGTACTTAAAACAGGAATTCCTAAGCAAGATGTCTCTTGTCCACAAAATAACTTATAACACACCCATAAAGAGCAGAATTCAGCAACATCAAGCCCCTAAGCATCACACTTACATCTTATAGAACCAGCGAGAAATAAAACTAGTTGGGTTCCTGACACTATACTTACCATACTAACATCAAATCTCATAGGTAATCAGGTCGAAGTGGTGAAACAAGTAATAATCAGAACTCCAAATGGGGACATAAATAAGTCTATAACATCTTAAACATATTACATATCACAAGTAAAATACATCAGTTCGTCATAATATTGTGCAAGGACTGTTAAAGAATCTATTTGTTGAGAAAAGAATGATTAAATTCCTTCCTTAAATAGGAAGAGGTAACAAAATACTGGAACTTGTACAGTAACAAATAGGATTCTTCTAAACCTTGCTAATTATAAATTTAACATTTATAATCACCTCTTAACATAAAGTGCCATGGTGCATAAGCTCACAATCTTCACATGGAAAAGAAGATTTCTTTCTAGAAATTAGCAAATACCTAACCATCTTATATCAAACCTCACCACATCTTCCCTATCCATTCAATCATGTTCACTACTCCAGAAACTGAGTTCAAATTTATTTCCTCTCTCTGAAGTATTAACAACGGATACGTATTAAAGAATCCTGTAGATAAGATTCACTGAGGGGGTTCCTATATGTTGTGTCCATACTCTTTGGGCAGTTCAAACCAATGCAGCCAAACTTTAATAGTTATTTAAAATAAATAAATAAATAAATAAAATAAAATAAAATTTACCAGGTATTACAATGTCACCAAGCCCAAGCATTGAAAATGGGCGTGCAGCATCTGCTGTTGGGAACAAAAGCTGCGCAAGTGTCAAATAAAATGACATTAAAAACAGAATGAACCAAACGTGAATAACACAGAGTATCATAAAGGTCACAATTAATCAATTCAATTTCAACTAACCTTTATAGGCGCATCAAAGGATTTTGCAACACTAACCATCACAGGTGTAAAGAAAACCCAGAAAATATCATAAACAAACAGGCCAGCCTGCAGAATACCAGCAAAGATTGCCAAAAAGCCATAGAAAATAATATCCAGTGTCAAAGACTCATTCTGTTTAAGAAAAAATAACCAGAAAATACACACACACACACACACACACACATCAACGTACAACGTATCCCCACAAGGTTGCAAGAACTAAAAAATAGCCCTAAGAAGTAGTGGGGTCCGAGATCTAGCCCTTTCCAAACTCAAGCATTTGTTCAAAAGATTGAAGGTTCACGATTGAATTAATGGTTTAGCATGCCTATAAGTTGTGAAATAAAAATGAGATCAGATTGAGGTCACAAGGCAGAAAAGAGAAACAAACACCTTTCTTTGACGGCAGATAGAGATGCAAATTTTAAACATCTAACATACTTAAGGTGTCTGTTCCATTGACTCTTCATTCTGCCCAGGCATACCAACATCAACATGACACTTCATGGGGATCGTATGGGTGCAGGACGCTTAATTCTAATATGAACTTAGCATAGATGAGAAATGGACTCACACCTAGTCCACGCTTCATCACACTGGTTCTGCCACTAAAGGTCTAGAGAATATTCGATAGATGTATGCAACTTTATCTCATGCAACCAGAGGCAATTAATGGTATTTGAACCCATAACCTGCAAGGCACAATGTGACAATCTAATTGTTACACAAACTCTTGCCTGTTCACATTTAGCCACCTCCATTTCCAAAAAATCCCCTTCTCATCTCAAACCCAAAACAAACCTACTCCCCAATGATTTCCATGTGATACCCCATTAAGTTTCAAAAGAATCAGGATCTAGCAATACCAGTACACAAGCCCCTAATAGAAACATTGAAAAAAATTTTCCAAACATTTTGGTGATATTCATTCTACAGTATCACTTGATGCCAATACCTCACTCAAAAACTCAAACGGGATGAATCTCTTGGGCAACTTAATGGAGTGAACACATCACCAATGTTGAACCGATAAGAATGATCCATGCTGGGAACTTGTTGCCAAAGTTTCCACATATCACCATCTTATAAACTATATTTCAGCAGCACTAGGGAGCCTTGCATTTGTTTTCATTTTTTATTTTAATTTTATTTTTTGGACCCACATCAGAACATGGACGTACGTGTTTCCAATTACCCATGCACCAACCTAACCATCCTTGAAATGTCACAAGCAGGTAATTTTGACCACCATTTCAGGTCAACATGCTCACATAGATGTCACTCTTCTTCCATACCCTTCCACAGTCTCACACAAGCATAATGTCAAAATTACTTATTGTATTAAACTAGTGGCTTGGATGAACTCGAAAGTGTCTGGAACTTGTGATCTCTACAAGGAATTTTCCCAACATGTGTCAAATGCTTGCAAAAGGTAATGAAGAGGTACAGAGATTCATGCACTCACCAAAAGAATTGCACCAGTTTTAAATGATCCAAGAGAGAGCATCTCAATCCCCTGAAATATAATGAAAAAAAATCAAGATCTCCAATTAGAATACAATATTCAGAATGGATCAAATATGTAGAACATAACAAGGAAAACCATTGTGCTGATTTAAACTACCATAAAGCATCCATTAAATGCTTCACAACATTTGCCCTATCCCTGGTGATTATGGCCAAGTGATCAGGGAAGGCTAGAAATGAGAGACAAATATAGAAATCTTGCCCATATTTGTCTCTCAAATGATTGACCCCAATGAGTTGGGACTAAGGCTTAGATTGTTGTTATTGTTGTTGATCAGGGGGCTAGGTATTCAACAGAAGAAAAACTAGGGGATAAAACAAAAAATTTCAAATTAACCTTGAACAGTTAATGATGCATTATGATCTGACACTTCCAAAAAAGTGTGCAGGTATAAAGTGAGATAACGACATGTGCTCAAGCAAGTGCGTGCATATGTCATTACAAGAAACTTTTAGACATTAGAAATCAAAATATCTTCTCATTTAACAAATTAAAACGGCAACATCATAATTGTAACTGTCAAACCCATCCCCCTTAAAAAATCACTGAAACAAAAGATAAGATAATTTATTAAATCAACATAATGAATATGCATCAGCTACGATTCTCCAAAAAGAGTTATGAGTTTGGAATTCCTAGTTCCTTTCTTTGCAATACAAATGAAGATATCTTGACAAAATTGGCAGGATGATTCAAACACAAGCTAACACCTTACGAATTTTAACATGTTTCATTTTTTTCCAGTTGCGAGTACAATGGCCCAAATCTAGTCCATGACTTTCTCAATCACAATGATACCATCAACCTAGGAGCAGCCTTGTGATTCTTTACAATTTAACGAAATGTTGTACATCAATTCCAAGCTCCAACACAATAAACACATAACAGATGAAATTTAGCGATAAATCAGCATAAGATATCTCATGTATCATGACAAAATCACAAAATATAGTCATTTGTCTCCCAACATTTTAAAATTACCTAACCTAAACCTGATTGAGTTCTGGTTCTTAGGAAACCCAAAAGGAAAGGAAGCAAAGCAAACCACATGTGATTGATGGATTGAATCACACTGTCATTGGTTCAATATAGGATCTCTTCTCTCTTTTATTTTTATTTTTTAAGGAATGAATCAATTTGAATTTATGGCAGGACAATCTACCACCGAAATCATTCATGTGCTAAGATATTTGATGAAAATATTTAGAGTGCAAAAAAATAAAAAAAAAGAGTTACATGTGGTATTCATTGACTTATAAAAAGCATATGATAGGGTCCCTAAAGACATTGTTGTGGACGTTGACGAAGAAGGGGATCTCTTTAAAATACATTAATCTCATTAAAGATATGTACAAGGGAACTGTTACCAATGTAAGAATCCATAAGGTTTAAATGATAGCTTCCTAGTTAACATTGGGTTTCACCAAGATTCGACATTAAATCCCCTCATTTTTGCAATAGTGATAGATTAAATCACAAAAAGCATCCAAAATAAAATACCATGGTGTATATTTTTTTATAGATGATATAGTGTTGGTCGATAAAACTAGAGAGCGTATTAGTACTAAATTGGAGTCATGGAGGAATACACTAGAATCCAGAAAATTTTGATTAAGTCAAAAATTAAATATATAAGATACACGTTCAGTCGTAGTCATCATAATGACGAAAAAACGATTAATTTATAAAGACACGACGTACCAAAAAATAAAAGTTTTAGATATCTTAGATCCATCATTCAAAACAATGATAACACAAATGGGGATGTAAATCATATGATTCAATCAGATTGGATTAAATGGAGAAGTACAACCGGAGTTTTTTGCGATTACACGATACTATTGCAGTTGTAGGGAAAGTTTTATAAAATTGCAATAAGATCTGCATTATTATATAATACCGAACGTTGGGCTATTAAACAACAACAAAAGTTTAAAATGATTATAACTGAAATGAGAATATTCAAATAAATATGTGATAAAACTAGAAATGAAAGGATTAGAAATGATAAAATACGTATGACATTGGGAGTGAATTCAATTGTGGAAAAGATGTGAGAGTATCGCACAAGGTGATTTGGACATGTGCAACAAAAAACAAAAAATGCACCAATTAGGAGATGCGAGATGTTAAATGTAAGAGATTTAATGAAGCGTCGGAGAATACCGTTGAAAACTTGGATACAAATTATCCGTAAAGATATGAGTGTCAAAGGTTTAGTTAAGGAGATGACTTTAAATAGGAATGAGTGACGTAAGAGAATTCAAAATAGCTAAATTTTCTCTTTTATTATTTTAAATTTCTATGAATATTTTTTTATCTCTTTTTTTTCATTATTTTTATTTTTATTGTTATTTTTTTAGTATTATATTCTCTATTTTTGTTTTGAAACTTTAATTTTATGTTCTTCTTTTTTCCTTTATCTTATATTTGTCTCTCAAATGATCGACCCCAAAATTTGGGATTAAGATTCAGGTTATTGTTGTTGATCAACTTTGCCTAACACCTCATCCCATTTCTCAGTCATGAAATCAGAATGGGCTATGTACTATTCATTTTTTCTTTTTCTAAAAATGATGACCCTCCACATAACATAAATAACATCTTTTACTACCATCAACCTTTTTTAAAAGTAATAACATAAGAATCAGAATATTGGATACATCTGCAAGCAAGAGGAAATAGCATCTTTATTCTCCCTAAATTCAGTTTGAGCTAATTTGATTCTTGGCTATGTCCAACTTGCCCTTATAATCAATTCTTTATAACCAACTATATTTACTAAATTCCAAAATAAGTTGAGACTTAACTAATCCAGGAAGCAGCCTAACACATATCCTAGACACAAAAGAACTCAGCGAACCAGTCAATGGAGAAAAAATCAGAAACAGGACTGTTTCCGCCCACCTAAGGGCAACAACTAATAACAACCCAAATCAAGAATATGCTTCATTTGAAAGAAAAAAAAAAAATAATAACAGGAGGATGTTGAGAATGAAAAAGTCGCAACGAAAGAAAGAAACATAAAGATAATCAAACCTGGATACAGAAAGCAAGGCCCAGGATATTGTTAGCCAACCAATGCTTCTTTAACACGTACCATGCACAAAAGAATGTACCAGGGATTGCTGCAACAATTTGAGATCTTGTGAACTCAACCTCCAAAGCTGTGTAAAAAAGGTGGAAAAAATATCAACAGTATGTTACAAGAAAAAAAATATATATATACATATATATCAACAGGAAAGAATGGAATCTGAACGAAGAGGAAAATTAAGAAAGTGCTCAGAAATGTCGGCATTCTTATCATTTTTTTTCCCTCTTGCAGACAGAATTCGGCAGTCCCATCAACCATACAAACAACTGTCACATGATATATCAAACGGTATGTTTTTACTAATTTCTACGTCACTGCATACGGTTTTGAAACTTGTAAGCAAATAAGCTAACATAACTAAAACCAAATCCAGAAAGGATTAAATTATATATATATATATAAAAAAAACTCTTAAGACGTCACAAAGATATTCCCATTAAAATCATACAAAAGACACCAGACCTCAGGGAGCACATCATGACACATGGAAAGCAGCAGATAAAGCTCGAGTACAACCAAGAATCTTATCAAATTTAGATGTTCAATCAGTACCAGATTAGCAAAGAAAAGTAGTATCAGGTGATAGTTGTATACTCCGACAATATAGTTCAAGAACAAAAATGAAATGCATAATAGCTGATGAAGTATTACATCCATATCATAGTTATCCACATATGTAGGGATCATGTGAGGTCAACCTAAGCATTCAAGCCTCGCCCCCAACTGCCCACCACCAAAAAAAAAAAAATAAAATTCCACATTTATGATCAACATATCAATAAATAAGCGGAGTACCTGGGTAACCAAAACCAAGAAGATACTCTAACCCACAATCCTCAAAACTCAAATCAGATTTCATGTTGCTAAAGCCACTTTGAGTGCTCATCGTGCTGGCAAGTTCTTTTTGGAGCCTAATACAAGGTTCTTTCAAAGAGGCACTTACCAGTTTTGTCACCATGGTTCCCAATCGAGCACCTCGATAGATTACATTAACTTTCCAGTTTTCCTTATTCTTGTTATCCACTCTACTTCTCAGACTCGTTTTCTTTTGAGCTGGGAATATTTTCCCTTTATTTCTTGTTCATTTATCTACTCCACTCTTCTCTCCTCAACTTCTTTCAATCTAAGCATGTTGTTTTTATCCACGCATACATTAATCAAAGAATACTAAGTGTTTGTTTTCTTCTAGTATTAGAACTTCAAATTTATTTGAGTAAAGTTCACAATAATGTAGTGATCCTAGTGCATGGTGTAAATTTTTATAGTAATGACAACAATAGAGTAAATATATATATATATATATTTTAACACAATGAATCTCTTTGTTCAGCCACAAAATCCTAGTTCCACCTAAGATTGTTTAAGAAAAAATATACCAATTATAAACAAAAGAATTATTCATCACATATGTTATTGAATGATATAACATAACACATGAAACAAAAAACAATTATATTGAGCTTTGTACCCATTATAAATTAAAAAATGGCAATATGCAACATACCAATAGCAAAGTTAAAAAAGAGCATAATATAAACATCCACCCACATTAAAATTTAAGCTCGCTCATTCATTATTTTTCTTTTGAAAAAAAGGAGCATGTATGAGAGTGCACACACTACAAAATAACTAGTAACAAAAAGTTGTGATAAGTCGATGTCAAATAATTTTTCATGGGCAACTTTATTCTTGAAAATCATTACATCTACACACTAATTCATTTGGGTGAAATGCATAAAGATCATTAGCCATGTGGGACAAACAAACAACACCCACTTGAGAAAATCAAATTGGCAGGTTTCTAGGACCCAAACATAAATGCAAAAAAAAAAAATATCCTTCAAAAGGACTTTTCTGTGAAAACAAAGGGAAAAATTGATAGAAATCAATTAGTAATTTGGGGGGGGGGGAAGGGGGAGCACTAACAACAAAGAAATGATAAGGCAAAAGAAATATAGGAAGAGAAGTTGATGCTGGAAGATTTAGGTCCTGTTTGGCATCACTTTTACATGTTAGAAAAAGTTCTCACGGGTAAGTCTATCACAAAAGTGGTTCAAAGTGTTTCCTTATGGGAAGTACATATATTAAATTGGCCCAAATAAAATTCAAAAAGTATGTTATAACATTTGTGAAATAATTGATTGATGAAATAACCAAGATCACAAATTTTTTATGATTTTGTCAAAATGTTGATTTTAATTTATGAAAGAAAGCTAAAGATATGTTGAAATAATGTATTTTTCCCCTAAAATGTTAAAATATACTTAATATAAAATGTATAAGAAGAGCAAACATAATGCATAGCAATACTAAATTTTAGTCCCATATAATTCAATATATTTTTCCCTACCACATGAATAATATGAATACCACAAACAAAGAACAGATATATATATGTATGTATGTATATATTTAATAGATATTAGTCTAATTTTTCACTTTAATGAAATAAAATAAGATTAACATCATAACTTGGCAATACTGTGACAAAAATGAAGTATTACTATTTCAATAAATAAAGGAATTTTTGTAATATTATTTTTTCAATAGGGCCATTTTCAGCAAACAACCTTTAATAATAGCAAAGAACTCGCAAAGGAGATTTCATCTGCATTACTAATCCATAAAAATTAGAGAAGTGTTATTTTTCTAAATTATTTAATTTAAATGATATTTCCACTTCTTCTTTCACTTATCAAACACCTCAAAATCTGTCAAATTACTTATTTAAGATTGTCAAACACCTACTTACCAGAAGTAAGTTGGTTAGATTTTAACAGACAAAGGGAGGAAGAAGATAATGCATACTAAGGCCTAGATGTGAATCAAAAGGAAGATATAAAAATCTCAAAAGAAGGGGAAAAAAGAAAAGACCTGATGATGATGATGATGATGATGATGATGATGATCACTAAATTCAATAGGCCAGAGATATTTTCTTAACAATCTTCTGAAAGAGAATCTATTAAAGACAGGTCCATCTAATATAGGGCCTCTTGCCTAGTGACCCTGTATCATTCTTTATGACATCCATACACAGAGTGGACCAAAGAAGCGGAGAACCAAGCATACCACTGTACTAGAGAGACGAGGGATGACACATTTATCACATCTAGATACAAGTTATAGTTTAAGCACCGACACACAACACACCAATATGAAAAATATTTTAAAAAATTTTATAATATTGTAAGTCAGTTACAAGAGTCATATATGTATTGCGCCTAAAATGATACTGTCTAAAGAGGAGATGCTTATTTCTGAAAGTGTCTATACAACATAGAACCTTGCTATGAATTACAAAAGGCAAAGTGGAAGCAGCCCAACATTTCAATTATGCAAAATATTGCAAGATAAAGAAAAATATGTCCATCGTGTCTAAAGAAAAATATGTCCGACAAAGACATTGTGATTTCTAAAAGTGACCACTCAACATAGAAGCCCACTACAGAATGTAAGCAATTCAAACAAATCATAGAAGGCATTTGCAAAAATCTATGATCAAAACTTAGTTTCCAATCTATCAACTACAACTGGCAGGTATCCAAAAGCAAAAGAACCACAATTGAAAAATCAACGCCTGCACACATGAACACTCAACCCCCCCCCAAACCAAAAAAGAAAGAAAGAAAACCACTTACATGCAAGGCAAAGTGCAAAAATACCAGCATTTCAATTCTATACGGACTAACACAAGAAAAACAATGAAATGTAGTACAAGAGAAAAGTAGCTGATCAAATAAATGCACATTCTGTATTATAACGAGTGTCACCATCTAACATTCTAATATAAGAAAAACACATTGCATTACATAACTGCACAAGGACAAACACATCTCAATTTTCAACATAAAAGACAATTACAGATATCATGCAAAAAAAAAAAAAAAATAGTGCAGCAGCACATACATCGGAAATATGGGAAATGCCACACGATAAGGTTCTGATTCCAATGGTCTGGCAAAAAACGTTTTATTGATGGTAATAATGTTGCCCTGCACAGGATGAAGGGAAGAAGATTTAAGACAGAAAAATAACTTCAAAGATAATAACAAATTGTTCGATTAGCAATAAGTTTGTATAATCAAAACAAAACCACTTACGAAAGAGCAATGATCCCCAGTACAAAGAAGTAGCAAGTCAATACAGCATTAACCAGATCTTTTGACAGAAACTTGAAGAGTAAGAATAATGATAACAACATTGCACTTCCAACCAAGGGAAAACGCATTGCATGCTCATTAGACATCGTTTCCTACCGCAGTTTAAACAAGCAAAGGAAAAAAAAAGGTTAAAAATGCAAATCTTGAGGTCAAAGAATATAAGTAAATCGAAGCAGCGGAAGAACATCTTTGCTACTATACTTACTGAAGGTGGGGTAGGCTTGACAGAGCGATAGCAACCCACATAGACCGTAAGGCAAGCAGTCAAAACAACATTTAAATTTGAATCCACTTTCATGATCAATGGTGCCAGAGTTAAACCTGTAAAAGATTCCCCAGAGAATAACAGTATCAATGCAGGAAAATCATAAATGAGAAAGCAGCACAACGCTTTGGTACTCCTTACGGGTTATGCCTAATTAGCCAACAGTAAAAGCCGAATACTCTAACCAACAACAAAGAACACAGGTATTTTGAGAAAAGAAATGATACGAAAAAATTTGAGAAGCCAACTAATTCTCTCCAAAAGTATCAAAACACTCCGATCTTACAAAGAAAACACAACACTTTTTATTGAGAATTTCTCAAAATGCAGTTTGCCTCATCCCCAAATGGAACTAAAACATAAGTCGTCTATCAATGTTTATAATAATCAGTCCAACGACAGAATTTCACAGAGCAGAAATATATCTACATTTTGAAGAAGATCACTCAGAATGAAGAAAACAAACCACACCCATCTCAACAAATCTTGAAAAGGGAATATGGATGAAAGATATATATATATATATATATATAATTTTTTAAAAAAAAGACTGATATAATTGTAATCAATCGATGGCGAGAGGGGAAATCAATTACCTGCTAAAGCGAAATTAGCGAGACGCTCACTGTTCTTCATTGTGCCCTGATATTCCCAGAAATTATTCAAAATTTCAACACACCCCAAATCTGCCCAAAGTTTTGCAGGAAGAGAAAGTATGCAAGGGGAAAGGAAACCCACCAAGTCACCAATCAAGATTTCCAAATCTCTTTAACCCCCAAAATCACAAGCCTAAACCTACGATTAAAAGAATTGAAAATTCCGAATGTTGATCGAGAAATGAAACCGATGTAGTAGGGTTCTGAGAGCAATTTAAACGTATGGAAGGAGAGAGACACAGACGATCTCGCCCTTCTCTCCCTCTCTGTAGTTAAGTATCAAACGTATAGATCGGAAGCATATAAGATATAGAGCGAGAGAGAGAGAGCGAGAGAGAAGACCTTTTTTTTTTCTTTCCGCCGGATTAGGGTTTTACCCGATTGATGCAAAATTATGCATTGTCTCAGTTACGAAAGGAGTTAACTTCTGGGTGACGGGCCTGTCATCGAAAATTTTGGTTCCCTCCGGTGAGGCACCGTTCTGTTTCTTTCCTATTCCTGCAAAACATTTATACGTGATTCATGGGGAAAATAATTAAAACTGATCCACGTGTTTGTATATTATTGGACTTCGCAACAATTTAAGTGACGAGCGGTGACACTTATGCTTTATTTTTTTTTTCACATATTACGGTTTAGACATTGAAATTGAAACCTGTTCATGGGTCGCCCATTGTAGCTTTGTTGAAGGACAACGTGTAATGTGAGCCATCCTCCAATTAAAATACGCCACGTCAATCTCACAACCAATAGCTTACGTGGGAATTTCTAAATAAGGAAAATGATGCCACGTCGGACATAATATCACATCCATCAATATATTCCTCCCTGGGAAGTGGGAATTTGTAGTTAAGGGAGTTTTGATTATTCGTAGTAATTCTATTTTATTCTTAATTTAGGTTGTGTTTATATTAATTACTCTCTAAACAAATCAAATCAAATGATTAATGGAATAATTTATTATTAACTTAATTTGATATCAATTGATACTTCGTAATTCGCAAATATGTCATTTTGTGAGTTATTATAGAAACATCCGAGTGGTAAAAATTTTTACTCAAATAATTTTTTAAAAAATCTTATGTTTAAACCTTTTGTAGGCATCAATATTTTTAAAATTTTTACAACTTTTTATAAAATAATAGTTATTTAGTGGTAAATGTCATCCCAACTTCTTATAAAGTTTCATAGTTGAAGTTTTATTTTTTTATTGTTAATTAAAAAGAAAAAAATACTATATTAATGACATAATTTGGTCACCTTCATGATCATGGTATGATTGATTATGATCAACCTTTCAAGGAAATTTTAGTTGTTTTAGGCTGGGATTGGCAAGGAATGTCTAATCCTAAACGTCTCTTATTCGTATTTTTGATGTGCCTTTGGGTCTCTTTGTATGTGTGTTTGGATAGAGAATTTTTCTACTTTGTTTCTTTTACCATCATTGATTATGTGTTTTGTATTAAAAATTTATATAATACATTACTTTTGTAACTTGTAAAATATTAATGAAAGAGTAAAAAAATTAAATTATATCCTTTCGAATTTAAACACACGGTCGTGTCTTTCGGTTTTAATACAAAATTGTATCCTTTCGATTTGAACACGTAGTTGTATACTTTCTGTTTGAATTGTATTTTTTTCGATTTGAATATAAAATTGTTTCCTTTCAAATTTAAACATATTAAATAAATAAGTTTTGTCCATTTTTTTTCCAATAAATATAACTTGAAATTTTGTCTTTTTTGGTTTGAACAAATTAAAGGAATAAATTGTATGTATATTCAAAACTTTTCAAATTTTGAAAGTCATGTTTTTCTTGTCTTACTGTTAAAGGGTTAAGACTTTTGTTGATTAAAAGTTTGTAAGCTTTATTGTATTCTGCAAGGCTATTTGCCATGCAACCTTTCCACAAATAACTCTTGAATTGTTGATATTTTTTTTAAAAAAAAAAAATTATATTATTTTGTGAGATTTTTCATCATGCAACTTTTTACAAATTACTTTATATTAAGAACATTTAATATTTTAAAAATAAAATTATATACATATTTCAAAACCTTTCAAATTTCAATTTTTATATCTCCCAAAAATTATATTCTTTTATCATTTTCTTAACACAACTCCTATTTTCTCAACATTTTATGTTGTTGATCCTCTTTTCCAGACAAAAAAAAGTAATACTTAATTCCAATGACACGAATATTCTCTCCCTTCACTACACATAAAAAAGGAACTGGAGGAGTACACCACGTGTATGTGTGGTGTGCAGTTTGGATTCCGAATACCCATTAAAAAAATTGCAAAAGATTAATTGAAATGAACTTTGTTGAATTTTTAATTGAATTTTTAATTTATAAAATATTGGAGTGACTAGCAAATCAAAAGGAAAGGTGTATAATGACTTTGAAATTAAAAGCCTAACAGATCGAGCAGTTAAGAGTATGTTGACCAAGAGGGTACTCAACCAAGATGCCTAGAGCCAATGGGAGATTTCAGTTGAATGGGAACTGAAATTTAAGAATGTTTGTTTTTTTACCAAAAGGGGTTGAAGGATTATATAATCGTGTGCCTGCTTAAGTCTTATGTTCATGCGTCGTTTGATCATGTACGATGATTCGTACTTTTGTTCTAATGTCATTCTACAGAAGTGGTACGAGCAGTGGATCCAGAGGAGAAATCTGAGAGGTTATGAAAATGAAAAAATTTGGTATAGGTGAGATAGGCATAAAAGTAGAGCAATAAATGTGGTAGGTGTTTTTTCATTTTTCGTGAATATTTTCTAGCACACCTTACATTGTTGTTTTTTGTGATTTGTTATAGGTATTGTGTTTTTTGTACTCAGGCCAGCTATTTTTGTTGAAAAATAGAGAACTCAACGATTTGGTTTTTTTAAAGTTTGTAATGGATTCGAGATGACGAGAGGTGCAAGCCTTTCAAAAGAAGAGTTGGAGAACTTGCGAACGGAGATGGCAAACAAACCAGCTAATGGATGTGTCTCTATGTATGAAGAACATATACGATATGGAGTTTGAGTAGCATACACGAGGCCTTTGGGGCTGTTTTAAAATGTTGCAATATTTTTTTGATGTGTCTCTAAGATTCAATACTGCATTTTTTCTTTGAAGAGCTATAGTTTTGGGAGTTTCAAGGATGGTCGGTTTTGTTTATAGACCAAGTAAGATTGTAATCGGACGTTTTACTATAAGGAGACCATAGACAAAGTCCGAATGCAAAAATTTTTCTCCATCAAGTTTGTAAATGAGGAATTATTACTCTAGTTGCTGGAGCCTAATGCAAAATGAGCGATGTGTATAAAGACACCAAAACTTCATCGATAATCAAAGTTTGTCCATTGAGTGGGGGTATATTGTTTAAAGAAAGAAAAGAGTATCTATGTTGAGACTTTTTAGATGATCAAATGCTGTGGGTGGTTGGTCTTTTATCAGAGAAAGAAGAAAAAAATTGAGACGCTTATTTTGGTAAAAAAAAAATGTCTTATAAAGCTTTGTGATATTGTTTTGTCTCCAGAAGAGGAGGATGTGTTCGAGATTACGACCAACCAAAAGATGACACAGCGATATAAGAGGAGTTTTGAGAAGGAAGGAGTGCATGAGGTGACGGAAGGAGTGACGTGCGCCGAGAGAGTATTAGGCATCAGAGCCAATAGAGTATTAGACATCAGAGCCCAGAGAGTATTAGGTGTTTGAGCCAAGGGAGTATTAGTGTCATTGCCAAGAGAGTATTAAGCATCTGAGCAGAGAGAATATTAGGTGTATGAGCCGATAGAGTATTAGGCGTCACAACTGAGAAGTATTAGGCGACAGAGTCGAGAGAGTATTAGACATCATATTGGAGGGAGTATTAGGCGTCAAAGCCAAGAGAGGTTAGGTGAAAGAGATGTCAAGAGACCGAAAGATCAAGGGACTGAGAGGATGGGTGAACGAGAGATCAAGAGATTGGCGGACCAAGAGGTTAAGTGACTGAGAGGTCAAGTGAATGAGAGGTCGAGATACTGGGAGAGTATCAGGTGTTAGAGCCGAGCAGCTATTAGGATCAGAGCCAAGAGAGTATTAGGTGTCACAACCGAGAGAGTATTAGGTATTTGAACCGAGAGAGATTAGGTAAATGAAATGTCAAGAAATAGGAGGTCAAGGGACTGAGGGAATGGGTGAACAAGAGGTCAAGAGACTAGAAGGTTGGGAGATCGAGAAGTTAAGTGACTGAAAGGTGGGGTGAATGAGAATTCAAGAGACCAGGAAAGTATTAGGCATTAGAGCCAAGAGAGTATTAGGTGTTAGATTATAAAGAGTATTAGGCATCAAAGTCGAGAGAGTATTAGGCGTCAAAGTTGATAGAGTATTAGATGTCATAGCTGAGAGAGTATTAGGCATCAGAGCCGAGAGAGGTTAAATGAACGAGATGTCGAGAGACTGAGAGGTCAAGGGACCTGGAAAATGAGTGAATGAGATATCGAGAGTAGTCATCAAAGCTGAGAGAGTATTGGGTGTCAAAGGCGAGAGAGTATAAGGCATCACAGTTGAGAGTGTATTAGGCGTCACAACCAAAAGAGTGTTAGGCATCATAACTGAGAGAGGTTGGGTGAATGAGAAGTCAAGAGACCAGGAGGTCGGAGGGACCGAGAGGATGGGTGAACGAGAGGTCAAGAGATCGGGAGGTCGTAAGACCGAGAGGTTAAGTGACTAAGGGGTTGGGTGAACGAGAGGTTGAGAGACCGAGAGAGTATTAGGAGTTAGAGCTGAGAGGATATTAGGAGTCTAAGCCGAGAGAGTATTAGGCATCACAGCCAAAAGAGTATTAGACATCAGAGCCAAGAGAGGTTAGTTAAACGAGATGTCGAGAGATCGAGAGGTCGAGGGATCGAGAGCATGGGTGAACGAGAGGTTGAGAGTAGTCATTAGGGTTGAAAGAGTATTAGGCATCAAAGCCGAGAGAGTATTAGACGTCACAGCCAAGAGAGTATTAGGCGTCTGAACCGAGAGAGTATTAAGCATCACAACTGAGAGAGTGTTAGACATCAGAGCTGAGAGAGGTTAGGTGAACAAGATGTCAAGAGACCGAGAGGTCGAGGGACCAAGAGGATGGGTGAACGAGAGGTCGAGAGATTGGGAGGTCGGGAGATCGAGAAATTAAGTGACTAAGAGGTCGGGTGAATGAGAGGTCAAGAGACCAAGAGAGTATTAGGCGTCAATGCTGAGCGAGTATTAGGCATCTAAGTCAAGAGAGTATTAGGCATCTAAATCGAAGAATTAGAAATGAATGTACAAAAAGAATCTGGGAGGCAATGAGACCGAGAGGTCGGGAGACCAAGAGGTTAGGTGAATGAGAGGTCAAGAAACCGGGAGAGTATTAGGTGTCAAAGCCGAGAAGATATTAGTCATCAGAGTCGAGATAGTATTCCAGATGTACCATTTCTTCCAATCTCTTAAATCCGTAATTTTTTTTTCTTATTCCATACGTACCATTTCTCAAGTACATAACAAAAATAAAAGAAAACCACAAAATTTCTCATAAATTAAAAAAAAAAAGTGTCATTATACTGATTGACCATGTAGAAGAGGTTTACAGGTCTTATCTAAGTGGCACCAAAATATGGTCATTTGACTGTATTTTCCAATAGCTGTGTTTACTCTTTTACACGGTTAATTATTTATTTGAGTGAGTGCAAGCAGACACACTTTTTTGAGTTATTGAGAAGTATAAGCACCAGGATACAAAAGCTGGTGTAAAAAATTAACCTTTTATTAGATATTAAATGAAAGTTTACAATGTTTGAGCACTCATGTCTATTCAAAGGTGCTCTTGAAACAAGATCACTACAATTGATGGTAGCAGTTTTTGTAGAAATTTGTGTTATTGGCTCTCGAGGAAGATCTTTAGGAAGGCGAATCCTCTTACTATTATGCCTCCTATTTTTAGGTCTTGGGACCATTCGGCGAGTACTGTTGCCAAAGCTATTCTCGGTTTCTTGCCCCAAAGGAGCTTCATGTTGCACAAAAAGCTGCAGGGCTTTGGACTTCTTTCTTGCCTTAGCAGCAACCTTAGAGACCTCTTATGCATTCAAGAGTGCTAATATCCACGGACTAATCTTTACAGCTACAGGATTCTTTGTTAACCCCTTATTCCTTGTTGTTCCTACTCCCTCAGGGCTATGATGTAATCATATGTGTTGATTCCCTGATTAAGCAATAAAAAGATGAGGTGAGAAACTCTTTCAAGTTAATCAGTATTTAGATGTATATTCATCTGGATAGTGTACGGGGAGGGAAATGGTGTATTGGGGGTAGAGGAGTAGGATTCAAACCAACATATTTTCCAACTTTGTGGTTGTGTGGTTTATACACTACCTCCCAGAAATATAGTACTCAAGATACTATCCAAAAGACCAAAAATAGAATAAAATAAAATAAAAAGAACAAAAATGTTTGTTGGGGTCTACCTTCCTTATGAGGAGGATATGGAAGAAGAAAAGCTGAGCGAGTGTCAGGGTTGCAATCATAACCAAAATGGTACACACTGCTTGTGACAATGAGAACTAATATCAGTTCGCACAAATTTATAGTGTTAATATGGTAAATAGCAGATTCTCAATTTCCAAAGTAAACCAAGCAATTGTAGATAGCACAAACCATCATTTATGGCCAGGAAGTTCAGGTAAGAAAGTGAGCAAAAGCAGATAATTACGTATAGATGAATGATCACTCACCACAACAATGACAAGGGGAACTATAGTAAAGCCACTTCCCAACTTGGTTGTGATATCAACCATAAATCATTTCCTCTCAAGAAAATAACAAATCAGCAGAAGGATTCTAGTTGACCATTGTGATATAAGATACAATCTCAAGCCCAAGGTGCACAAACCATGATATACCTAAAATGATATGAAAATAAATGCTCACACTAATGTGGCTCCAGGTCCTGGTATATCTTTTGTAGGGACTAAGAAGATGAATTAGGGTTCCAGAATTGTTCCAAAATATGGGAAGCAAAAGAGTAGGAATTGAATGGGGATACCTAAGTGCCTGTCCCGAGTTTTCTCTTTGATGGTTACAGCATTTGCGTCTTGTATTGATGAAGTTGACTCACCACCTAATTTACAATCTTTGGGCCTAGAATTCCTTACATTGTCTAGAATATTTACATAATTTTTGGACTTGAAAACTCTTGAGTTTGCAGGATCAGCTGCAGCACACCAAATGTATAGTCCAAATACACATGCAATCTGAAAAGATAAGAGCCATAAAATGGAGTTTCAGATAAAAGGAAAAGATGTAGAATTCAATGTTTTTCATAGATGTAACAGTACAACATGATCAATGCATATGACATTTCATATACCATCCTTTTATGAGATTTGAAAATAGACACCACTAATAGTGATATTTTGGTATTTTCTTTGAAATTTCTCTTAAGCTAAATCCTGTTGGGCCAAAGGCAAACAATTTATATGGCTCATCATGTGGCACACTTGCAAAATAAGGAAAATCACCTAATTACTCCCAACTTGGAAATAAAAGGTCGGTGAGGTTATGACCAACTAACAATATGTCCTAGAGAATTAACACGTACTCTACTTTTTCTTCAACTAATATCAAGTGACATATTCGGCATGTACTGTAACACCGACACTGCGGTGTCCGTACTAGTATTTCCTATTCTCCGTTTATATATAGAGAGAGAAAATTTTTATTATATTGATTTTCGATTTTGAGGTATATAATTTGAAAATTTTGGGATATTTAAAATATCCGTATTTTCGATTTGTAAAATAAAGTGAGTATATATTTCTTTTATTAATTAAATTATTTATTTACTCATTTAAATATTTATAAATCTATTTTATATATATTAACAAATCATAATCATAATAATAGTAAAAAAAAAAAAAAAAAAGAAAGGAAAATCGAAATTAGGGCTTAGCCCTAATTTCCTTCACTTTTCCCCTCTCCCCTCTCCTCTCTCCATCTCCCCGCTTCACCTCCCTCTCCCGCGGCTCCCTCTCCCCGCCGCGATCGCCGATCCTTCCTCTTCCGCCGCCACCGAGACGGCCAACAAGACCCACCTTCTCTCTCTATTCTCTCTTTCTCTCTCTCGGTCCCACTCTCTCTATCTCCCCGGTCTCCTTTTCGCGCGATCTTCCTCACCCGCGGTTCTCCACCTTTCTCCGCCGCGACTCGGCGCAACCACCGCCACCGCAGCCCACCACGACCCACCACGGGTCGCCACCTATCTCTCGCCGCACCCCCCCCGCCCCGCGAAGCCCCAAATCGGCGAGCCACCAATAGGCCTCCGAGAACCCTAAGTCACGCCTTACATAGGTAAGCATAGGTTCTCCAATTTTGATGCTAGGGTTTGAATACTCTGAGTATTTAGGTTTAATTTCTAACGATTGTTGCAAATTGAAATCGTTATAGGTTCGAGCTTGAGTCTCCTGGGGGCGGGGGGCTGACAGGTCCCGAAACCCGAGAAACCCTAGGTTGATCTTGTTGGAGACTCGAGGAGTCAAATTCGGGTTTGATTGTGGAAATAGGGAGTGATTACCCTCCCTATAAGGTGAGTGGGACCCTAATCTCTTGCATGAAATGGTGAAAATCCGATTTTACCGTGTTTTAAATCAAAACATGCTTTGATATGCATTGATTCGACGTATGATATTAAATCTCAAAATCTGTTTTGTGACTATTGGAGTGTCGTATTTATGTTGTCTGCGATTATGCATCCATGTTTGAAATCAAATGAAATTGTGCCATGATTTGAGAAATGAAATGTTTTCTATACTACCATTGCATCGGTTGTTGATTTGAAATGACTTTGATGAAATGTATCTGGCACACGTATTTGAAATGTTTTGATGAACTGTGAGGGCACCGGGATGCCCACTTGTGATGAGATACTATGATGATGACAATGATGATTTCCGTAGCTACGAAGGGACTTTGTAGAGGCACGAGTTGCCCGGATACGCTCCCCGCCGAGGTATCCGCAAATGTCCAGTTTATATATTCATAGGCACGAACGGTTGAACCCACATCGGGGGAGGACGTGTGTGACGCCACCGTCTAGCACCGGGCGGTGACCTAGTGACCAGCCAGTTTATATAGTCATAGGCACGAACGGTTGAACCCACATTTGGGGGAGGACGTGTGTGACGCCACAGTCTAGCACCGGGCGGTGACCTATTGACCAGCGCCGCGTTATATAGTCATAGGCACGAACGGTTGAACCCACATTTGGGGGAGGACGTGTGTGACGCCACGGCCTAGCACCGGGGCGGTGACCTATTGACGAGTCCCGGGTAAGCAATGGCTAATCCCACGGCCAACGCCGGGGGGTCGGGGGGGAAGAGCTACTTTTGAAACACTTTGCATAATAAAACCCCCGATGCGTCTGTCCTCGGTCATGGTTGACATTTGCCAGGATCCTTTCGGCCGGCTCTATGATATACTTGATTTTTAAATGGATGCATATATGTATGATATCGTGTGATTGGATAAATGAGATCAGTTTATTGAACATATCATGATTTATTCCGAAACTTGAGTTATTGTTTATGAATGATATTATTTGACACTCCAATATTCACCTACACTATTAGTACTTGAGATTAATCCCTTCACTCACTGAGTATCCTCCCATAGATACTCACCCCTCTCTTCTCCCCCCCTCAGGGGATCATTGGCGATAGGGGGGGTTTTTTTTTTGCTCGAGGGCTTGATAGATTGCTGGTGGATTTGGTTATTTTGGACGGTGAGATTTTAAGTTTAAGTTTAAACTTGAATTACGTAATTTATTTCGACCCTGCGAGGTCTTGTTGAGGTCCGTAGTTGGCCGTGTACTTATTTTGGGATGATTGTATAATTTATGTATATTTATTTGCGAAACTCTCATTTCATTTGCATTGAGGCAATTGTACGTATTTGAAAGTATTTGGGAAGTTTGTTATACATTTGTATAAATTAGGTCCGTTTGGGGGTGGCGGCGGTGGCGGCTGCTCATGCTCTAGTTAGGCATGACAGTAGAGGTCTGTGTTTAGGTCTGCTAGGGATTTTATAGCCTTGCGTTGTTCTGAATGTTGGCTGTGGGAATTGATTGATTTTGGAGAGGCCAGGATGGCCATTTTATTTATTTTACAGCATGATTTGAATTTCACAGGGTTAAACAGGTTATTTGTACATGGGAGACCTCCAATTTATTTGTGGGGGGGGTTCCGCCAATTTTCTGTAAAAATCCGGCGGGCGATTCAGGGGGGGGGGGGGGTCGTTCACGACTCCGGTTCGGGGCGTGACATGTACTGACCAGCATCAAGCCTATCTTTGTCTTTCTGGTTTGTCTAAACAAAATGCCCCTAGGTATTGTCCTATCTAGTCAACCAATCTGGGAAATGAATTAAGTTTTTTTTTTTTTTTGCATTATTTTGATCCTATGCTTCTGGCACAAAAGACAACACAAAATTACTTTGCAAGGCCATGCATATATTTGAAGAAGTAAACAATGAGCTAGAATAAAACAATTGCATTAATCATATCTTTGAAATAGGTTTTCCCTATAGTAGAAGGAATTGTTCCAATATTGAGTTATTCAAAGACTTGGTCTAACCGCAAAGAAAGATCTCAAACAGTAAATTTTTGACTCAGTGACAAAGAAAATATTTTAAGTCATATACTTTCCAACAACTCGAATAATATAACTAAAGGTGCTGTTTCACTTTCTACAACTTTGAAACTGAGATCCCTAAAAAGATAAGTAGATATCTTTTAGTATCTAATCCAACAATCATATAAAATTGTGAAATCATTGGACTCTGACAAAATGAGAATCACATTCAAACTTGTTAAAATTTCAAATCCTTGTACAAGTAATATTTCCAATTTTAACGAGGATGCACCTACAAATAATTCAAGATGATCCACATTCCTATTTTCCTTTATTGTAATGATCACTGCATCAAAACTCATTCTATGCCAAGCGAGAAGCATCAAGCACAATGAGCTAAATGGACACCAAAAAGTCACAAAATCAGTCAAGATCTCAACCAAATGGGCAATGAACTATAAGGGGTATGCGCCTGAGGTCATCTCTTTCTTCACCTTCCCAAACTTTGAATTTAAGCAATGATGGATGTAGCTTTTTTCCCAAAAATCTTGTTCTTCCTCAAACCTCCCCTTGACCTACAAGTATCAGAATTCCTTCCATCCCCAAGATCAACAACCTCAGTAATGTTTCCTCTTGGAGACATCGTTGGGCTTCAAAAATTTTGAGTATCGTTGTTTCTCATAGACTTCCAAGTAAATATTTCCTATCACTAAATTCTCTTTGCAATCTCCAGTTTTTTTTTAGCTTTTCCTCAAATGAATGACAAGATAGGACCAATTTGTTGGAGAAGCAGAGCATAAGAAATGAATATCTCACTATAGCTACAGCAAAGGCTAAAAGACAAAGCAACCCATTTGCCCTTATTAAGCTAATAGTAATTAAAGTGACTGGTTCTTGATTTACAAGATAGGATCTGTGGAGAACCCAAAATTAATAAGAGAAATCCAGAAATGGAAAATAACCCATTCTAGAGATACAATCAGAAACTGAAATTTTAACACATAAAACCAGAAATCAACCTGAAAACAAACCACAGATCTCAGTTCTTCAATCTAAACCTAAAGCAGATAAATCAAACAAAATTGATATAAAAATGCATAAGAAAATCTCACAAGTGGAGTGTAGACTCCCATCACAATATACTTAAACAACTTCCTTCCCACAAAATGTGCAAAAAAGGAAAGAAACCCCAATGCCAAAAACACTGCAACAGCAACAACCTAAAACAAAAGACTTAGCATTAATTATAACCCCAATAAAAAATCAAAAGAAAAGTGGACTTACAACATGGAGAGAGAGAGAGAGAGAGAGCACCTTTGAACATCTCTGACAACTATCGACACATGTTTCCAACGTCGATACGCAAGCTCACATACCTTCTTCTCTCACTTTCAATAAATTATTTGTTCTCTCTCATGCAGAGAGAGAGAGAGAGAGGAGTGAACAAGAAAACCCCTAGTCAATAAGACCAAGGAGGAATAACAAGCAAGAAAATGACAATTCGAAAAAGATAAAAAATACACACTTACGATCTAGCAAATTAAATAGGAGAACAAGAAAATAAAAAACTAATGCTTATCGAAGATGGGTCTCAGAAGAGGGTCCATTTTGAAGCTTTTGCGGAGCTCGATCTGATATGGAATGAGAGTAAGGGAGAGGGGGAGAGAGAGAATCAACCAAAATTTGAGAATTGGATTGTAAGGTATTTGAAACATCAAAGATATGAGAAATGAATTTGGAGGACACATTAGGGAGATATCATAGAGGAATGGAAAGCAATCGTATATAATTGTGAAATCATTGGACTATAAAATTGTCAAATCATTGGACTCCTTTGAACATGAGAAAATGAGAATCACATTCAAACATAGTCAAATTTCAAAACCTTGTACAAGTAATATTTCCAGTTTCAACGAGGCTACACCTATAGATCATTCAAGATGATCTACGTTCCTATTTTCCTTTATTGCAATGATCACTGCATCAAAAACTCATTCTACGCCAAGCGAGAAGCATAAAGCATAATAAGCCTCGCTTCATGTATTTCCTAATGACCTCCAGCCAATACTAGCAATCCCAGACACTTAAATGGACACCAAAAAGTGGCGAGATCAGTCAAGATCTCAACTAAATGGGCAATGAACTATAAAGGCTATGCGCTTGAAGTCATCCCTTTTATTCACTTTCCCAAACTTTGAATTTAAGCAACGATGAATGTAGCTTTTTTTCCAGAAAATCTTGTTCCTGCTCAAACCTCCCCTTGACCTACAAGTACCAAAATTCTTTCCATTCCCAAGATCAACAACCTCAGTAATGTTCTCTATCAAAGACATTATTAGACTTCAAAAATTTTGAGCATCGCTATATGTAATAGACTTCTAAGTAAATATTTCCTATTATTGAATTTTCTTTGCAATCTCCAGGCTTTTTTTTTCTCAAGTTTTTCCTTAAATGAATGACAAGATAAGACCAGTTTGTCGGAGAATCAGAGCAAAATGAGGATCTCATTATAGCAACAGCAAAGGCTAAAACACAAAGTAACCCATTTGCCGTTATTAAGCTAATAGCAGCTAAAGTGACTGGTTCTTGATATACAAAATGGGATTTGTGGAGAACCCAAAATTAATAAGATAAATCCAAAAATGTAAAATGACCCATTCTAGAGATACGATCAAAAACTAAAATTTGAACACATAAAACTGGAAATTAACTCGAAAACAAACCATAGATCTCAGTTCTTCAATCTAAACCTAAAGTAAATAAATAAAACAAATTTAATATAAAAATGCATAACAAAAACTTACAAGTGGAGCATAGACTCCCATCACAATATACCTAAACAACTTCTTTCCCACAAAAGGTACAAAGAACACATAGAAAGCAAACCCCAATGCCAAAAACACTGCAGCAACAACAACCTAAAATAAAAAACCCAACATTAATTATAACCCAAAAAAAATCAAAAGAAAAACGGACACACAACATGGAGGGGGGAAGAGAGAGGGAGAGAGAGAAGAGAGAGAGCACCTTTGAACATCTCGACGACTGCCGACACATGTTTCCGGTGTCGACATGCAAGCTCCCATACCTTCTCCACTCTCTTTCAATAAATTATTTATTTTCTCTCGTGTAGAGAGAGAGAGAGAGGAGTGAGCAAGGAGACCCCGAGTCAATAAGACTAAGGAGGAATAACAAGCAAGAAAATGATAATCCAAAGAAGATAGAAAATATACACCAACGATCTAGCATATTAAACAAGAGAAGAAGAAGATAAAAAATTGATACTTACTGAAGACGGGTATCGGAAGAGAATGGATTCACCATTAGGTCTGTTTTGAAGCTTGTGCAGAGCTCGATCTGATCCTGAATAAGAGTAAAGGAGAGGGTGAGAGAAAGAGGATCAACCAAGATCTGAGTATCTGATCGTAAGGTATTTGAAACATCATAAATGTGAGAAATAAATTTGGAGGACACATTAGGGAGACATCATAGAGGCTTCCATGACCATCTGATCAGGCGCACTACTCTCCTCAACTCAACTAATCTGTACCACACTGAAACTGTATGTTAATTCAAAGATAAGTTAAACCAACTCGACCAACCACAGAAACAACAACCCATCCGTCCAACTCAACCACAATGAATGAATCACCTTTTGTTAAGTGAAGGACAATTGCTAAGTGGAGGATGACCAAATCGTACGTGGAAGGGAGTCGATGACGCTTATATCCATATTATTAATAAAAGTAAAATTCCCAAGATTCGACTAGCACATTCGACCATGTAGCTCTCTCTTTTTTGTGATAGATTTGATGGCTCTATAAGAGCCAAAGTGAACACTTATGTTATGTTTTAGTTAAAGAAAATGAAAATCAAAAATCGAATTTAAAATTTATATAAATTATTTGGATTAATAAAATAAAAATAAAGATTTAAAAATGAAATTTTCAAATAAAAGATTTGTAAAATCTATATAAAAATATAAATTTTATGAAATTTATATCAAAATATTTTATTTCAATTCTACTTTTGATTGTTGAATGCGAATTAGACCACGCACATTAACTCCTTACACATTAGTTCTTGAATACAGAACAACATAAGTAATCAAAAGAAAAAATATTAACCTCGTTTGCCCCCCCAAGTGGCATGTGACAACATAAGAATGGTTTAATGCAACTTAGGCGATTTCCAATTCTTCCAAGGAAAAGGCTTCAAAAGGTGTGAGTGTTGATGATGCAAGGAGCACAAAGAAGGCAAGGGTTAATGGCCCAATTAAGTTGAAGAAAATTCCTTCTTCTGTGGTCCAATTAACAATCAATGGTTATGGTACTATAGAAGAACTCTTGGAGATTATAGCTTGGTCTCAACTAAGAATTCATGAAAACCAGTGGGCTTATTTGACAAAGGAGTGGAGGAAGGCTGCATAGCGGACCTTGCAAGGCACATTCTGCTTTCTACGGATACATCAGTAGACCTTATCAAGAAAATGGAGAGCACATTGAACATTTTGTTGTTTCTTATCAATTCTCTTGACACAGATCTTGACAATCTTGGCAGAGTGGGTTAACATGATCTCTTTGGAGTGCCTTACTTTCCTCTTTTTGGTTAATTTGTAATCTTTTTCTTTTCCTTTTTTTTTGGAAGAATCTTGACATAACAGTTGAAAGTCACGGGTTCGAGTCATAGAAACAGTCTCTTTGCAAAAATGTAAGGGGAAGACTGCGTACATATACGCTTACTCTCAAAGCCGACCCTAATTGTTGGAACAAAGACTCTTATTGATTGATTGATATATGTTTATTATTATTCTCGGTACCTCGATGTTTTTTTAACACAATCTCAAATTTCAGTTTTACCATGACATATAAAATATGATAAGATTTTTTAATATGTATATATTTATATATATAAATCAATAATATCTGATAATCATATTAGATACAATTTCATCCGATTCAAGTCGTGTTAGATTTTTAAGAGGATAAAATTCTCCTTATGTCTATTTTCATTATAAATAAAAATTAAACTTGAAATATTGTTTAAAAGGTATCAGTATCTCACCACTATATAATCTAATAAGATAATAAATTAAGCAAAAACAACAGTAATAAAAGCAGAAAAAAAGTAAACTATGCTTTTTTTTTCAGGAAATTAAGTACCATTTTATATTTTATGTGTTATATTTGATCTTGTTTTTCAATTGTGACTATTGTTCGATTTATCTCTTTTTTAATCACAACAAAAATTACTTTTTTTTGTTATCTTAAGCAAAAGGTATTCTTATATATCATCAAAGTGAAAAAATTATATGACTTTTTTTTATATTTGTTGGAAATGGGTTTGATTCCACAAATAATGACTTTGCTGACTTGAACGGGATGATCTGACCATCTGATGGTCTTGATCAACGAAACCTGTAAAGAATTATCGGAGGGTGATCCGATGGAGGAGATTCCAATATTTAAGTTAGAAATTGGTTTTCGAAAGGGAGAAACAGATTAAAAGAGAGTTCTGTATGCCTTATGTCGATGTGTAGGTCTGGAAAATGTACCTGGCCAATTGGCTTAATGGTGTTTATATAATCTCAACATGTGAGAGTCATATACATGCGAGGTATTGAAACTCTAGTTTTCTTACGAGAGCATGCCGAGATTACCGGAATCATAATATAGGATTTTCAAAGATTTCAAATTCTTACTAGTTGGAAAAGTCCAAATCGTTATAAATATTTTTTTCTTTTTCTTATCGGCCATGATTATAAGTCTCCTTTCCATTTATATGAGATTGCTTGAGAGTGAATATTATGTTAGCGGATCAAGTGACATCCGCCGAGTACCGATGAGGTCCAGATACCGATCAGCATTGGACCGAGTAGTTGGTTATTGAGGAGAGATCTGGTCAGTGAGCACCAAAAGAGTGTTATTTGATGAGCCATAGGCCCGGTTAGTCTTGAGCCCAAGGGTACCATCATTTATCCTCTACTCCTTATGTCGCTTCGAAGGAAAGCGTAAGAAGTGAAGCGTCGCTCCTTGGAAGATTGTGGGAGTATAAATGTAGATAACTACAGAATAAACAATCCCGGAATAAATGTTATGTGGTGAGTTGGAAAACCTGAATCCTTTATTCATTATGCACGTTTCTCATTGGGTTATTTTATCTGTTCAAGATCACTGGGGTCGCTTTTTCTTGGTATAAATTGGCGGTGAAGGATTCCCATACTATGTTAAAGTGATAGGGAGTACTTCTAAGTATGATCTTATGAGTCCCTCCTACCGAGAGTCAATACTTTCGAGAGATAGCTCGATCATAGGTTTTAAACCACAAAACCTGGTAGTTTAGAAGACTTCAACCGATACAAGGCTCCATCATAAATGGGATAGCTGATACAAGGTCCCATCATATCATCCAGAATTCAGGCATCATGGAGGAATCAGTCAGGGCTCTCATCGAGATTCCGGCCTTATTTACAAAGAGATCTTAGCTTGAACGAGAGAGATTCTTATTCACAGTGGAAGCTCTCTTCTTAAGGTCAGAATCATCTTTCAATCGTTAGTGTATTAGAGGTTGTTGAAGATACTTCTTTGGCGCTCCATCGAGGCAAGTGATGAGAGGAGTTAAAGAGATGGTTGGAGGCTTGATGCATCTATTCTGTCCTTTTGGCAAACTCGTACCTTCTTCAACTCCTTCTACAGTCTTCTTGTTTCAATTGTGTAATTTTGGTCAGCTACAGAGCTTTTTCCGACTCTCAGTTTGCATCTAGTTGGCTTTTTTAGCATAGTGTTTATATGACATTATGGCCTCTAATGTATTCCTTTCTAAATAATTCGGTCGAAGTCAGGGACTTATAAATTTTCTTTTGCATTATATCTGACTATGTACTCTAATATGTACCTATTGTATTGAAATAAAAGTAGAGTTATGTTACTTACTTGTCGATTTTTTTTAGTCGAAAGTGTAATCACCTTGTCTGTTGGTATTCCACTGATGCGAATAACGAGCATTGAACTACAGAATGAGCAACTTGGCTGATAGTCTATCTCTTGGTCGGTAGGCTTACTTAGCTGTTAGGTACTGGACTCTGCTATCCTCGCACTCATTACGTTGGTAGCATCCAAGATGGTAAGTTGTGTTTACCTGAGCAGAGGTTTTTCTCACATTGATAATATGTTCGCTTGAGAGAGCTCAACCAAGTGAATAGGCCATGTCCACCTACTGAGGAGATAAATCCTTTATTTGTGACATGTTCGTTTGATAGGTAGGGCCATGTCTGCCCAACGGGAAGATGTATCCCTAGTCATTTGATAGAGGGGGTAGTGCCAACCCATCGAGGAGGTGAATCTTTTATTGATGACATGTTTATTTGATAGAGTTCAACTAGGTGAACGGGTCATGTCTACCCAACAAGAAGATAGATCCTTTATTGACGACACGTTCATTCAATAAGAGGGGTTGTGTCTACCCCACGATGAGATAAATCCTTTATTGATGATACATTCATTTGACAGGGGGTTGTGTTCACCCAGCAGGGAGATAAATCCCTTACTGACAACACAGTTTGAAAAACATAAGCATAAAAATAGATCGGTTGGCAGACAGTTTAATGAGGTGCAGGGCCATAAAGGTATTACCTGATCATTTGACAAGGCACGGATAAGGAGGTGTTCCCATGGGAGAGTGTTGTTCGTCATTAGTAATAGATACAGAAGTTCTCAGAAATTCCAAATTCTAAACATGGTTAAGTCATCTAGGAGATTGAGGCAGTATGTGTCTGGGCAGACTTCTGAGCATATTTTGTAAGGACCTTCCTATTTAGGTGCTAGCTTACCCCTTGGTTGAGGTTAACCAGTGGCCTCTACCTTCCTGAACGCCAACTCGCTGGGCTTGAATGTTCTAGTTTTGACCATCTATCGTAGTACCTTGTCGTCTGCTAATGATAAGTAGCTATTTGGACAAATGTGGTTTCTCTTAGCTTGGGGAGTAAATCTAGCAGTTCACATGGTGCTGATTCGTTTTGCCCCTGTTCATATAAATCTACCCGTAGCAAATGAATACCAATCTCCGCTGGTATCATTACCTTGCAACCGTATGTTAGGTTGAATGACGTTTCTCCTGTTGCCCTTCGGGGCATTGTTCGATAGGCCTAAAGAATGCTGTTGAGCTCATTTGCTCAGTGACCTTTGGCTTCATCTAGTCCAGCCTTTAACCCTTGTAAGATCATTCGATTAGTTACTTCTACAAGACTATTGGTTTGCGGATAAGTGACGAAAGTGAAGTAATGCTGGAATTCTAATCTACTGCAGAAGTCTCGAAATTTCTGTTGTCGAATTACTTGCCATTGTTGGTAATCAAAATGTGGGGTACACTAAACTTGGTGATAATGGACGTCCATACAAAATGTAGCATCTTACTGGTGGTAATTTGGGCCAGTCATTTGGCTTCTACATACTTGGTGAAGTAGTCGATGGCTACGACTAGAAACTTTCATTGTCCAGTGGTTGGGGGAATGGCCCTAAGATGTTCATCTCCCATTGGGCGAACAACCATGGGTTGGCTATTGGACAGAGCTCAGTGGAGGGCTAGCATGGTACCAATGAGAAGTGCTGACATTTGTCACATCTTTTGACGTAGTCATTCGCGTCAATCTTCATGATAGAACAGTAATAACCTTGTTGGAGAGATTTTCCATCAGATTTCGAACGCCTAAGTGGTTGTCGCATATCCTTTCATGGATTTCTCAAAGTACATAGTCCATTTCCTCAAGTGTCAAGCACTTCAGATACGGATGTGTGTAGGACTTCTTGTAGAGATCTCCATTGATGATAGCATAGTGGGTGGTCTTATATCTTAACTTGGTGGCTTCAGAGGATAAGTTCAGTAGTTGCTCATGCTTCAGATAGGCCTCTATGGGGTCTTTCCAACTCGATAAACTATTCATCAACAGGACTTGTTCGGCCTCTTCAATGCTTAGATATAGGAGGCTCTCTATGTAAATTGTTTGACTAGTCATTACTGAATTAAAGCTGGCTAACTTTAAGAGTGTATTGACTCATGCGTTCTGTGATCGAGAGATCTGTTGTATGTCTAACTTGTCAAATTTGTTCATCACTTTGCGTATCTTAAATAAATATTTTGTCATCATTAACTCTTTAGTTTCATAGACCCCTTTAAACTGCTTAACAACTAGCTAACTATCAGTGAAGACCCATATATTTTGGATCCTTAGAGATGTTGCAATCTGCAATCTGGTCAGAAGGGTTTCGTATTTGACCTAATTGCTGGTTGCCCAAAAGTCAAAATAAAAGACGTATTCTACTTTGAAATTGTATGGTCCCACTGGAATGAGTTTAACTTTTCTTCCTGAAGAGTTAGATAACCCATCCATGTAAAGGGTCCATTCAGGCTGCGAGTTTTTTGTATTTTTCTTTGTTATTTACAGGGGCTTGTTCGATAGGTGTTGGGAAGGTGCACTTGAGGATAAAATCTGTGAGGACCTGGGCTTTAATAGATGGCCTTGACTAGTATTCAATGTTGAATTTGTTTAGTTTGATGTTCCACTTCATGAGTCAACCCGAGATATCTCTCTTATGTAAAATTTGCTTTAGTAGCTGGTTGGTTAGCCCCATAATAGTGAGAGTTTAGAAGTGCAGCCAGAGAAATTGGGTGGTGATGACTAGGGCGAATGCTATCCTCTCGATGGGTTGTTAGTTAATCTTAAACTCATGGAATATGCAACTGACATAGTACATCGGCCTCTGTGCGGTGGATTCCTATCTCACAAGGATAGAGTAGAGTGTTTGGTCAAAAACACATAAAGGGAGGTAGAGTTTCTCACTAGGAACCGGCTGGGAAAGGAGTAGAGATGACATGAGATATTCTTTGAGTCACTTGAATGCGGTCTGATACTCGGGCGTCCATATAAATTCCTGGGATGTCTTTATAGCATCATAGAAGGGCTCATACTTGTCCCCCACTTTCAACATGAATCGATTCAGAGCTACGATTCTTCCGGTGAGGCGTTGCATGTCTTTCACTGTCCTCGATTGTGCCATGTTATGTATGGCTTGAATCTTTTTCAGATTTGCCTCGATTTCTCGATTGGTAATCAGGAAACCCAGAAAATTCCCTAACATGATTCCCAAAGTGTACTTCACTAGATTCAATCTCATGCTATATTGCTTTAACATTTGAAATGTCTCTTCTATGTCAGTGATGTGGTCTTTGACGTCGATACTTTTAACAAGCATGTTGTCGACTCCATGTTTCTACAGAGTTGATCACCAAAAACTTTGTTCACAAGTGTTGGAAGGTTGCCCTGGCGCTCTTGAAGCCAAATGACGTTACCCTATAACAATAGGTACCGAACTCTATGATGAAACTAGTTTTCTCCTCATCTTCTTGAGCTATACATATCTGATTGTAACCAAAGTAGACATCCATAAAACTCAAGAGTTTGTGACCTAATGAATTGTCTACCAACTTTTCAATGTTGGGGAGTGGGTAGCTGTCCTTTGGATATGCCTTATTGAGGTCGGTTAAGTCCACGCATATTCTCCACTTACCGTTTGCCTTCTTTATCATGACTACATTAGCCATCTATTCCAGGTAGGATATTTCTCAAATAAACCCTACTATTAGGAGCTTCTGGACTTCTTGTTGTATCGTATGTTAGCGTTCTAGCTTGAAAACCCTTTTCTTCTGCTTGATAGATTTACGACTGTTATCTACATTTAATTTATGGACTATAACCGAGAGATGGATACGGGGACCACACGAAAACTTTTGAATGACACCACAAACAATTTACGATTGCCTTTCAAAGGGATATTGGCAGATGGGTATCGATTTGGACGATTTGACCAGGCACGTCTATGATAGGGACTTCAATTATTTCCTCCTCGGATTGAGGTTTAGACTGTTAATCGGTTTCAACTCTAAGTTCTATAGTTTCTACTGTTATGACTTCTCCTTCTTCTCCCGTTATGGGGGGTAATTGATGGATCAGGATCGCTATAGAGTGTCGCAACCTCCAAGGGTGTCCTGAATTTGACTCTCATATGTCTAGCACTCGGTAATGCTTCAAGACCATTTAGGCTGGGGTGACCTAGGATGACATTATAGAGAAAGATAAGTTTTACCACGTAAAAAGTGGTATTAGTGATAGCATAATAAGGGGATGTCCCTAGAATTACGATGAGTGAGATAGTGCCATCTAGATGTGCACGTTTGCCAGCGAATCCTTTAATGAACTGATCAGAAGGTTAGAGATGACATGGGACAAAACCCATTCATCAGAAGGCATTCCAAAAGAGAATGTCATGGTCTGTTTCTTAATGTATGAAAATCCTTTTGATGAGGTAAGGTTCAATTCTTGTTGTGATAACTAGCGGATCGTTTTGCTGTCGTCAACACCCGTCAAGTCGTTGTCATCAAAACCGATGATTAATCTCTTTCTCTTAACTGAGGCAATGATGGAGAAGAGAAAAAGGTGGTGATGAGAGCTGCTTTGGTTGGGAAATCAATCTGTTTCTATAGATGACGTCAATCTGTTGGAGGTAGGTTTAACTCCATAGATAATGATTCTGTTAACTCGAACGAAATGATTTGGCCATCTGATGGCCTTGATCAACGGGACCTGTAAATAACCGTCGGAGAGTGTTTCGATAGAAAAGACTCCGACGCTCAACTTAGAGAGCGGTTTTCGAAAGGGATAAACAAACTAAAAGAGAGCTTTGTATGCCTTGTGTGCGATGTGTAGCTCCAAAAAATGTTCTTGGCCAATTGGTTTAGTGGCGTTTATATAACATCTGCATGTGAGAGTTGTGTAAATACCGGGTATTGAAATTCTCGTTTTCTTATGAGAGTATTCGAAGATTATGGGAATCATATTGTAGGATTCTCAAAGATTTCAAATTCTTATTGGTTGGGAAAGTCCGGATTGTTATAGAGATTTTTTTTTTCTTATTGGCAATGATTGTAAGTCTTCTTTCCATTCACGTGAGATTGCCATGTGATTTAGGGAGAGCAAATATTACGTTAACGGATCAAGTGACATCTGCTGAGCATCGAGAAGGTCTAGATATCGATCAACATTGGACTGAACAGTTGGTTATCGAGGAGAGATCTAGTTGATGAACACCAAGAGAGTGTCGTTTGACGAGCCACGGACTTGGTTAGCCTTGAACTCAATATGACTTAAGTTGGATACCATCAATATTAAACAAAAGAGTTGGTTACCATCAATATTAAACAAAAGATACTTTTCATTTGGTAGGAATATGAAAAGATGTCTTTTGTCTACCATCAATAGGTGAATTTCATCCAAATTCTTTGTCTTAGTTGTTAAGGAATTACCGGTCTTTGCCTTATTTGATTTGCATCTACAACATGTGAAGTAGATTATTAAATTGGATTTTAGTTTAAAAATTATTTGTAAAATACATTAATAAATATGGTAAAAGTGGGAAAAAAAAAAAACAACTAATGATTATCCTATTAATGTACTAAAGACACAATGTCATTTAAGTTTAATTGTAAATTGTTTTGATATTCTTCAATTTAAAAGATACAAAAATATATGTATATATCAAGGACATTATAACGTGATCAAATTACCACAATATCCTTAAATATATATTATTTCTAGCGATTTTTTTTGGGGGGGGGGGGTTTAGATCTTTGTCCTTCGTGTAACAAGGTATGTGAAGCAATTGACCCAATTTCAAATATTGTTCTATTGCTCGTAACATTTGGGATATTTTTTTACCAATCATTTATAGACTTAGTAATTAAATTTTTTTAATTAAAAATTTAATTTTAAATATTAAAAATATAAATATAAATATTGAAAGAGTCAATTCCTAATTTAAATTCTATATCTGTTTGAACTAAATTATTCAAATTTTCAGATAATCATGATAAACTTCACCTACCGGTGTTTTTGAACGAACCATGGATTATTTTAGGGCTATTTGCGCCGCATGCAGTAGAACTATTGATGAGCATTCATCAGATTCTTTATTAATTATCTAAAGTTATAGAAAAGTTGGCTTCGGATTTTATAAATATTACTGGGGCTGATAATTCCAAATCAGTCCACTGCATGGACAAGTGAGATGGGAGGTTTTCCTCTTAGCTTGGTAATAAATAAAATTATAATAGGGTAATATTTTAATTTTGGAGTTAAAAGGTTTAAATAATTTTTATTTTTGGATTCCTAAATTACTTTTGGTCAATAAATTACTTTTGATAGTGAAATTATTTTTTAATTATGATGAATTATTTTTATTATTATCGTACCATATCAAAAACAGTAGATAAAACATTTTAATGATAATAGAAAAATCGATTATCATAGTAATACTAACAAGTATTCAATGCATTCACCGCATCGTTCTTGTCCTAAAGTTTGCACAGTCTGTATGGCGCGGTCCACGGTAACACGGTTATAATTTTTTATTATAATTAATCGTAATTTTATTATTTTGAGTATTAATCTATTGTTATCGGTTATTACGTTAACATTTATTATGGTTAAAAAAAATAATCACAATAACAAGATTTTAATAGCAATTAACGGTTATCATTTTTATAATATAATGATATTAATTAGTACTATATAAAATATACAATATATATTTTTAAATATAACGATAATAATTAATACTATATAAAATATACAATATATATTTTTTAATATTATATTATATATAAATACAGTTAGCGGCTATAGCCGTAATTAATGATATTAATCATCAATTATTTTTGTGTTTGTAATTTGCTCATTTCTATTTTCACCTACATATTTTAGTTAATGGAGATTATTTTCTGCACTAAAAAAATGTTTTTATTTTCCTCGTAAAAAGAATGTTTTCTGGTTGCCCAAAATAAATAAATAAATAAATAAAATAAAAGGAAGTGGAATGCAAAATATAAGGAAGGCCGCCTTGGGTGACTGATCTTCGGCTCAGCCTTCCAACGGCTTCCCTTCAGGCTTTCAGAAAATGGCGATACAACGGCCCCTTCTCCAGAGAGCGACTCTCGGCACCCTTCTATCTCTCAAGGCTCAATCTCACAGTCAGAGGTACTCTCCCTCTTCAAACCCTAATTCTAATCATCGTTATCCCCACTCAATTCAAACCCAAGAAATCTCAACTGACCCAACTTCTTCAGTACCTCTGTCTGATTCTCTCTTAGTAGAAAAAATTTTATGGAATCTTAATCGAGGAAAGCTTCATTCTTATGGAAACCCTTCCTTCCGGATGAGCCCATCAATTGTAGTCGAAGTTCTTCAGCGGTGTTCTGGAAATTTACAATTGGGTCTGAAATTTGTTGATTTTATTGGTTCAAGGTATCCAGGATTTAGCCATTCTTCTCTGTCTTTGAGTGCTATGATTCATATTTTAGTGAGGAGTAAGCGAATATCGGATGCCCAGTCTTTGATTCTTCGTATGGTGAGGAAGAGCGGTGCTTCGAGGGTTGAGATTATGGATTCATTGATTCAGTCGGGTTCTGGTTGGGGTTCAATTGATAGGGCTTTCGATCTTTTGATTAGGACTTATGTGCAGGCTAGAAAAGTAAGGGAAGCTGCGGAAGCATTTCGGGTATTGAAGCAAAAGAATATCTGTCCCTCTGTCAATGCTTGTAATAGCCTTCTCAGTGGGCTTGTTAAGGTTGAGTGGATTGACTTGGCATGGGAAATTTATGGGGAAGTTGTTGGAAGTGGAGTTCAACCGAATGTATATACTCTAAACATAATGGTCAATGCCCTCTGTAAAGATCGAAAAATTGAACGTGCCAAGTTGTTTTTGTCTGAAATGGAAGGGAAGGGGGTATTTCCAGATACTGTGACCTATAATACTTTCATAAATGCATATTGTCGTGAAGGGCTTATGAAAGAAGCCTTTGAGTGGATGAATTCAATGTCAGAAAAGGGCTTAAAGCCAGGGGTTCATACCTATAATGCAATCATAAATGTTTTGTGTAAGAATGGGAACCATAAAAGAGCAAGAGAGGTTCTAGGTGAGATGTTGCAGAGTGGCTTATTTCCTGATACTGCTACTTATAATATATTGCTCATTGATTGTTGTAGAAGAGCTAAAATATCGGAGGCAGAAGAATTATTTGCTGAAATGTTACATCAAAATATTTTTCCTGATTTATTAAGTTATAGTTCACTTATTGGATTGTTATCAAGGAAGGGACACCTTGACCTTGCACTTGCTTATTTTAGGGATATGAAACGTGCTGGCTTGGTACCTGACAGCGTTATTTATACCATTCTTATTGGAGGTTTTTGTCATAAGGGCCTTATCAGTGAGGCCATGAAGATGAGGGATGAAATGCTTGAGCAGGGTTGCCCTGTGGATGTCGTTACATACAACACTCTTTTGAATGGGTTGTGCAAGGAGAAGTTACTTTGTGATGCCACTCTCCTTTTTGATGAGATGGTTGAAAGGGGCATATCCCCTGATTGTTGCACCTACAGTACGCTTATCCATGGGTACTGTGAGGATGGGAACATGGACAAAGCACTGAGTTTATTTCAGATGATGAATGAACGGAATATGAAGTCCGGTACTGTAACTTACAATACGCTGCTTGATGGTTTCTGCAAGAGCGGGGAAATGGAGAAGGCTTACAAATTGTGGGATGAAATGATCTCTAGAAAGATTTATCCCAACCACATTTCATACAACATCCTGATTAACGCATTTTGTGACAAAGGTGGAGTTGCCGATGCACTTAGATTATGGGATGAGATGGTTGAAAAGGGTATTGAACCGAGTCTTATAACATGTAACATTATCATCAAGGGATATTGTGAATCTCAAGCTGCTGATAGGGCAGATGAATTCTTGAGCAAAATGACACTAAATGGACTTATTCCTGATATTATCTCTTATAACACTCTGATTCATGGATATGTCAGAGAAGAAAACATGGACCGTGCTTTTATGTTGGTAAATAAAATGGAGAAGCAAGGATTGTTTCCTGATATTGTTACATACAATGTTATCATTAATGGGTTTTGCAATCAGGGTAGAATGCATGAGGCAGATGTGATGCTTAGAAGGATGATTGACAGTGGTGTGAATCCTGATCGATCCACTTATGTATCGCTGATAAATGGTCAGCTCAGCCAGGACAACTTGAAGCAAGCATTTTATTTCCATGATGAAATGCTGCAAAGGGGTTTCGTGCCTGATGACCGGTTCTAGTCTTAGTCATTGTGCCTCAAGTATCCCAAGGTTCTGTATCCAAGTTCTGTCTCCTGTTCTGCAGCTAGCTCATTTATGGGCTCATCTTTAGTGATTGTGCCTGCTATCTTATTGAGTTTTGGGGAAGATATAAACCATATATCTGGATGTATTTTCTCCAATGATTTGTTGCTCTTGCATTATCCATGGGGCTGAGGCTTTTCCACTAGAAGCGTGTATTTCTATTAGTGAAGGTAGGTGCTGTTGCTGGACAATGATCTTCATTGCAGTACCAATAGATATGCAATTATTGAGCTGTTAAATAAGAGACCTGACTATTCTTTTAGTGTTTTTTTTTTTTCCTTCAATTATTTCTTTTCTCTGTGTGTGTTGGTGTTGGGTGGGGGTTTCATATTTTGGCTTTCAAATATGTCTTGCCTTATGTTTTAGCTAGTTATCCTCATGCACTTTCGAGCTCATCCTTATAACAGTGGCTTCTTTCAGTTGTAGGTGGCAACAGAGCAGCACGAAAGCCATCCCCTCTAAGGATGATAAGGTAATTATCTATGTTACCTCTTCCAGTTATTTGATGGTATCTGAGCATTTTAAGATACTTGTTTACTCCTTGTAATATTGGCCTCAGTTAGTCCGACATATTAACCTTCACCACACCAACCATGGTTAATCATATTCCCTTTCGTTCGTTTTTCCAAGTTGAACTTGAAACCTTAGGAATGAAAAATGTCCTAGAGTTCCATAACATTAATTTTATTTTTCATTATTATACCCATGAAATTCGCTAATCGAATTTTCAAACATGAATTTTTGAATGGGAGATAAAATTGCATTATTTGATAAAATAATTACAAAAAATTATTTATTAGAGTTCACTCTAATGTTACTTTAGGTCATTAAACCCTTAAAGTTCCATAAAGTGACAGAATTAAATTTGAGATAAAATTATTAAATTTGATTGAAGTAATTATGTAAAAGAAATATGTCTTAGTGTTCCATAATAGTGTGTAACTTCAAAGTAATCCCCTAATTTGTAATCATGAAATTTCAAACAAAAATGATGAATTTCGTGATAAAATTATGTAATGTAATAAAAATAATTATGAGAAAAAAAATTAGGATTTCATAATTTAATATTAATTTCTATAATTTTACCCATAAACTTCTATGATGCGTGGTTATGGAATTTTCAAGCCAAAATTAGAGATCTTGAAAGAAAAAAAAAAATGTATAATTAAACAAAAATATTTACACTGAAAATTTTGTCTCAAACTT
Organism: Dillenia turbinata; assembly: GCA_037126225.1. Lineage (NCBI taxonomy): Eukaryota > Viridiplantae > Streptophyta > Magnoliopsida > Dilleniales > Dilleniaceae > Dillenia > Dillenia turbinata. The sequence goes on along the minus strand of JBAMMX010000007.1, from coordinate 16,490,219 downwards.
TTGTTTTATTATTTTCCCTAACTTTCCAATAAAATCTGGTAACTTATTATTATGGTTTTTCTATAAAAATTATGAATTTTAAGAAAAATAGTTACGAAAAAATGTGTTAGTGTTCAAGCTTTTTTTTTTTTTTTTTTTTTGTGTAATTTAGACCCTTAAAACTCTATTACTTGTGGTTGCAAATTTTTCTTTTAAAAAAACTAAACCTTTTTTTTTTGAAGATAAAATTATATAATTTGACAAAATTACGTAAAAACAATTGTGGAAAAACAGATCTAATGTTTCCGTAACTCAAAGCTCTTGTTCAATTACATGTTAGAGATGGAGATACGACACAATCCTCGAAAGTTGGAAAGATGAAGGGGGATAATCACGGATGTCACACACAAGTTTCAACAATTTGAAGCAACCGAAAGTTTAGGGGAATTTGGTGAAAAAGCATATTATGGCAAACAGTGTTGATTTTAAACAGAAAGATATTTTTGCCCTTTTCACAAAATGTTCCAAATGCCCTCAACCCTTTTCCTCTCTACTCTTGTATTTTCCCCCTCTCAATTCTCTCTCCCGTCTCAACTCAATGATCTCTAGCAAAGATCCGCCATAAACGGAGACAATCTCTGTCTTCCTCTTTCTCTCTCTTGATCGATTTTCGATGATTCTCTCTCTCTATCTCTGTCTTTTTCTCTCCTGCCTCTCCGTCTTTGCTGGCTTTTCTCTCTCTTCATGTTTTTGTCTCTTCCTTTCTCTCTTTCTTTTCTCTCTTTCTGTTCTTTCGATCAAGATCAAAGAGATCAACGATCGACAATCGAGATGAGAGAGAGGGATGAGAGATATAAAAGAAAAGAGGGAGAGAGAGAGAGAGAGAGAGAGAGACATATAGACAGGCCTTTGCTTAATCTAGGTTCTAATTCATACTAGGTAGTAATTAATGGTTAATAACTTAATACCATGCACCTGCAGGTATAATCTTGCAGGGGACAATTTATTCAAGATCGTGAAAGGGAAAGACGCAGTGTTTGGGAAAACGATTCCGAGGCCGAACTTGGGAGCGAAGGCAAGGAAGTTTACAGAAGTGTTTTGAAACCAAACCGAAATACGAATCGGTTATGTCGAGGAATTAATGGGTCACGAGATCAAATCGATCGGGTTGAATAACACCATCATAAAATCATAAATAAATATAAAATATAATAAATAAAAACATAAACTAAGTAAACGGTCTAGTGGTGAAGTTTGTGCTTTTCTTCACACCAAGCAATAACAATTTTATCAAATTTTGTGTGCTTAAAAAATCGTATTGGATTGAGTTGGTTTAATCCGAATTTTTTGGTGCAATCCAATTCTGACCGATTTTTTTTAAAAATCGGTTTTATGAAAAAAAATCGAATCGATTATCGGTCTGGTTCTTGGTCGGACTAGCTGATCCGATCTAGGTTTCAATGGTTTACAGGAGACACTGGTCTAGGAGTTGATTTGCTGAAGCATGCGGCATGGATGGTTTTAAGAGACCCTCTCGACTGGATTCGGCAAAGCCACAAGCCAGAATGAGGCAATGAGGTTCTGGTTGGAGAGTGTTGATTTGGTTGATATTAGGAAGTGAGGGCTTGAGATTATTTATATTTGTCCATATATCTTTATTTTAAAATCGATCTTAATTATTGGAATTAAGATTCTGATTATTGTTATTATTATTATAAAAGATTCAACCTCTTATTTGTATTGAATTAATTTAAGTTAGAATTTTCTTTGCGGGTTGGGAATACCTTAAACTTTGAAACTTATTTTTTAAATACTTAAAGTTATATTTTGATTGCATAATTTAAAAATAATTTATTTTTAAATTTGAAATTAAATTCATATATTAAATAGTATATATTCTTAACCGTATCAACTTCCTCTATATTATGCTTAATTCATGTTCTTTTATTTCTAAGAAAGAATTTTTTTTTTTCTCTTATAGTAATTATGTACAACAAAATGGTATTTTTACCACTAAATCATTCAAATAATAAAAAATAATAGAGGTACTTTTGCAAGTGAAATTGAAATGCAAAGAAAAACTTATGAGTTATCCATAAATTTACAAAATCAATTTTAACTATTTCGATGAACTTAAATATGGATATAAATATAAATTGATTCTGTGATCGTATTTTGATCTTAATTATTTTTTCTTTAAAATCCTATATAAAACCTTTGATATTAAATTCTTTTCTCAATAGCATTAAGAAAATTAATGATAATGATTATTATTTGTGCATCTGATGTGACATATGGCAATTGTATGCATAAATTACATTATATGACATATTGAATTTATTCCCACACTAAATTTTATAATACATCTCTTTTCTTTTCTAAGTGCGAAATAAGTTTTCTTTTTACCACTACATCTTATATATTTAATATTAGATTTTTATTAATTTTATGTGCCCAATACCTTTATCACTCGTAATGAGAAAGAGAGAAAAATGATCATTAATTTATTTCTTTTAAAAATATTTTAACAAAAAAAAAAATCAATCTTGATACTCGATTTTTTTTAAAAGAAAAATAAAATTTTAAGATGGAAAACTATTTTAATTAAAAAATACTGATAGAAATTAAATCTCCTCATTAATTAATTTATTTTATTAATAATTATGAATTTCTCTCTTTCTATGAATAAATAAGTATGCGAGGTATTAAAAAAGACCAAAGGAATTTATATCGCGCATTGAAAGGGAGGGATCGAAACAGACATGTCACAATTGTAAGAGAAGCAAAGGTTTACGTGTCACAGTTGTAAAAGAAACTCAATTTTAATATGTGAAGGGATCGCCCATGGAGCAAATTCGAATTTTAATAATTTTAATTTATTCTAATTTACTATGTAAATTATTCAATTATAAGAGAAGCAAAGGTTTGCATGTCACAGGTACTCGATTCTCACAGTGAAATCGTTTGGGCCACTTGGGCATGTAAAAAGATGTTTGACTTTTTATTTTTGAGTACCCCATTGTTGATCCTAAGGTAGATGCTTAGACATTTACTTTTTAGTAGCAACATTTTTAGTTAATTTTGAGAGCGAGAGCCTGAACTCCTAAATCATCAACATTAAAATAACAAAATTAAACTCATTTACATTACTCTATTCTCTTAACCAGACATCTTGAATTTAAACCATATGAATGAAAAAAAAAAGATTTGAAAAAATTAATTTTTTAATAGATCCCACAGTACTCTGATCAAATTAATCGGGTAAAATTCGAATACCGATCAATGTAAAAAAAAATTAGAATAACAAAGAAAGAAAACATGTTTGTGGGCTATAGATCTTGCCAATTGCAACACTCAATTTTGGGTCTAAACCCAAATTTTAAAATTTGAAATTTTCTTATGCGAAATCATTGGTTTAATTCTAACAAGTACATCCACTAATTGATTAATAATAAAAAAAACAAAAGTTGTATTTCCTTTGTGGAGTTCAACGAGCGAGCAAGTTGTCAATTTTTTTTTTTTAATGGCAAATGAATGGACCAAACTGAATAGAGGTGCAAAATAGACTTCGTTCAGTGAACGACAATGACAATATGAAACCTGCCCACGGTTTTATAATAATAATAATAATAACAATAACAATAATAATAATAATAATAAAACAAGAATAACGTAATTTTATATGAAGAATTTCTTTTTATACGATTATTAATATTTTTTTGTACACGATTAATATCTTTTTTGGGTCAACAAAAAGGGCTTATTTAGATTAGCTCACGTGTCTTTATTTGCATCCATCCATAATCACAATAGGGAGTGACTATTTTAGAAGGTTTTATTGTTTATTTTTCTTATTTTATGCTTTTCGCTTGTTTGATTATTTAGATTTTTAAGAAATATAATTACAGTAGTCATTTGTTATCTCTATTTTTATCTGTTTTGAATTAATTATAATTTTTATTATCTAAATCTTATTCAGTACTTTTCTAAAAATAATATAAAAGAATCAACAAACAAAACATATGCACATTACAAAAATTTTTAAATTTTTATAAAATTTACAAAGTTGCTAGGAAGATTTTGAAAAATTCAATATTTTGTCAAATGATCAAAAAAATATTTAACAAAAGAAATTATAATTGAAATTTCGTCCCAAAAAAAAATCTGTGAAAAAAATATAGGAATGTCTATACATGTAGAGAGAATGAGAGAGGAGAGTAAATAGCATTTAATTTTTTTTCTTTAAAAAGAATAATTTAGAACCTTTAGAATAAAATGACATCCATTCTAATATATAATATAGATAATTTTTGTCAACTCGGATCAATTTATTCATTGTTAATTAACTTAACATTAATTAATACAAAAAAAAGAGGAGGTAAAAATATATGATAAATTCTCTTTTATAACAAAAAATAGAAATTAAAAAAATAAATATTTTGTCTTTCTTAACAAAACAAAAAAGTTGTACTTTTGAATGTTGTGAGAGATTAATATCACAAAATCTAAAAAATAATAGTCGAGACCAAAAATTAACTTTCTCCATCTCCATCAAAACCGATATGCCATTGCCATCTTCATAGATTCGTGCAGCTTTTTGCCTAAATGAACTTTTCCGGTTGTTTCTCCCTACCATCTCAACAATATATATATGATTAAAGAAATTTGAATATGACTTAGATACGATAATATAAATATATATATATATTTATATCTCTTAAATTCTTCTATTAGGTTATATATGACTAACTTGACTTCGGATTGAAGGACATATTGATAAGGCTATTGGTCTTTGGGTTGCTTTGCAATGACCTATGAAACATACAAAAATAATAATAATAATAATAATAAAGATGGAAAACCAAACAGGAAACAGAAGGTGAATGGAACTCTGGGTATTTTATGAGAACGAGAGAGAAATTTCCATAAATGTAAGTTATTGTTTTACACAATCAATGGAAAAATTAACCCTGCAGGTAGAAACAGTGGCTTCCATGGAAATAAATTAATGAAAATACCATTTGATAATAAATATTAATGAAAAGGCAAGTCATTGTCATCAAAAGGGTCACACTTATGTAATGCCAATAAATCTATTTTTATATCAAACCACTCACTTATCCATTAATAAGGAAGACTGTCATCACCTCTATACAAACGATTCACATTTTCTATCTCTTAAACGTTTTTCATTTCCAAAATAGTTTAACACATTAAATTAATTAATATTTATATAAAAATCACAATTGTATATTTCTGTGCAACTTGAATCATCCTAGCATCACTATTGCCGAAACACATTAAAATATAAAATTCTATCACGCAGGAAATGAGTTGCCTTGTAGTAAAGGATTAATTAAAGAGGACTTTCACGACCAGAAAACATGGCTTTAGTGATGAATTTTTCTGTCGCTGAAAATCACCTCGCTAATTTTAGCGAAAGATCAGTGACAGATTTTTTAACGACGGAATTTTTCCATCGCTAATCCGTTGGTGAAGTTAGCAAGACCAAACCTAAATGCCAGAAGCTGGACGTCCGACCCACCCGTCCGATCCGCTTCCACTACCATCCGGAACCCGACCCGCCCGCCTGCCCGCCCGTGCATAAATGTGCTTAAAATGTTCTGAAAATATGCTCCCCCAAGTTCGAACCCGGGTGTGAGAAAGAGAACTTGAAAGCCTTAACCACCATGCCACCATTACATTTGTGTTATTTGTTTATTTGTTTTCTATTTCTATACCTTATTTGTAACTCTCAATATTAAAAATACAATACTCTTATTTAATAAAAATATAAAATTTTATTTAATAAAAATATAAAATTATATTTAAAAAACAAAAAATTATATCTAATAAAAATACAAAATTATATTTAATAAAAATAAAAATTATATTTAATAAAAAAATAAAATTATATTTAATAAAAACACATAATTATAATCAATAAAAATATAAAATTATATTTAATAAAAACAAAAAATTATATTTAATAAAAAAAATAAAATTATATTTAATAAAAATAAAAATTATATTTAATAAAAACAAAAATTATATTTAATAAAAATACAAAATTATATTTAATAAAAACAAAATTATATTTAATAAAAATAGAAATTATATTTAATAAAAAATAAAAATATATTTAATAAAAATACAAAATTATATTTAATAAAAATACAAAATTATATTTAATAAAAACCAAAAATTATATTCAATAAAAAAAATTTGAACCTATTAGCGACGGATTTTTTCCGTCGCTAATCTGTCTCTATTAGGTCTGAATTTTTTTTTTCAACGACGGATTAGCGATTAAATTTTTTCTGATGGAATTTTTCCGTCGCTAATTCCATCGGTAATAGGTCTGAATTTTTATTTTGTTTCAGCGACGAATTAGTGATGTAATTTTTTTCGACGGAATTTTCGTCGCTAATTTTTCCGTCGCTGTTCCGTCGTTTGTTATTAATTAGCGACGGATAACTATCCGTCGTTAACGTGTTCGTGTGTTTTCCGGTAGTGTTTAGATATTTAGTGGGTAATCTCGTGACAAGTCTTTGAGAAATATAAATGGCGACATTGCTTTAACAGAGACGTTCAAGTTCAAAGCCACCATGACTGACCGCCGAACCCTACCACTTGCCTTCCTTGGACTTTTTCTCCAAGTCGATGCTTTCCCTTTTCCTCATATTTAACCCCCTTCTCTCTTAACTCTTCTCTTCTACTCATCCCTTCACCAAGTCTCTCTCCTCTCTCTCTCTCTCTCTCATGGGAAATGCAGTTTCACCATGCTTTGGACCAAACCCTAAGGCATTAATAAAGCTAGTCTTCTGGGATGGAACCACAAAGTATCTCGCCGGGAGGCGGATAGCCGGCGAGATCATGTTTGACTTTCCGGATCGCCTAGTATGCCGTGCAGACTCCTTCTTCATCGGTCAAAGGATACCGGCCCTATCCATCGATGATCAACTATGCGCCGGTCAAACCTACTTTATTCTTCCGATTGATCGCTTTGCATGCAATATCCTCTCGGTCTCTTCTCTAGCAGCCCTAAGCACAAGCCCTAAACCACGCCCCATCAATTTCAGCGATTGCCCTTTCGAGTACATACGGAGCTCAAATGGGAGATTGTTGATAAAAGTGGTGCCTGAATTCATAACCAAGCTCATCACAAATATTGACAAAACTGCCTGCGACAGCAATAGTTTTCTTTGTAGTACTCCGGAATTGAAGAAGCATTATGAACAATTAGTGGGGTCTAGAGAACATGTGTGGTCTCCCAAGCTTGAGACGATTTCGGAGCACAAGATTAGGTTTTCACCCTGCAGGTTTATTGGGTGGTAGAGGAAAGAAAAAGAGCATGATGGGTGATTTTTTTTTTCTTTTCTCTTTTGGGATAAGCTCTTCAGTCTTCACTAATGGATGGAAGAAATTACACATAAATGATGATAGATGATGATGATGAATACTAATATTGTTTCTTTATTGTTAACTTAGGTGTAAATTAAATATAAGTTCATGTAAAGTGCAGATATATGACAGTCACTTTGGCATTTCATCCTTCTGTCTTTGTGTGTGCGCAAATTAAAATCGGCTATAGTCTCGAAAGTGACTATTTTGGAAGGTTTTATTGTTTATTATTGTTTATTTTTTCTTAATTTATGCTTTTTACTTGTTCCATTAATTAGATTTTTAAGAAATATAATTACAATGATCAGTTGTTATCTCTATTTTTGTCAGTTTTGAATTAATTATAATTTTTATTTTCTAAATCTTATTCATAATTTTCTAAAAATGGTATAAAATAATTAACAAACAAAACATATGCACATTACAAAAGTTTTAAACTTTTATAAAATTTACAAAATCTGGAGGAAGATTTTGAAAAATTCAATATTTTGTCAGATGATCATAAACTATAAAAAAAAAATATTTAACAAAAGAAATTATAAATTGTTATAAATTGTGAAATTTTGTCAAAAATTTTTGTGAAAAATATATAGAAATGTCTATAAATGTAGAGAGAGAGAGAGAGAGAGTGAGTGAGTGAGAGAGGAGAATAAATAGCATTTAATTTTTTTCTTAAAAAAAGAAGAACCTTTAGAATAAAATGTCCTCCATTTTAATATATAATATAGATAATTTGTCAACTTGGATCGATTTATTCATTGTTAATTAATTTAACATTAATTAACATGAAAAAAGAGGATATAAAAATATATGTTATATTCTCTTTTATAATAAAAAATAGAAATTATAAAAATTAAATATATTTGTCTTTCTTAACAAAACAAAAATTTTGTACTTTTGAAAGTTGTGAGACATTAATATCACAAAATCTGAAAAATAATAGTCCAGTCCAGAATTTTTTTTTTTTTTTTTTTGAACCAGACCAGAAATTAACTTTCTCCATCTCCATCAAAACCGATTTGCCATCTCAATCTTTATGGATTCCGGCTGCTGGTTGCCTAAGTGAACTTCTCCAAGCCTATGTTTCTCCCTAATCTCTTTCACTCTCTCTCTCTATTTAAATCTTTGTTCAGAGCATGAGCAATTATTATTATTATTTTTTACTTGCTATTTATGACTAACTTGACTTCGGATAGGACATATCGATAAGGCTATTGGTCTTTGGGTTGCTTTGCAGCATTTTTTATAAAGCTGGGAAACCAAACTGGAAACAGGAGGTGAAATGGAACTCTGGGTATTTTATGAGAAAGAGAGAAAGAAATTTCCACAAAAGTAAGTTATTGTTTTACACAATCAGTGGAAAATTAACCCTGCAGGTAGAAACAATGGCTTCCAGGGAAATAAATTAATGAAAATACTAGTTGACAATGAATTAATGAAAAGGCAAGTTATTGTTCAAAAGTGTCACATCTATGTAATGCCAAATCTGTTTTTATATCAAACTACTCTCACTTGTCCATTGATAACAAAGATTGTCATCACCTCTATGCAATCCATGCACGTTTCCTATTTTCGAAACACTTTTTATTTTTTAAACAATTGAATACATTAAATTAATCAATATTTATAACAAAAATTCTTATATTTTTTATTTATATATTTTTTCTTATGTAATGAATTATTTACTTATTTAAGTATAAGTTTTATTTTTTATTTTATTTATTTTATAATTAATTATTATATATTTGACCATTTTAGATTCTTATTTATTGAAGATTATTATTCTATTATTTTAATAAAATAATTAATATTTATATAAAAATTATAATTCTACATTTCTATACGTTTTCATTTTAATGTACATTATAAATTATCGTTTTCTCATTTCATTTCCTATTTAATTTTTCATTTTCGTGCAAGTTACGTCATCATAGGAAAACAGATTAAAATATAAAATTCTATCATGTAGGAAATGTGTTGCCTTGCAGTAAAGGATTAAATAAAGAGGACTTTTTGATATTTAGTGGCTAATCTAATGACAAGTCTATGAGAAATATAAATGGTGACACTGCTTCAAAAGAGAGGTTCTAGTTCAAACTCAAAGCCACCATGACTGACCGCCGAACTCCAACACTTGCCTTCCTCGGACTTTTTCTCCAAGTCAATGCTTTCCCTTTTCCTCAAATTTAACCCCCTTCTCTCTAAACTCTTCTCGTCCATTCATCCCTTCACCAAGACTCTCTCTCTCTCTCACACGCACACACACACACATGGGAAATGCAGTTTCACCATGCTTTGGACCAAACCCTAAGGCATTAATAAAGCTAGTCTTCTGGGATGGAACCACAAAGTACCTCGCCGGGAGGCGGATGGCCGGCTAGATCATGTTTGAGTTTCCGGATCGCCTAGTATGCCATGCAGACTCCTTCTTCATCGGTCAAAGGATACCGGCCCTATCCATCGATGATCAACTATGCGCCGGTCAAACCTACTTTATTCTTCCGATTGATCGCTTTGCATGCAATATCCTCTCGGTCTCTTCTCTCGCAGCCCTAAGCACAAGCCCTAAACCACGCCCCATCAATTTCAGTGATTGCCCTTTCGAGTACATAAAGAACTCAAATGGAAGATTGTTGATAAAATTGGTGCCTGAATCCATAACAAAGCTCATCACAAATACTGACAAAACTGCATGCGATGGCAATAGTTTTTTTGTAGTACTCCAGAATTGAAGAGGCATTATGAACAATTAGTGGGGTCTGGAGAACATCTGTGGTCTCCCAAGCTTGAGACAATTTCGGAGCACAAGATTAGGTTTTCACCCTGCAGGCTTATTGGGTGGGAGGGGAGAGGAAAGAGCATGATGGGTGATTTTTATTTTTTCCCCCCTTTCTCTTTTAGGATAAGCTCTTCAGTCTTCACTAATGGATGGAAGAAATTGCACACAAATGATGATGGATGATGATGATGAATACTAATACTGTTTCTTTTGTTACCTTACATTTTCTGCTTTTGGTGTATATTAAATATAAGTTCATGTAAGGTGCATAACTATGGATGCGATATTTCATGTTTGATTGGAGTCTATAGTCGTTGGAGATATATGACGGTAGTCACTTTGGCATTTCATCCTTCTCTCTGTGTGCGCGCAAATTAGAATAAAGGGTTCTTATTCTTATCTTTCAATGATAATTAAACACTTATTTTTGTGATATAGTGTGCAATCTGTGCGATTTTAAAGATCCAAGTCCCTCCAATTTCAAGCTATCTGAAGTTAGAGCTTGAAAAAAATATCAAAGTCAAACTCTGCAAGGTTTTGCATACTTCAAACAAGTCCTCTTTTAAATCTCTCCAAAGCTCTAAATTGTTGTGCAAGTGATTATAGAATGTGAGAAAAGTTCTTTATGGTTCAAAAACTCTGGATTAGGAGTTTTGCTTTGAAACTGAGTGTTGGATTAGAATGAGCTAATTAATGACAAAAGGAAAATTTTAGGGTTTACCCCTTTATTCCGGACACCTTATCCTAACTAGATGGAGTTTTCATCTTTGGGTTATCTGGAGTTGAGGATATCCCCCAACCCACCAAAATTCAGAAATCAATTTTTCAAAGATTAAGAATTGATTTCACTCATTATATCGTAACTCATACCCACGTAAACAACTAAGTCGTGAACTTGCCCAATATAGGTATTTTCAAAATACAACAGCTAACTGAGATACTTTTGAGGTCTTTTTTTCTTTTTTTTTTCCTTCCTTACACGATCTCTATGAGTATTAGGACTCATGGAATTGGTGATCATTGTATCGGACCATCCAGCAGCTATTAATCAGTCTACTTTCATTCCATAGATAATGGTGGCCATTTGGATAAGAACTTAAGACTGCTAACATTGTGGGCCAACACCCATATTGAGAGCGGTAAAATGTTCTTACTTTTGAACCGCAAGTTATAAAAGAATTAGATATCATATTAATTCCTATTATTAGCAACTTATCATTTCAGTTGAAAATGATTCTTAAGAGATTTCCATCTGAGCTTGGACCAAAACTTTATTGCCTTCTCTCTGTGTGTGTGTACATGTATATGTATACATTCATAGAATGAGGAATATTGGTCGCTAAAGTTTCAATCTTTGGAACCTAATTCACCTTTTTACAAGGTACTAAGGGATTTCATAGAGATTAAGATTGTCAACATCAAGTAAGCATTTGGATATTGTTAGGGTTAAGCAATTTCATCTAGAGTTTGATGTTACAAGTTAGGAGGAGGCCGAGGCCCCTAGTAAGTAGTTAAAATTCACAAGTTGGAAAGGGAGTTGGATTGTTGGAGGCACAACAATTGCATAACTAACCCAAGTGAAGAGATATCAAGGAGTGTGTTGATATCATTATCTATCAAACTCTATCTAAACAACTGATCACTAGGGAGACAGGAAGTGTGTGTGACTATAACAGTTGGCAAGATTTGAATGTCCAACGGCTAGTATAGGGTTGAATTTCAATTTAGTTGGTTAATCGGTTTTGTTGTTCAATTGTCTAACTGAAATTGTTGAATTAGTTGAAAGAGTGTTAGATAACAATTTTTAAATACTTGTAAGAATTCTCAACAAGGTAAGAAATTGGTTGTTTGATTCTCTCCTCTCTCTGTTCTATGATTGTTACATCCTGACCCGCGGATCCAATCATGAGATAACTACTGCATGATCTAAAAGTACGTATAAATATTAACATGCACCCCAAGATCCTGTCAAACTATGATAATACCACTTTTCAGTTAAGAAAATCCAGTTCACAAACTATTTTCAATCCAACCATGTAAGTGGCAAGAAATATTTAATAAGTTCAAAATATAACTTCCAAAATATATAGATTTCACTTTAGAAAACATTCATAAAATATAATACAAAATGAGTTTCAAAATATAGGTGCCAGAACATAAATTTTCAACTTCTAAAATGTCCTTTGATGGGTCCGTCTACATGTCTCAAGATCCACAATTAAGGACCAATACATCAGTTGGTGTCGGGCAGCTCTTTCTCTTCGACTAGGTCTAGTTAACTGGGAGATAGCCTTTATCTTTATATTTCCTCTGAAAAAGAATAAAAGGATGGAGGGGTGAGTATAATAATATTCAGTGAATAGAGTACAATGGTATAATTGTACAAGAAATGAAAAGTGAGTGTGAAAGTGTCAAATAATAATTTGAAAATATATTTATGTTCCAACAAAATATCAAGTAACCATCCAAACATTTTACAACAAGAATCATATTTTTTCCAGAAACACAAATAAGCATTCATTATACACTTTTTCAAAATCAAGGTGTTTGCCTAAAAAAATTTTTCACCAAAAGTTTGACCCAAACCAATGGTGGAACTGTCAAGAGATTTTCATTCATTATCAATTATAAACATTAACTTCTATCTTGACGTTAACTCGGGACCTCCAAGGTTGTACAATCAAGTTAGCCTAAAAAGAACAGAAGAGGCATCTCCCAGTCCGACTACCTCCCTGTCTAATAATAACAATGTAATCATCACGTTGCCCCGTTGGCCACTCTATGTAGGGAATGACTATAGCCATTTAGAGGTTCAGACTCATATCCCAAGCTAATACATGCACCATGGGGGTTCAGACTCTCACTCCAAATCAATAGATACATCATTTCGCAAATATCATAACATGTGCCATTGAAATCAACAAGTTTTCAGTTCATGATGTCCAGCAATAATATGTACAGAAAAGTTTAGCATGACACAAAATATATTAGCAATCGTATAGATTTTATAGCTCAAATAAAAACATTTTTATGGATACTCTATATTCACAAAACATTTTATAAAATCAAATTATGAAAATTATTTTAGAAAATTATGAAAAATATTTTGTCATTCACAAATACAATAATCCATCCACTCACAGTGCTAGAAATGGTAGTCACTCCCAGAAATCGCTCCACAACAATGATCTTACCTCGATCAACTTTGTCCAATTCCTAATGAAAATCATCAAGTAATCAAAATCATCAATATTTATTATTTCATGTCCACCCATAACTCTAACATTCAAAACCTAATTTTTTCCTACTTACTGTGACTTAAAATCCTCTAAATTCAAGTTGACAGGTAACTAAACAAATTAAAACTTGGGTTAGGAAAATTGTAATATCTTGATTTCATCTCTAAAAAGATCCATCCAGCTTGGTTTACACTAAACCCTTGATTTTTTCCTCTTGTAATAACTCTGAATCTTTAAACTCTTTCTAAATTAAAGCTATATTCTAATTTTGGGAGTTAGATGAATAGTTCAGAACATTTGATCTTAAGATCTGGTGGTGGATCAATTGGGTTTTGGAAAAGAGAGAGAGGTCGATGTTGGGTTTTGAGAGAAGAGAGAAGAATAGTCTAGAGAGGAGGTGAAATTTGGGGTTTCGTAGGTTCTGGAACCTCACATCTCCTTTTATCCTCAAATCCATTTCTGATATTTACTCAGTAACCTTTTCACATTTTAAATTGTACAAATATCCAACATGTCCTCTTAAATCATTGGGAATGTCACCCAATGAGTTTAAGTGTTTGAATTTACATTTTATTGAGATAAAGATGTTTGCTAACGAGCAAGGAAAATTTGGAGTGAAAAATTCAAATTTATAGAAAATAAATTAGAAACATTAAAAATGTGGAATATTTAAAATATGGAATATAATATAAATTAGGTATCATATAATTAAAGAATTTGAGTGGTTTAGCGATAAAAATCTTTTTAGAAACTTGGTGGACTATGGTTCAAATCACCATGAGTGCAATTGTCGAGAGATAAGTGAAAATGTCATGTGATGAGTGCAAATGTCGGCTAGCTATTTCCAAGTATCGAGAGAGAAACAAGTGCCGAGAGATAAATATGCAATGGTGGGAACTGGGAAGCATATAAACAATAAACATGTACTGATAGAAAATTAAGGCAATTGGAGATATTTGTAAGGAGAATGTGAGATGCCATTGTACCGAATAGAAATGCAAGGTAAGTACTATAGTACCGAATGGAAATACAAAGCAAGTGCAGCAAGGCAAGTGAACGGTAGTGCCAAATGGAAATGTAAGGCGCCGAATGGAAAAAATGTAAGGTGTCGAATGGTCGAATGGAAATAAAAGATGCCGAATGGAAATGTAAGGTGCCGAATGTCCAAATGGAGATGTAAAGTATCGAAACGAAATGTAAGGTGCCAAATGGAAATATACCTAGGAGAAAATTAGATGAGATATGACAGGTTAATGGTATAACTTCTGAAAAGTATAATTGAAAATGCCAATGGTTCAATAAATGTACAAATGGTTCGTAGTTCGATAAGTATACACACAGTTTGGTAATCGAGAGATCCAAGTGCACCCAACAACAAGGAAGTCAAATTTTATCAAAAAATTTCCTATTAAAAAATTAAGATCTACCGAATGCGGAGTACTCTAGTAATCGAATGCTTAAAAATTAAAAACTTATCAACTGAGAGTCTAAAGAATTTTTTGTACAACCCAAAAAACAAAATCCATATTTAAATTTAAATTAATTATTCTCCCACCTTTTTCACAAGTATAAAAATTTTCCAATAGTATATTTAGAGTCAAAATCATAATTTGAACTTATTCGGTATTACAATAATCATTCTCTCTCTCTAACCCCCTCTCTCTACTTCTTTCTCTCTGAATCTCCTTTCCTTTCTTCTCTCCCATCTAAGTTCTCTCAATTCCCACCATCATATACGATTCCCACTCAGCCCCAGTAGCTCACCAACCTCTCATAGTGAATACCATTACTCACCTCCCCTATTTCTGCAACACTCTGTTTTTGGTTCAGCTTGAAACCCACAGCACAATTTGCCTCATTCTTTTATTTAAGAGGTAGAATTGTGACAAATTGGTATCAGATTTTGCAAATCATTGGCTAACACCAAATAATGGTAGATGAAACTTGGTATGAAACCATAAAAACAATCAAAGAAGGTCATCTCTAGTTGGCATGAAACATGGATGAACTAGACCAAAAATTGGACACTTTTATGGCTAGATTTGATGACAAATTCAACACCCTCATGAAAATGCTGAACAAAGACAAGCTGAAGGATAAGAAGTGGACAATACCTCCCACGAATCAAAGAAGGCTAAGTTTCATTCAATTCAGACCCAAGAAGTATAAGGAAATCTCAGCTATGAGTTGGAATTTGATAAAACCCCATTCGGAGTTTCTGGTGAAAGAAACTTAGAGGAGATGAATAAGTTTATTTGAATAATTTTGATTTCAAATTTTGAGTTAAGTTTGAAGATTTTGATAAAACAGAATAAAAAAAACAAAATTTGCAAAGAAATTAAAACAGAGGATAATAGAATTTTATAGTGGTTTCATTAAACTTCACTACAAAAGAACATGATTTTCGCGACTGATTTTAGCGACGGAAAAAATTTGTCGCTATTTAGCGACAAAAATCACAATCCGTCACTAATTAACGACGGATTATTTTTCGTCACTAAAATTAGCGATGGATTCATATCCGTCGTTAATTAAGCCACGGATTTAAAATCCGTCACTCAATTTAGCGACGGATTCATATTTCCATCGCTAATTGGAGATAAATTTCCTTTTTCGTGGCTAAATTTAGCGACAAAAAAAATTCGTCGCTAAATTTAGTGACGAAAAATGAAATCCGTCGTTAATTAGCGACGAAAATATAATCTGTCGCTAAATTTAGCGACGAAAAAAATTCGTTGCTAAATTTAGCGATAGAAAAAAAAAATCTATCACTAATTAGCGATGAAAACATAATCCGTCACTAAATTTAGCGATGAAAACATAATATGTCGCTAAATTTAGTAACGAAAAAAAAATCTGTTGCTAAATTTAGCAACGAAAAACAAAAGCTGTCACTAATTAGCGACAAAAATATAATTCGTCACTAAATTTAACGACGAAAAAAATTTCTTTGCTAAATTTAGTGACGGAAAAAAAATCCATCGTTAATTAGTGACGGAAAATGAAATCCATCACTAATTAGGGACGAAAACATAATCCGTCGCTAAATTTAGGGACAAAAAAAATTCGTTGCTAAATTTAGCGACAAAAAAAAATTCATCGCTAAATTTAGCTACGAAAAACAAAATCCGTTGCTAAATTAATCGCTAAATATAATTTTATATTTTTATTAAATATAATTTTATGTTTTTATTAAATAAATATTTGTAATTTATATTTTTATTAAATTAGGTATTGATTTTTATTAAATATAATTTTATATTTTTAAATATAATTTTATGATTTTTTTAAAGATAATTTGTAATTATAAAATATAATTTTGTGTTTTGATTAAATATAATTTTATATTTTGTATTTTTGTAGATTATGGAATTATATTTTTAATGGTGAGAGTTAGAAAAGAAGTATATAAGTTAAAAAAAATATATATATTAGATAAGTTAATGTGGTATAGTGGTTATGAGCGTTTCAGACAATTCTTTAAACTCAGGTTCGAATCTGGGTAAAAGTATATTTTCTGCAAAAAAAAATGAAGTAGTAAAAGGTGGGTATGCACGAGCAGGCAAGGGCTGGCGGGGTGTGAGCATGGGCGGGCAAGCAGCGGGGGGCAGGGGCAGTGGTGAGCGGCGGCCAGCGGGTGGGTGGACGAGTTCTACAAATAAAGAAATTAAATACGAAATTTAACGACGGAAACTCTTTCAGTCACTAAATTTAGCGACGGATTTTGATTCATCACTAAAATTAGCGATGAAAACTGACTACGTCGCTAAATTTAGCGACAGAAACCCAAATCCATTGCTAAATTTTTGCGAAGCATTATTAGCAACGGAAATTTTTGTGTCGCTAAATTCGTCGCTAAAAATTTTAGTTACGAATTTTTCTAAAATTTTCGTCGCTAAATCCATCGCTAAACCCTTATTTTTTTATAGTGCTTGGTGTACATTTACTCCCAAACATCCTCCTGAATTTTTCAGTATTTCTAAAATAGTACAACCACTTGCTTCACTGGTACAAGTGAAACCGTATAAGTATTTCATCCAGAAATACTCAATATTCCTCTTCTTTCTTTAGGACTCAGATCGTGAAACCTTCTTGGTACTTTGAAACTTTCAATACAGAATAAGAGTGTTACAAGAAGATGAGATTAATTCTCAAATGTAACAAAAATTTTTGCTCAGTAATGATTACACATAGAAAAGTAAATGAGGAATTAAAAACAAAGTGTTCAATGCTTTCATTGTAAGATCATTCAATGTCGCAGATACTTTTGTATCTTCTTAACTTCTGTATTTATAAGTCTTGAAGAGAACCGTTAAGTTGGTAGGTGAATTTAAACGTTTGATATTAATACCCTTTACCAGTCTCATTAAAAGTTTCCATCGGTTCTCATTAAATGCTTTTGCCCTTACTATACTTAGATCACAATAAAAGGCTTTTTGCTTCTTTCAAATGGGCATTTTTTGTTTCATAAAAGAAGAATTGCTTGCTTGCAAATAGCTCATTAAATCTCAATAATATAATTTAATCCATAAGTTTGATTAGATTAATTAATTAAGATCTAACAATCATGTATTAAAGCATTTTGAATAAAAATTTGTTTACATTAAGGTCGACTTAAATATCTACTGGATCGACACAAATTCAAAAATTCTAATCGTTGAGACTCAGAGTTTACCTATAAAATGGATAGATCGACATAGCTCATGTTTGGGTTAACCCAAAACCTCTTTGGGTCAAACCAAGGCATCGACCCAAGGCCACGCCCTGGTCGGCCTAAGGCCACGCCTGATTTTTGTCGGCTTGTTAGGTTAATGTATCAACCTAACTTAATCATAGCTCGATTGATCGTCATCAAAACTCAATGTTATCAATAATCTCCCTCTTTTTTATGATCACAAAACTTTTAACAATCAAGAAATAAATTTAGATTTGAACCCTTCGATTTTTCCCCCTTTTTATTAGCAACAAAAAGGAGCAAACAGAAATTAAACTTGAAAGGTAAAAAAATAGTCCAAAATTAAGATCATTGCCCTATTTTTGAGGAATGAAACTCCCCCTAAAAATATGCCAACTTGCCTACTTATCTCTGTGTGAAAACTCCCCTTTAAAAACTTAAAAACTTAAAATTTAATGGAGAAAGAAGCAAAGCATAAATATTACAGAAAGCAAAGAAAGAAAACCAAATGACATAAGTTAGTTTATGACAAAGATCATTACAAAAAAGAAAGAGACCTAAATACATAAAAGATTATAACATGGTTCTATGTAACTCTAACTTTCGGCCTGAATTTTCCTTTGCCTTTCTCCTTCTTGGTAAAGGTGGATGGACCAACATATGTGGGAGGAGTAGAAGGGGAGTGGCATGAAAGAAGGTGTGGGAGCACGAGTTGATGTAAACTCAATAGACGCAAAAGCTCGTACACTAAACGAATTAGGAGATGAGGCTCTGACAGAAAAGAATTAGTTATAGATGTAAGAGTGGGAGGTCTAGAGGATGAGGGTCTAGGACCTACAGGTCGTGCTGCATTTACTCTCTGAATAAAGGTTATTATAACTTTTTAATCATTACCCATGTCATACAACTTAAACATTACTTCCCTATGATTATCACTTATCTTATGTCTCAGTTCACCCATGTTCTTCTCTGCTTCCCTTAAACCTAAAGTCGAGATTATCATAATTTTCTCACTCTATTTCTAACCCATCAAAACTTTCCATCATTTTAGACTTCATGTCCTCCATTCTTTCAAGTATTTCATCCAATTTATTCTTAGAAGGAGAAGTATCTTGTGTTGCGATCATTTGTATTGAGTACTGGGTCCTCTCACTTTCACCCCTTTCCTCCTCATGCCTTGCCCTATTCCTTTCATTATTTCTTCCTCTCTTCTTAATGTTCATCCATTCACCATTTTCAAATACCCAATTTATCCTACGCAAGAATGTTGCATTAATACTATTTCTCATGTGGAACTTAGTTCTAGACTCCTTGCGCAAACCAACTCCATTTCCTTCTGGAATATCTGTAATCATATTAGCATAAATTAAATTTAACTTCTTTATTTTATGAGCCGCGATCATGAAATAAGGAATGAGAAAATGCAAGGCTGGGTTTCTCCTATTTATAATGCATGTCATTACTCAAAAGTCATCTCTTAAAATTGTGGTATAGTTTTCCTCTCTCAATCTTATGACTTGAGTAATCAACAAATGCAAAATCCATTCATGAAACTCTAGATCCATTGCATTAGTATTTACCACTGTCATTTCAGGGTTGTCAAACACTATTCTGGCATTCTCTAAATAGTCGACTGCATGTAAGGCTCATAGTCACTATAAGAGACCCATTCTAGATCATTTTTTCTAGAAATTATACTAGGATTGATCTCTATTTCCTTTTCATCAAAATAGGTTACAAATACACATGGTCATGAACACTCACCAATCGAAAATTAAGTTTCACTAATTTCATCTTCTTCATTTTTTTAAGATCTCTATAATAGTGAAAAATACCCGAACTACCCACTCATACATATGCTTATTTGGGTGAATATCCCATTTAGGAAAAACCTCATTTAAATAACTCTTGTACTTAAACCCAATACTTTGTAAAAATTTTCAATCTATTAATCTCTCATGATTAATGCTCCTGTTTGAAAAATGTTTATCAAACAACTTACTCTTTTCTAAAGATTGAAAATTCTTTTGGTTTACTCCTTTACCAGTCATTACTTCTTTTTCCTTTCCCTTTTTTGCTCTTAGGTGCCATTGCTGGAATGTATAATTCGATTGAGATTTTTAAATAATGAAAAAGTTAAGATTTTGTATTTGGGTGAGGAAGAAGGAGATTGGAGTTAGAGAGAGAGTTGTGAAATGTTTCAAAGAGAGGGGATTTAGAGAGAGAGAGTTGTGAAAGACGATTTAAAGATGGGTGTGAAAGTTAAAGAGAGGGAGAGAAAGAGGGGGAATTAAATAGAGGTTATGTTTGACATGTGTTGACACATGTTAACATGTGTCCGTCAAGATTTAACTATCCAACTTTTGGTTTTTAGATGAGAGTCACATGTGTCCATGAGCTCTTTAAGAAAAGAAGTAGGATTTGAGAGAGAGCTTTGAGGTGTGTACCAAATTTGAGAGGTTTAGAGATGAAAGATTTAAAATATGTATTTATATATATTGAAACTTAAAAAATATATATATTGAGACGTGATGGGTTGTTAAAGAGAAGTTGTTTCAGAATGAGAGAGACTTAAAGTGATAAACTTATAGAGAGAGAAATTTTGGGGTTTTAAGAGTTTTGTGCATATATGAGTATACGTGGAGAGAGAGAGAAAGGCGTTAGGTGGTTTAGGGAGTGTAGGTTGTGTTAAAAAAATTAGGAACAATGTTTGGTTTTATACATGTGGAGAGGTTTTTGGTTTTATATATACATGTGTATTTTGTTGAGTAAATTAAGTTGAAAAGTCAAGTTTGGTTTTATATAGACAAGTACACATGTAACTAAGGGACATTTGTCTCTTGATGATGCAATTTTGAGTTGACCCATTTTTTTAGTGGGTCTACCAATTTTGGTTCATGGGTCAATCTACCCTCATGGTGAGTTGACCGAATTGAGTTCTTGGGTCAATCAATTTCTTGATGGGTTGACCAAATTTAATTGGTGGGTCGACAAACTTTAGTCTTCGAGTTGACCTATTGTATAGTGGGTCAACCAAATTCTTTTATGGGTCGACCAAATCTTTATAAATTTTTCAAAATTTATGCTATGTTTTTTATTTTCAAATCTCTATTTTTCATTCAGTTTTATGTTTTTTTTCTAACTCCATTCCTAATTCACCTCTTACATCATAAAACCTATTTTTATCCAGAGACTTTGTAAATATATTTACTATCTATTTCTGAGTATTAATATATTCAAAAATTATATTATTTTTTAGAACATGATTTCAAATAAAATGATACCTAACCTATATGTGTTTTGTAATATCGAACAAGTCCGGATGTTGATGTTAACTTTAAATGGATTATTTAAAGATTTCTATATTTTGCTAAGTGTAAGAGAAATAATTATTTTGATATAAATGTGAATATCCATGAACTCCCTAATTGGTAGAGTTTGATTTGTATTTGGTGTCGACACTTACACAACATAAACACGTTGAATGACCGAATCTATGTCGATACAACCCGATCTATGTTGACACAAGAAATGTTTCAGGGGATCCAAGTCGACACAACCTTAATTTTGTTGACGCAAACCACTTTGTGTCAACATGGCCTTAATTTTATAGACACAAACCTCCTTCTGTCGACACAACCTTAATTTTGTTCGACAAAGGACACTAATGTCGACACAACTCTATTTATATCAACTACTCTGATATTGGACAGGTGTCGACACAATCCTAATTTAGTTACACCTTCTCCATACTAGTCAACACTTTTCCACCATTCTCCAAATTTAGTTGACACTTTGTATCCATGAAGAATTGAACTCTTGACTTTCAAGTCTCCAAAAAGACTTATGCCACCAAACCATCCAAACTCTTCAATCACATTGTATTAAATTTATATTATGTATTCTATATTTTGAAATATTCTAAAATTTTCATAATTTAGGTTTGCTTCCTATAAATTTGTACTTCTTATTTCAATTTTTTTTTACCCGTCACCGAATATATTTTCTCAATAGAACAAAAGTTTAAGTATGTAAACTCATTGGGTTAACTTTCCCAGTAAATAAAAAGAACATATTTGACATATATGCAAATCGGAAGTAGAGAATGGCTATTAGGTAAATATTGAAAAGGGGTTGCGAATAAAAAAATAGTTGAGATTCCAAAATATACGAAAATCCAAAAAAATTACTTCTTTTTCTCTCTCTAAACTATTCTTCTCTTTTCTTCCAACCCCAATTTGTTCACCACAAAATTTCTAGATCAAAAACTCCAACCTACTCATCCAACTCTTCAAAATTAAATTTTAACCTTAATTTTGGAGGGAAAAAAACTTAAGGATTTAGTACTGTTATAGAGAAGGAAAATCAAAAGTTTTAGTGTAACCCAACCGAAAAAATCTCTTGGAGACACAATCAAGGGGCTGTAATGAACTAGTTGAAGTTAGACCGTTTATCATGAACGGATCTGGGAATAACTACCCTCCCTTACATGGTGAGTGGATACATGTTTATGATTTTAAGTGAAAAAATGTTTTAAATTGATTTTATAAATATTTTTAAATTTTTATTTTCAAATTGTTTTATGATTGTGGAGTATCCAAAAGTGAATTTGGAATGAAAGATGCATCCATATGTTAAATTGAAATCAATGTTCCATGTTTATCCATTTATAACGATTATGATTGGATTGAATTCAATTATTGAGAATTCTCTAAACAAAGTTGGTACATGCTGATACTTTCTGTGATATTATGAGATGGTGTTGTGTGCATGATTAATGGTGATAGACATTCCCTCCACGGTGCGAAGCTTGACGAAGCGATATGGTTAGGCATTGATTTGACTGAGGAGGTAGCTGCACTAGAGAGTGTCTCTGAACTCCTTCGAACTAGCTTGAAAGTATCCCAGGGGAGACCCGAACCAACGCCAAGATTATGGGTATTTTATGAAATGGAAATCATGAAAAAGCTTAGCGGTTTCGCCCTTAATCGTGGAAGATCATTGTCGAGAACTGCGAGTTTTGATAACCCCCTGGTTTTGAAAAATATACTCATACAAATAGATTCATATGATTTTGTTTATAGTTTATTGAATCTTATTTGTAACGTGATGAATCTTGATTTTTCTATGCTACAACGATATGGTTTTGAGATATTTATTTGACACATCTACAGTTATCCCTCATTTATTATCATAACATATTATACACTCACTGGATATAGTTATAGTCACCCCACCTTTCTCCACCTTTACAGAGGAAGCGTAATTGGCACTAGTGGCTGCTTAGAGCCAGGTTTAGGAAGATTACTGTCATAGACTTCTTTTGGTATAGACTTTATTCTGGTTTTTGAGGGACGAATGGTTGGACCCAAGAAGGACATTTTGTATAAAACCTGTTTGAAAACTTATTTAACTCTATATTTTGATTTTGGTTGAATTTGCTTATGTACAAATTTTACTAAGGACCCTTAATTTCTCTTTTATGAAATTCATTTGGGAATTATTTGTTGATTTTGCTTCCAACCCTTTGAGTGGGAACTGTGTACTGATAGTTGATGATATTGAGTGGTCGGGATACCCTATAGTTTTATTGGATATTTTGAATGACTTACGGTGTCTTGGAACCCGGGGTGAGATTCACACGTGTTTCAGGGTAACGCGATGATCATAGCATGCTAGGACCTACGAGTGACATGTTTCGTTTTTAAATGATGTACTAAATTTTTAGTTAGATTAATTGCACTTGTATTATCACACTTGATTAGTATGCAGTCTACTTCAACTCCATAGTTATGCTTATGATGTTTAACTCACAATAACTAAGCACAGCATTGTGCAGTTGCTACATACTCAGCTTCAGTGGTAGAGGTTGCCACGCTATTTTATTTCTTGCAAGACCATGATGTAAATTTGGTTCTAAAGAATTAGCAAGTTCCATTGGTACTCTTTTTATCTATCCTACAGCCTGCAAATTCTGCATTTGAGAAACCATATAAACGAAAACTAGAGTTTCTATTATACCATGGTCCTAGATTTATAGTCACTTTTAAGTATTTGAAAATTCTCTTAACAACAACTAAGTGTGACTCTTTTGAATCAGATTGAAACTTAATACAGAGACATACACTAAATTCTTTGTGTGGTCATGAAGCTGTGAGATACAGAAGTGATTCTATCATAATTGAGATTGGCTTTTAGAGTGAGCGTATATGTATACAATCTTCTCCTTATATTTTTGCAAAGAGACTGTTTCCACTTTTCGAATCCGTGACCTCCAACCGTTGTACCAAGATTCATTCAAAAAAAAATACAAGCAAAGTATGAAAAATAAAACCTATACGCCAACCGCCACTCTATTCTAAGCAAACTCTAGATGACCCAATTTGTGAAGTTGTGAGGCAGGTGCAATAGGAGATCACATCTCTGTGACCAAGCTCTCTGGCTTGTCTATGGATTTAGAAATTTTCCCTGTTGTCCACCTCTGCAACATCTTCAATGCAGCCTTGAGTTGATCTATGGGAACCATGTGACCCGCATCATGAACCTTGAGGAAACAGACCAATCCATGGCATGAACCCATATTGATTACCGAGCCAGTTGTAGATGAGATCATACTCTCCAGCGTATAAAAGCAACTTTACTCCAAAAAAAAAAAAAAAAAAAAAAAAAAAAAAAAAAAAAAAAAAAAAAAAAAAAAAAAAAAAAAAAAAAAAAAAAAAAAAAAAAAAAAAAAAAAAAAAAAAAAAAAAAAAAAAAAAAAAAAAAAAAAAAAAAAAAAAAAAAAAAAAAAAAAAAAAAAAAAAAAAAAAAAAAAAAAAAAAAAAAAAAAAAAAAAAAAAAAAAAAAAAAAAAAAATAAAAAAAAAAAAAAAAAAAAAAAAAAAAAAAAAAAAAAAAAAAAAAAAAAAAAAAAAAAAAAAAAAAAAAAAAAAAAAAAAAAAAAAAAAAAAAAAAAAAAAAAAAAAAAAAAAAAAAAAAAAAAAAAAAAAAAAAAAAAAAAAAAAAAAAAAAAAAAAAAAAAAAAAAAAAAAAAAAAAAAAAAAAAAAAAAAAAAAAAAAAAAAAAAAAAAAAAAAAAAAAAAAAAAAAAAAAAAAAAAAAAAAAAAAATTTTTAAAAAAAAAATTTTTTTTTAAAAAAATAAAAAAAAAATTTTTTTTTTATTAATTTATAAAAAAAAATCAAAAAAAAATCTTTTGAAGATTTTTTTTTTTTTATAAAATTTTTTTTTTTAAGGGTTTTAAATTTTTTTAATTTTTTTTTTTTTTTTTTTTTTTATTATTTTAGGTTTTTTTGTGGGAGAATATTAAAAAAAAAAAAAAAAAAAAAATTTTTTAAAAAAATAAAAAAATTTTTTTTTTTTTTTTTTTTTTTAAAAAAAAAAAAAAAAAAAAAAAAAAATAATTAAAAAAAAAAAAAAAAAAAAAAAAAAAAATTTTTTCTTTTTTTTTAAAAAAAAAAAAAAAAAAAAAAAAAAGAGATTTTTTTTTTTTTTTTTTTTTTTTTTTTTTTTTTTTTTTAAAAAAAATTTTATTTTTTTATTTAATTTTTTTTTTTTTTTTTTAATTTTTAAAAATTTTTAAAAATAAATTTTTTTTTTTTTTCAAAAAATTTTAAAAAAATTTAAAAAAAAAAAAAAAAAAAAAAAAAAATTTTTTTTTTTTTTTTTTTTTTTTTTTTTTTTTTTAAAAAAAAAAAAAAAATTTTAATTAATTAAATAAAAATAAATTTAAAAAATTTTTTTTTTTTTTTTTATTTTTTTTTTTATTTTTTATTTTGAAATGAGTTTTTTTTTTTTTTTTTTTTTTTTTTTTTTTTTTTTTTTTTTTTTTTAATAGGTTTATTTGAATAATTTTGTTTTTTTTTTGATTTATTTGAATTTTAAAAAAAATAAAAAAAAAAAAGAAGGAGAGATTTTTTATTTTTAATTTTTTTTTTTTTTTTTATTTTTTTTGGATTTAAATTTTTTTAAATAAAAAAAAGGGGAGGAGAAGGGGGGGGATGGGTTTTAAAAAAAAGGGGGAAGAAAAAAAAAACAAAGAATTCACTTGTCTTCTTAACTTCTGTATTTATAAGTCTTGAAGAGAGCCATTGAGTTGGTAGGTAAATTTGAACGTTTGGCATTAATACTCTTTACCAACCTCATTAAAAGTTTATGTCATTTCTCATTAAATTTTTTTGCTCGTTGCTGTACTTAGATCACAATAAGAGGTTTTTTTCTTCGTTCGAATGGGCACTTTTTGTTTCATAAAAGAAGGAGAATTACTTTCCTGCAAATAGCTCATTAGACCTCAATAATATAATTAAATTCTTAAGTTTGATTAGATCAATTGATTAAGATCTAATAATCATGTATTAAATCATTTTGAATAAAAATTTGTCTGCATTAAGGTCAACCTAAATATCTATTGGGTCGACTCAAATTCAAAAATTCTAGCCATTGAGACACAAAGTTCACCTATAGAATGGATAGATCAACATAGATTTACATTTGGGTTGGCCCGAGCTCATGCTTAGGTTGAACCAAGACAACTTTGGGTTGGTTGAAAGCCATGGCTTGGTCAACCCAAGGTCAATTTGGGTTGGCTTGTTGGGTTAATGTATCAACCTATCCTAATCATAGCTCCATTGATCATCATCAAAATTCAATGTTGTCAACATGTGGGTTTGTCAATGAAGGGCTTAAACCCTATAGTAAAGATGACTTCTTGGTTGTCTCTATTGATCAAGATATGAAGATTATGGAAAAAAATGATGTTGGATTGTTTCAAGTTGGAGAAACCAACAAGGGTCTAATTGAAATTCCAAGTTCTATTCAAGAGATGAAAAGTTTGAGTGAATTGGAACAGCATGAAACCCTCACTTAGAAGGTTGATGAAAGAACTGAAAATAAAGATCAGAGAATTCTAGAAGTGATAGATAAAAATGTTATAATGCAATCACCTATTGTGATAAAGACTAGATTTGTTAATGGAGAAGCTGGGTCGGAGGTGAATGTGGAGAGAAACGAGAATGACAAAACAAAAAAGAAGAAAATGAAATACTTGAAGAAGAAGAAGAAGAGACATTAAAAAATAATTTCGCTGCTGAAAGCAATGAAATTGTGTGTTCTTCTTTCTCTCTCTCTAAACCCCATTCTCTTTCTCTCTTCTTTCTCCTCTCTGTAACTCTTCCCTATCCCTTCTCTCTTATTTCTCCTTCAATCTACAATCCTTGTAGAATTCTTTTGTCATTCTGTTGATTGTACAACTTTGGAAACTACTCCATCTTCATACTCTATTTCGCAATCTTCTATAACTCAACTCACCAACTTTCAGTTTTAGTTCTTGTCTCACTAGATTGCAACAAAATTTGCTATTCTCACACTCTGTTCTCA
This sequence comes from Dillenia turbinata, assembly GCA_037126225.1. Classification (NCBI taxonomy): domain Eukaryota; kingdom Viridiplantae; phylum Streptophyta; class Magnoliopsida; order Dilleniales; family Dilleniaceae; genus Dillenia; species Dillenia turbinata. The sequence goes on along the minus strand of JBAMMX010000007.1, from coordinate 16,462,770 downwards.
GACCTCCAGGTGCTATTCTTGTCATGGTAGCTAAGAAAGTTCAATTCTCATCCTTCATTATCAATCAATTCACCCAACACCATAGTCAACTTATTAAGCTCAATTTTTTTGTTTTTTATCCTTGAGGACAAAGATGCTTTCAATTGGGGAAAATATTGTAACAGTTAGCAAGATTTGAATGTCCAATGGCTAGTATAGGTTGAATTTCAATTTAGTTGGTTAATCGGTTTTATTGTTCAACTGTCTAACTGAAGTTATTGAATCATTTGAAAGATTGTTAATTAACAATCTTTAAATACTTATAAAGGTTCTCAGCAATGTAAGAAATTGGTTGTTTGATTCTCTCTCTCCTCTCTCTCTCTCTAGCCCCTCCCTCTCTACTTCTTTCTCTCTCAATCTCATTCCCTTTCTCCTCTCTCATCTCAGTTCTCTCAATTCCACCATTATACACAATTTCCACTTATCCACAGCAGCTCACCAACCTCTCATAGTGAACACCATTACTCACCTCCTCTGTTTCTATAATACTCTATTTTCGGTTTAACCTAAAACCCATAGCACAATCCACCTCCTTCTTTTCTTTAAGAGGTAGAATTGTGACTGTGACCCACTCACGAGGTCACACTCGGCCTACCCTAACAGTTATTTCTTGAAGTAGGTCATTGCCACAAGCGGACCAACCCTCGTTATTCAAAGTAGAAGCCCTAGGCTGAGGGCCAAGGTGGTGGTAGTTTTCATCTCCCATCTCTAACTTGATTTTCAAAGAGTTTTAGGTCAAGGCTCTCTAGCCAAGCTTCTTACTGGTCTTGCAGGTCATTTTGTATCCCTTCTTATTTCTGTATTAAGGGTTGGTGCACCTGATAGGGGGACTACTTTTGGATCCATTGGGCCTCCAGATTCATGCTCATCCGCTTCTGTCGATCCTTACCATGGGCTGCCTTCATGCTCTTTAAGCTTCTGCTCTTAAAACGTAATTTGTGCCATTAAAAGAAAAAAAAAATTCAAGTTTAGTAATTATATCGAAAGTATCATCCCGATTATATAGCCCCTGGGTTACGAATATGCTATTAAAAAAATTCTTCTTCAAAAGAAGGAAAAAAAATCAAAAAGTATTATGATTTAACTTCCACATTTTTTGACATTTGAATATAATAATTCAAATTCGATTTTAGAATATCCTTCCCAAGTATAACAAAATCAACAAGAGTATACTTACAAACCTTATTGCTATATCTCAGAATTGAAATTTGACATTCTTTTCTTTTACTTCACTTAGAGAAATTAATAAATTGAATCCAAAAAATAAGTTACTGAAAATATAAATATCTAATTTTGAAAAAAACTATTAGGCTTCGTTTTTTAGTTTTTAACAACCAATAAACTTTTAAATATATTTTAGCATGGAGTTTAATCTTTTTCATAAATATTAAAAATTCAATGTTGTATCCATAGTTTCCAAACAAGTTTAATTTCTAAAATTAGGATTTTTTTCTTTCTTTTTTTTTTAAACAAAACAATACTTTCTACCTATTTTTTTTTAATATGAACAATATGAACCACCGACATCCGATAATCATATTGAATCTGACTAAATCCGATTCGAAATAGGTCGGTCTAGCCACTAACCAAGCACATATATACTCTGTGCTTATACCGGAAAAACAAGAAAGATAAATCTCCCCCACACAATCCATCATTAACCAAATTCATTAGGTGCTCCCTTAGTAGCCGGTGGCCTTTGAACTTGCACCCTCGAAGAAAGCTACAAGATGCAGTAATCATAAAACTATGCCTCATAGGAGGATGATCATAATTTTTTGCACTTGTCCTATTCGTCAGGATGGGGTTCACAATCTGCTGGTAGTAGTGGCAATGAGTTATACTTTAACTGACCCAATTCTCTTTTCCAAAGAGGTTTCAACTACGGGAGAGAAAAAAGATAAAAAATAAAAAGTTCTGATAGCAGTCAACTGAATTCTAGTTGCCCAAGCACCTGGGCCAATCCAAATTTCCAAAGCTAAAGGGGTTGACAAGAAGCCCAGAAGGCAAGAACAGTTAATTAAAGAAGGCCCATTTAAATTTTTCAGAAACAAAAATCGAGGAATGAAGCCTGACGACAGTACACAGAGCACAGGGTTGCAGAGAGAGACTTGAATGTGATCAGACGGGAACTGGCCGTACCTAATGAACTGAAAGCATTTTGCAGAATTTTGATTTTAATTTTTTGAGAATGAGAACATTCAGCCATTCAAATTACAGCACCTTCCTTTTTTACTACTATTGTGTTTTTGTTCATTCAAGCACGCATACTGGAGTTTGGGAAATGTCGGCTCAACGATGTCTTATTCTATTTAAAATATAATATTTTTAATGATGGTATTAAAAATAAATATAAAATTTTATAAATAAAAAATTAACTTTTGAAAATTATTTTTAATTCTAATTTCAACTGAGCTAATCTTTTAGCTTTTTTTTTTTTTTTAATGAGGCCATTAACTTTGACTTAATTCCACAATTAATCACGACATATCTTAAAATTTAAACAAGAAGTTTTACGCCGCGTTGTCGACAATGTGATCATGGTCTAAGCTCCTATTTTTTACATAAGTCTTACATTATTTGACGTATTGTCGACAACGCATCATGCCATGTCCGTCTCAAAATTTTATAAGGAGGTTATGATTTCTTTTTTGTCTTTGCTTTATAACATTTTTTATATGAAAGAGTACATTATGATTATAATCAAAGCCAATCCCCAAATATTCAAAATATTAAATTCAATCGGTCATAAAACTCTAAAGTCAAGCTTCAATCAAACTTGAATCAAACTTATTTTTCAATCTTGAACTCTAATTCTCGAATCAAGCTTATTTTTCAATCTTGAACTCTAATTTAAACAAGCAAATCTAAACTTAGATTCGATTCATGTAAACTTGATATGGAACTCGAGTCAAACTCCAGCCGAAACTTGAGTTTGAATTTAATATTACAAAAATAACATATGAATATATATAATAAAATTTATATAAATATATTTAATTATTATATTTTAACAAGTTAATAAACTTAACAAAAATTCCAAACTCATTTATTAAACGATCTCGATCTCAATTGTTAAGTTAAAATTCAACAATGATTCCTAGATATTAATTCAAATCTCTCATTTATATACTTAACTATTATTAACTGAATTTACAATGAAAATGGAATCGCAAACAGAATAAATGAGAAAAAAAAAAAAAAAAAGTGAACCCTAATTTGGAGAAGAGACATGCTTAGATGGTTCATAATTGGGTGGGTGAGAACGCACGTGATTAGCATTACAAACAGAAAGGTGCGAGTCTCATGCTCATGCTTCTTTCATCATGTTCATGTCTGTCACCCTCCCCCTCTCACCCAATCAATCCTTCAAATCCCTTTTTTGCTTTTTCTTTTGCAAGCAATCCATCGAATACTTATTCAAAGAAAATTTTTTATTTAAAGTTAAAAAAATTTATAAATAAAAATTAAATTTTTATTTAAAAAGAAATTTAAATTATTATTATATCAATAATTATTTTTTATAAAAAAATTATTTAATCTCAATAAATACTAATTCTAATTATAAATTATTGTTTTTGAGTGAGTCTATGATTTATCAATTTTTATAAATGTTTAATTAATTTAATAATTGATTATTGATATTTTTTAAATAAAATTTTAGATTTTAGTTAAAAAAAGATATATAGAGATTTGTTTATTAAAAATATAATTTGACTTAGGTCAAAATAATTACCCGGATGTGATTTATTGAAATATAACTCATCAATTTTTCTTTTGTTTCGCTCAATGACGGGGTGATATAAAATTCAAATCCAGAACAAAAATTTTAAATTATTTAATTTGTTTTTTGAGTTAAAATCTTAGTTCCTATCTATTTTTCTAGTAATTCAATATTTAATTTATTAAAATAAGAAAAGTCTGGAGGTGGATGCGATGGGATCGCAATAACATTGGGGTCTGATTTTTTATTTTTGGTTATTGGGAAGGGAACAGCACGATTATCCATAAAAACAAATCAATAATAATGATAATAATGATAATGGAAACTGGATGGGATGGGGGAGTAGTGTTGTAACCCAACTAAAAGGAAAGTGACTCTCGAGGAGATGAATGGGGTGATGATGATGATGTGTAGAGACAATCGTCATGGTCGGTGATTATTTATTATATAAATCAATAGAGAGTGATCCCTTTCTTTCTCTCTTTTTTTCTTTCTTGCATTCAACTCATCTCTCTCTCTCTCACATGTCTTGACTGAAGAAGCTGTCTCTAAGGCAGGCAGGCACGGTGCTCAAAGCCCTTTATAAAGCAAGAAAGATGGGGATGAGAGAGCAGAAGAGAGAGGGTAAGTAAGGACCACGGCGTCGGGGGCCAGCAGCGGCAGACGAGAGAGAGAGAGAGACAAGAAGGCTCGGTGCTCGATACCCAAAAAGTTAAGAGGCCGTCATAGAGATCGGAGACAACGCGACCTAAATTTACGGAGGTAGCGTGCTATCTCTCTATCTCCGTACGGATATGTGGGTCCCCTTCCAATTATTCCCCAATTTCCTTCTTTCTTTTTTTCTACTTTTCTAAAATTTTTTCTTTTATTATTTGGAACCAAAGGTCGATTCAAATATAAACGTTAAAACATTTTACTCGATTCCGTTTATTGATACCCGACCTAAACATGCTCAAGCTAAAATCTGAGAAGAAGAAAAAAAAAAAAAAAAATCAAATTTCGTGAAATCAAATCATTTAAAAATAATTTATATTTAATTTTAAATTTTAAATCATTCCTTTAGCTCTGATTCTTAATTTTAAATCTAAATTAAAAATATATTAAAAACTATGAAACAATCGATTAAAGAAGCAAACTACAAAGAAAAAGCAAGAATCAAATAAATCGAAATAAAACTAAATCGAAACCAAATCAGAATTATTCTAAAACCTTAAACCAAAGCGAAATCTTTTTATTCTCGATTTAAAATCAAAATTATTATCCTAATTTTGATTCTCATTATTTTCCCTTGAAAATGTCTATTGTCACCTAATTAACATGCACAGCAGTTTTTTGAAAATTCAATCAGATCAAACGATTAGACTAAAATTTATTTTATAATCTAAATCAATCTTTAATATTAAATTAAATTAAATCAAATTTAATTAAAATTATTTAATATTGATTAAATTTAATAAAATTTATGAATCAATCAATCAATTTTTTATTATACGATGTTTTTATGTTTTGTATATATTATTGATAGAATAAATTTATTTTTTATAAAATTATATAAATTTTATTTTTTTTTAAATATATAATATATAAATTATATATCTAATATTTATAAAATAATTTAATTGATTTGATTAATAAATCAATATAGATTGGGTTATTTATTTATCGATTCATCAACACTCAACACTCAACAACGGAGGAGTGGTGTGTAATTTTCAGCGACAATAAAAAGGTCAACCAAGGTGAAGTTTTAAAGAAATAAAAAATAGACAAAAAAAAATATTATGACAAAAACCAGAAAAATTTTGAGAAATTACAAATTTATCCATAATAATCCGTAAACACTCTTATTGTCGTTGTTTTCTCTTGCCCTCTCGATCCCAGTTGATAAATTTTTTTTTCTATCGACCTTTTTCTCTCCCTGAGGATTGACCGGAATCTATAGATTAACAAGGTGGAGAAAGGGAAGTTCCGGAATCAATTTAGTCAGAGAAAGAGGAAAACTAAGTTAATGAGGGAGGAGAGAGAACGGTGAGGACTGATCAAGAGAGAGAGAAAACAAGAGGAGAGATCGATCAATCCAGATTAAGAGGAGAGGGGGGTAAATTCGTAATTTTGTCTAAGCAACAATAGTTCAATATATATATATATATATATGTGTGTTTGTATTTTTATTGCCTATTTATAACTTAGTTTACAGTTTGTTATCCATAATCCGAATGAAGGGAGGGTGGGGGGGTTGTGGCGCATTTGATTGTCAAAACTCGCAAATGACAAACCAAACTGTGCAAAGGTCAACCACGAAGAGATAAAGGCCGGAATGCTGTTTGAAGTTTGACGTGTGATGTGACCCCGTCTTGAACCACCCCATCCCCTCAGCTCCCCCAAACCATGGCATGCCTGCCCTCACCTCCTCACCAAACCAAAGCAACGCCTAAGCTCTCTCTCTCTCTCCCGCGATGTCCTTCTCTCTTTCTTCTTCCTCTCTCTCTCTCTCTCTCTCTCTCTCCCTCTCCCTCTCCCCAATGTTGTTATTCCTCTCTTTCCAATAGGGAGCACGCCTTCGATCCCCTTACATGCTAGTCAAAGATTGGAAAGCTTGTGCTGGGTTTGTGAACTTGGTCATATTTCCAGGGAACAACGGTTGTAAGGGGCATTTTTTTTGTTTAGACAACACCAACAAGGGGTGCAAACCCCAAGATCATAAAGATAAAAGGGAAGCACGTCGGAGGTTCACATCAAAAACCATGAAATATTATTGTTCTCTTCCTCTTTACATCATGTTTTCTGTAACTTGTGTACTGAGTGTTGAAAATTCAAATATAATAAAAGAAAAAAGAAGAAACAGACAAGGTTGTCAAGAATAGAAACCCTAGAAATCCTTTCCAAGTATCAATTACGCCAATCTTCATTCCAGTTTGTTCAATGATTTCAACTTGTTGATTCTGGAAGATTCAAACCCACTCATTCATGTCTTTGAGCTTTGATCTAAGGGGCTTCTTTTTTTTTTTTTTCTCCTTTTCTTTTGCAATATCCATCTTGCCTTATGCAAATTCTCCACCTCAACCCAGAAAAAGAAAATTTTGTTCTTGCACATTTTGCTGTTCTGTGCTCAATGAGTTAAGCCTGAGCTCTATGTACGAAAAAACAAACCTCGGCTCCCTGCCCATCGTAGAGAAAATAGACATGTTGCTACTATACTTCATTTTAATTTGTGAAAAAAATATAGTATGAATCGGAACACGAGCACATTTGCCCAATAATTCTCTACTCATCGATCAGCAAATTAATTAATAAAAAATTCAAGGGTTTGAAGAGAAACAATGTCTTCAATGGAAATGAGAATTAAAAAAAATGTGAAATTAATTAATAATAATAATTAATTAACTTTTCATTGTAACTTTATATTTTGCACCTGAAAATTGTAATCTAATGTAGTGTGACGCTTTATGGTGCAGGTAGTAAAAAAATCATAAAAAATAGCCATATCTTCTTGAGTGGAAGTGATCGGTCAAATTCATAAAATGAAAAATCATTTTTAAAATTATTTTATTTTATTTTTAGCCGTTAAACTGAGAAAATATTCAATTAAACTAAATCAGAGTAAAAATTCACATTCAAATTTATATTTTTATATCATGATGTTTTTAAAATTCAAATAAAAATATGATTTTTTTAATTTATTATTATAATTTTTTAATTCAAATTTAGTCTCGATGTCAAAAGCGAATCCACCGCCCTAACACTTTCATCATGATTTTATTCCTATATTTTATTTACGTTATACAAGTTTTAGTTGATTTAGTAATTGAAAGGTTTAAAATTTGAAAAAGAGAAAAATAAATTATTTTAATTATATTAATTAAAATATAATTTTGAGTATTCGGTGAAAGGGTTAAAAAAGAAAGAAAGGGTTTCAGTCCCTTCCCCATGGTTTTATTCTGGGGACTCTAAGGCATAGGCTCGGCCCCAGGCCAGCGGGATGGGCCAAAACCTGATCCCTCCTGCATGGGTCACCGTACCAATGCCAATACCATCCATGACTTCTCAAATCAGGAATTGAAAAAGATCATGGTTGGTGTCTCTTTTGATTCAGATTTGTCGCGGTATCATTGGCTTAAGCCGAGGCAGATGTGATAGATTGTCCACACTGAATAATTTCCCAGTCTTATTAAATCCAGTGACCCACAAACTTTCAGGGTCCGTACTGAGCTAATCACCATTAAAAGGACGAATAAAGTATAATTACCACTAAAGAGATGTTCGATTATTTAGCCATGTGCCTTTGTAACCTCATGCTATGTCTTTTTGTTATTTTAAAATCAACAAACAAACGGTTATTTAATGGATCGAAATTATGTTAAACTTTTTAATTAAAATTAAAATTAAAATTTTAAAAATTAAAAAAAATTATATTAAAAGAATATTTTTTTATCAAAGATCTAACAATAATTCAAATTCAATTAATTAAAATTTAATTTTAAATACTACTTAATGGAATGTAAAAAATTATATATATATTGATATTTTAAACATGTTTAAGAATTATTTATGATACAAAGTATTTAGTAAGGATGATAATTATTTTAATTAAGGAAATATTTAAAATAAGTGTCTATGAATTCTAAAATTAAATTCCACTTTATTCAAATTAGAGGGCTTATTAAAAAATAATAAGAAAATTAAAATCCTGTGTGTTAGTGGGGCTTGGCCAATGTATCTCACTGATATTTTAAAAATTGGATCTGAAATTTTTGGGAGTTTCTTCGCTTGGGATTTCTTATTTTTTAAAAAAAATTTGGTTAAATTCGACCCAATCACTCGCATGCACTGCACAGATTTTAAAATCATTCCTACCTTATAATTCAATTATAAAAAAGTACTCAAGAACCAATGCTATTCCTGAAATGTTATTTTCTCTTTTAATATAAATAAATATAAACATATTACAATCAAAAGTCGCGAGCCTAAACATATACAATAGAGTGATAATTTCTTATTTAATTATATAATAAATTAAAGTCATTAAAAATTAAATTTATTTTATTTTCTTAAAAAAAAAACTTAGGTACATCTATTAAACTATATTTGCTTGTGAAAAAGATGAGTTTTTTTTTTTTTTTTTATGAGCAATTGATTCTCTACTTCTCTTAAGCATATCAATTTACCTTTGATGTGTGTGTGTGTGTGTATAGTTTTGAACTTTAAAAATAAAACATAACACCGTGCAGCTATTGGCTTTATTGCTTTTTCCTTTTTTTTCTCCCTAGAATTTTGTTGCTTTTTTCTCCAGAAAGAGAGAGAGAGAGAGAGAAATCAGCTCCCAAAAAAAAAAAAAAAGATTTTATTAAAATGGGTACTTCTATTTGCTGCTCACAAAAAAGAAAAAAAAAAAAGCCACTACTGTAACCAAAAAAAAAAAAATCATTACGACAAGGACCTGCCACGATGCCCAACCAGAGCCATAAGAAGGTTTTATCCCATTCCAAACTAATTGTATAACAAAAGTTTCTATTCCATCGAGCAAGAGCTATCAGTTTCATCTCATCTGGTGGTAAGCAGTCACAACCCAACCCCAATACAGATTGCTAACTTCCTAATTTGCATAAGTCTTTTGTGATTATGCATATGTTGTGATACAATGCGCATTATTGGGTTTAATCATATAGCATTAGTGAGTCGGTAAAATCAGAAATAAAACAAATTATTTGAAATAAAAAAATAAGTTCAAGTTTTAAAAAAATAGTCGCAAGAGTTACATTTATTAAGAGTTTGTGGTTAAGTGGTTTAAATTTTTTTAAAAATATAATTTACTAAAATTTTAGAAAAGTTTTCAAAATTACTTTTTTTTTTATATTTAATCTTTTTTAAAACTCCCAAAATACATATTTTTGGATATCATGCTTAGTTATGATTTGAATTAGGATTTCACCGAGTTTAATCAGATAAAATATGGATTATATGGAGTTTGTGCGATCTCTCAAGAATTAGGATGATGAATCAAGCAAAGCAAGCTTAAAAAGGCGAGTAATTGCATGCTCGTGTATTTTATTTTAGATATTATATTTTTCTATTTTGATGTTTTAAATTGGTTGTAAATAAATATAGCATACATATTGGCCTAGAATTAGATGAACAAAGCATATAACTAGTCGTTAAGATATTAGTGTTGTAGTAAGAATTGTCTTATATGTTCAAGATATATTTAATCATTATGTAATTAGGTTACGACCTACAAATGATGATACTTTTATTATAAAATCTCTAAAATTTCAAGTGGCCTTTTTTCTAGAAAGAGGTAATTCAAATGTAAATTTAATATCGATGACCTGATATGTAATTATGATATCCTTGAATTCTTGTAAAGACACCCTAATAATAAAAACTCATATTCAAATGTTTTTATTAAGATCTGATGTTTGAATTTTCGTGAATGCATATATTTTTATAATTTTCACGATCCCATGTTAAAACAAAATGATATCCCCGGGATGACTTAGGATTTTTTTTTTTTGGTGAGACCTTGTATAGTGTTAATCTTATACACCATTTTCATACCTTTCAAATTAAGATAAATGATACTGTTTTCTCTATATATATATGACATTTTTGCTTATTTATCGTGTGTATACAATGCATGAAATATAATGTGTAGATATGAAGCAAATAAAGGACTTCGATAGAAAATGATAAAATTTTTTCACTATTTAATAAGAAAATCTTTGAATTTTAATAAATATAAAGTAGACCACTTCGTGATGGGTTACATGATAGTGTATCTCCCGAGATAGACCTTACGTGGATTGGATGGATAAAATACATCTGGCCTTGTTACATATATTTTTTTTGATATATAGAAAGATTCAAATTCGAATCTATTATAAAAAAAGAAAAAATAATATGACTTGAATTAAATTTCTTTGGCCCTTGTTACACATGTTAACATTGTATCATAGCGGCTATCCCTCACGAGTTAACCTTTCAAGTTTTGAAAACAAGTGCAGTCACCCTGACAAGGAGGTTATGATAAGATGTAAATGTGCAAAAATGATTTGACTTAAAGAAAAGAAAAGTAATAAAAAAAGGGGAAAAATTCAAGAAAGAAAGTTATGATAAAAGATAAATTATGTACCCTTCCATAATACCAATTCAAAGACATCAACGATTTTTCCCCTTTTCCTTAGCATTTGCTTGTTAATTTGACATGTATATTGATTTTTTTTACTAGTAAATATAATTAAACATAATCAAATTAAAAAAAATAAAAAATTTTTACTATTTAAACCGTTCTCAAAAACTGACATATATGTTATTGTAGAACATTACTTGTTTTCCTATATTGTTATTTACATATCATATTTCATATATAATAACTATTTTGTATTTGGAATATGTAGTGAATGTTTCCCAATCTCCATTCCGCCGGTAGTTTGCTTGATCCAAATCTCAATATTTCACAAACATGAGGAGCCAAATGAGGATATTCGGGTAACTGTAGTGGACTATAGGCTTGAGGATCATATGTTCTCAGCTCTCTTTAGATTATTTATTCATGTTTCCTACGTAATAATTATTATCTCTTACAGAAGTTTCATAGTGAAATGAAGTGTTATTTATTTTGTATTTTAGGTAATTTATCCAATTACGTCCAACACTCTCTTATGGATAATAAACAATTTATCCTATTGCTTGAGATTTTAAAATGAAAGTAAAAAAGAGTCTGAAACTATTTTAATTCAAAACTTGTAATTATATAACTAGTTTATATTTAAATTAATAAAAAAAAAAATATTACTCTTCTTTTCTTCCGATTGCTTCCTGGCATTGATTGCTAATCTGCTTTCTTGACAACTTGGGCACCCTCATTCTCATCCGTCTCCCAAGCCATGAGTAATGCATTCTTAATCATATCTGACAACTGGTGGCTTTTGAAGCAGAAGATCAGATCCTTACAGGAAGGACAAACCATAACCAAGCTCTCTTAAATAAGTATTTTTCTCACTTTTTAAGTCTTCATTACACAACTTTATGTTTTGAATTATATATTAAAATTTAATTTGGGTTTATTCATTTATCGAGAAAGAGAACAAATTTCAAACTGCTTTATTTAACCGGTTTAAATCATTTATATTGTTAAATTCAGTAATGAAATAAATTAAAAAATTCTCAATTATTTAATCTTAAACACGAAAATTATAATCTTAATTTTCTCCTAAAATAAATTAATAAAAATATGAGTTATTCTAAATCGCAACGTTACTGGCAAATGGAGGGTTGCAGTATTTTTGAAAAAACAGTGCAGTAATAGTAATAAAAAAATAAATTACTGGTACCACTTATAATTTTGAGAATACGATGAATCCAAACTATTTAAGGGTCTTTTATAAATATATTATAACAACAACAATCACCTATCCTTTAATCCCAAATTTAGAATTGATGATTTAAGAGATAAATATAGGACAAATAAAAAATATATATATAAAATTAAAATTTTAAAACAAAATAAAAAAAATAACATTACAAAAATATAAAAAATAAAAATAAAAATAAAATTAATGATAAAAGATATTGTTTAACTTATTTGAATTCACTCATTTTTATCTAAATTTATCTTATTAACTAAATATTTAACTATCATATCTTTACGAATAAATTGCATCCATATTTTTGATGATCTAACTCGACGTTTTACACAATTTCTTATATTTTTTAAATAGTGTATTTTGAGTTTTTGTTATATATATTCAAATTATCACAAATGATACTCTCACATTTTATCTCTTTTATTATAAATATATTAAAATATTAAAAATAAAATAATCATTTCGTTAGTAAACATATTCCTTACTCCCTAACCCTACCAATCCCAGAGGACATCGTTCTTCATTTGTAAAAATTAAGGATCCTCTAAACCATATGTTATGCTAAAAATAGTTGGGTATAAATGCCAAGTGCGTGAAAATATGATAATATCATGCCAAATATATATATATATATATATATATTATTAACAGATATCAATGTATATAATGTTAAAAGATGTAGGCCTCAAATGACACCACCTCCATCCATTTATGACAGACTCGATTCCCGCAATCCAATCCTTTTGGGCGCTTGAGCAACATCTTGTACCCTATAATTACCTCGTTAATTGTTTATATTGTTATAAAAGTTTATTTATAAAAATTTTAATTAGAATAATTTTTTTATAAAAATTAAAAATAATTATTTATAACTAAATCTAATATTAAATATGGAGGCTATGATTCGTATTGATTACATATGATACGGTAAAAAAAAAAAGTAAGAAAACAACGGACTTTTAATAGTGTATACTATAAATATTCCCATTAATCAGGAATATTATTCTGATTAGTGGTTTACTTTGTAAAATCTTGTTAATGAAATTCAACTAGAGGGGTAATATTTCTAAAGGTACAAAAAGTATGAATTTTTAAATCAATTAAAAGAATATAAAATTTACAAATTAATTCTAATAGAATATGCTTGAATTCAAACGAACTCCAAAATATTTATTTTGGGGAATTCAGTTTTGAATCCAAGTTTTGTTGCCTGAAATAAAAATTATGAATTTTTATATCACAAGAGTTTGTGTGGTCTTTCCACCAAAAAAAAAAAAAAAAAAAAGGGTATGTGTGGTTTATTTATTTTACAATTACCATTTTATTTTATCTTAATTAACCCTAAAAGAAGGGAATTTAAATGTTAATTAAGTAAATATTCATATTTATAAATAAATTTCACAATTTATTTTTATTGTTTGTAAAATAAAAATTCAATTGAATTTCAAGTTTTAATTTTTGATTAAACATTGAAGCTTATTTGCAATGAATTACATGGTTCGGATTCATTTTTCATTTCATACCATTAAGGGCTTACTTTTTTGTTATTTCAAGGAAAGAATTTCAATTAAATTCCATACTTTTCTTATCTTTAGGATTTATTTATTTATTTATTTTTTAAAATGAACTCTATAATTAAGGAAATTAAATTCGAATTCGATTTCGGATTATGAATCGGCTTATGATTAGAATTAAATTTTGAATTTTATTTTCAGTTCGAGTCTCAAATTGAGGTTTTAATACGAATTTGTTCCAAAAACCAAATTGAGATTTTTAATTATTTCATTTTTATTTATTTTAATTTTTTATTATTTATTTTATTTTCTTTTTATATAAAATTTGATTGATAATTTTTATTTTTTAAGTAAACAATAAAATAAGAACTTAAAAAATTCATTCGAATTCGATTAAATCGGATTCATATGAAAATTTAGATTTTAAAAATAAAATTCAATTTATCCGATTCAATTTAAATTCAAACAAAAATTCAAATTTTGAATTTAATTTAATTTGATTTTATTTTTAATTTAAAATTTAAAAAATATCAAATCAAATTAATCAAAAAAGTCAAAAACCCAACTCAACTCATTTTAAATTAACTATCTTACTTTTTATTTGGTTTTAAGCATAGAGATATTATTATTATTATTATTATTATTATTATTATTATTATTATTATTATTATTATGATGATGGCAAATTTGAATGAAGTTAAAATTTTGTTTGTAAAATAATACATGAAAAATTATCATATAAATATTGAGAAAATTATTTTGGTCCTGATAAATAATATATCCCTTTAGTTACATTTTATGCCGGTAGAAACAAGAAAATATTTTATAAATTTTTTCTTGGAATAAAAGAGATATTAGAGTAATTAAAATATCGTTTAGTAACATAAAATATTTTTAATTTCCAACTCTAATTTTTTACTTCATTTTTAATTTTTATATTTGTGAAATAAAAAAATTAAAAAAATAAAATTATTACTATTTTTTATTTTTAGAGGTGACATATTACGGTTTCGAAACGACCCTAATATAATATTGCGGTCTCTCTGGTTATTATTTCAGGAAAAGAGAAAATGCACAGAACCCACGCTGGACTTGGAGGGCCCGACCATCACCGCCCTTCCCAGCTGCAGTATTTATTAATGGGAACATGTTATACGCGAGCATATCTGCGAATTTATTACACGCGCCAATTACCAATCGAGAGGTTTGACTGCACGTGATCACACGCGCAGTAAGAAGAGTAGGAGTATATATTTATTGATGAGGAGAGGAAGTAGCCCAAAGGAATGAGAGGTGTCATGTGACTTTTGAGGTCCCATAAAATTACAAAAACTACATCACAAAAGTCATCATGCGCTTCTCTCTCTCTCTCTCTCTCCCCCCTCCTCCTCCCTCCTCACATCACAATAGTTAGTGTGATTATTGGAGAGAGAGAGAGAGAGAGAGAGAGAGAGAGAGAGAGACACTACTGTAGTTAGTGAGGGGGTATTGTGAGGTGCGGGCGAAGAGAGTGAAAGTGATTATTAGAGAGAGGGAGAGAGAGAGAGAGTGAGAGAGAGAGAGAGAATGATGAGCGTGGTGTGAGAGAGGTGAGAAACCTTTGCACCAAAAAAAAAGAGAGGTGAGAAACCCACCTCGGTTCGCTTTCTAGGAGACCAAACTGAGGGGGAGAGAGAGCCAGGGGAGAGAGAGAGGGCAGGAGGATAAACAAGTTCAAAGAAAGGTAGGAAACAAGAAGACGATGATGAGGACAGAGAAAGGTCAGCAACAAATAACAACAGCAGAAGATTCAGAAGAAAGATAGGGTCGTTATTGCGCATTTTTTCTCTATTATCTTTCTCTCTATCTCTGCAACACTTCTGCTCTCTCTCTATTTAAAACAAAGAAGCTTTTTTTTTTTAATCATCAGAAAAGCCAAAGTGACAGTGGTAGTGTGTAGTAGTAGCAGCACACAGAAGCAGAAGCAGCAGAAGCCGAAGCAGTCGCTGCAGTTAGTAAGATACAAAGTCATTCATACCACAACATCCTCTCTCTCTCTCTCTCTCTCTGATGAAACTTCAGAGACCCCACTTACGCATCCCAACTGATTACGCGTTTACTTCAACTTTTCTCTTCTAGAGGAGAGAGAGTTAATAAATAAAAAAATATATTGCTGGAGTATCATTTTTCAGGGGGTTTGGATTTGTTATCTTCGTATCTTTAGATAGCAATTTAGCAGTTGTGGCTACTACAAGAAGGCTACCGTCAGACTCCGGAGCCTTCGCAGATTGGGTGGCTTCTTCTTCCTCCTCTCGCGCCGCAGATGATCTCTCTCTCGGATTCAATGCCACCCCCTCCGCCGCGGGACCCTCCTCCGCCCCTTCCGCCATGTGGTCGACATCTCGCCAGATCAACTACGGCCTTCCTCCAGAGATGGGCATGGTGGGTGTCCGCGACGTGTTTGTTGTTGCTCCTGCCTCCTCCTTCCACCCCCAACAGCCCGAATCCGTCGTCTCGGCCGATCCCCACTCCCTTGGCGTTGGCGTTGGAGTCATCCCTTTGCTCGCCGCCACTCCTTGTCTTGCTCCAGCAAATGTTGGGGTCGGCGTCGGAATTGAAGACGAGAGCAACAATAGTAACAACAATTTGCTGACTATGGCAAGTAACCGCGGAAGAACAGCTGGTGGGAGAATTCAGTTTTGGCAAAATCAGCCGTCCAATTATAATTTGAAGAAGCCCGTCAATGTTAGCTTTGATCACGGTAATTCACAAGGTTTTCTTTACGGCGGCGGCGGCGGCGGCGGCGGCGGAGGTCTGAGTGCGTCTTCGTCAGCGATGACGTGCCAGGATTGTGGGAATCAAGCTAAGAAGGATTGTGCCCATCGTAGGTGTAGGACTTGTTGCAAGAGTCGTGGATTCGACTGTGTTACTCACGTGAAGAGCACGTGGGTCCCAGCCGCTCGTCGGAGGGAACGGCAGCTGTTGGCCGCTGCGGCCGTTGCTGGTGGTGGTGGAGCCGGATCTTCGGGTTCGACTTCAGCATCAAAGAAGCCTCGGCTTCTTACTTCACAAACCGCAACTACTTCTCATACCTCTACTTCTAACACTACTCCAAGAAGCTTCGATACCAGTTCTAGTCATCAGGGTAAATTTGTTCAACTCTCACTCTCTTCTTTTTCTTCTCTCTCTCTCTCTCACTCTCTAAGATGTTCTTTTAATGTAGAATTGGACTATGTAGATGCAAGTTTTAAAGAGCCATTGCCAGGCCAAGTTCGGGCTCCAGCGGTGTTCAAGTGTGTAAGAGTGACATCAGTAGAAGATGGGGAAGATGAATATGCATATCAAGCAGTGGTAAAGATAGGTGGGCATGTGTTTAAGGGTTTTCTATATAAACAAGGCATGGAAGCGAGAGATGCTTTCCCTGACATTTCTGAGTTGCATTTGGGTGGTAACAATAATAGCGATTTTGGGGGAAGAAATGTTGCTTCTTCTTCCTCTCCAATTCTTGATCCTTCTGATGTTTATGCCACCTCTGGCGGCGGCGGCGGCGGAGGTTTACTAGGTGGTGGCTCCAACTATGGTAACCCAATAAATTGATAAATTTCTTTTATCAGCAAGCAGGCTAAATGGAAGTGTAATTCAATCTCATTTTTTTTCTCCCTTTTCATTTTGATAATTATAAATAGGGTTCTTAGGATACTTGTTCTCTCGTCTAGTCATTATTATGTATTTAAATGCTGCTTATGTTGCTATTGATTTTTATATCTTTTGCTTCGTCTTCTTCGGTTTTTTCTTTCTTTTTTATTTTCTTGCATATATTTGTGACTATTATTTACGAATCTTCTGATATGACCCTAGAAGGGATATTGTTCTGACTGCCAGAAAAAATAGTTAAAAGGAAAATTGACATTTCTGGTTCTGAAATATTTCACAATTCTGGAAAACTTTGTTACTTGCTGCATTGTCTATATATTATATTATAAATATTCTTGACTTCATATATATATTCATATGCAATAAAGGCGTTTCATTTATTTAAAGGTGAAATCTACAGTTTCAAGTACTATATATCCATTATCAAAAGAATATCGTGAAATGAACCTTAATAGTTTTGCAATTTTGTGTAGCTTGGTATTATGCTACCTTGTTTTGCTTTATCACATTGCCAATATTTGTCATCTTAATCTAAAATAATGATAATGATGATATTACTGCTAGAGGTTCTGTATATTTTCACCTGGAGTATTTTCCATATTTACTTTTCTAATACAACTCGGAACAAAATCCTGAAAACTCACCCATAATATATAATCATTGACGCATAATCAACATTGTGATGGTCATCGCATTGCTCTCATAAAGTACAGACCTAGAGTGACAAGTCCAAGTGCTATATTTTTGTGATTGTGTGTACAATAGCCAAGTTTCATTAATTTTGGTTCATGATCAATCGGGAGTTGGATGTGGAATCATATCATTTATCATTTTTGTGGTGCTATGGACTTTAGCCATGGATAGTAGTTGTAATGTCAACATCATTCATTACCCAAAGTGGAAAAAGTATTACATTGGTTGTCCTTTTCAGCCCACTTAACTGCTTAGATTAATTTCCCTTAGTTTTTGGTGTCCTTGCAATGGCATGCATTGATCAACACATGGTGTACTTTCCTTTGTTGTTACCCCTCTGCTATGCCCATGCCTAATGTTATAGCTGACTTAATGTCAATATTAAGCTCGTTTATAACCCTATGCACTCTTTTCTCTCTTCTGGCCTCTTATTTGTGCAGTTCACATGTGCTTTCTTTGTTCTTTTAAAATTTCAAGCTGATATGGATTGCCATATTTGTCTATTTTCTTCATGTTTGATGCAATTATTTCTATGTTTTATGCTCCACACTTTGTTAATACATTACATAGGATACTGATTGTAATGTCCTCCTTCCCACTTTCCCGGTTTGCTATCAATCAACATAAATCATGGATTTATGCAGAAATTAAGTGATTCAATCCCATGTTCAGCATAGGTCAGGATATTTTTTATTTTGCATATAAATTGTTAAATCACTTTAAGATTGACAGGATAATCAGGAAATGTTTCTTTGAATCTTATGTCTGTGGACATTGATTTATATATTGTTGTCATATACTTTGTTAACGTGAATTGCAGTGCCAGGTGCTTTTCTTTGTTTTGTAGTTGTACGTTATTCCTCTGAGTTGCTGCATAAATTAAGTGACCTTTCTTCCTGACTCTGATTTGGTAGACACCATGTTGACTACAGTGATCCATATCATTAAATTATTGCTTCATTTTTATTTTTAATGAGCTGCACTACTTGAGTGACAGTTTTATTGCAAATATATACCTATCTTCTCTGTCAAAATATATGTTTTACTAATTTATATGTCCAGATGCTTGTTTTATTTTCTTTTTTTTTGGGGGGGGGTTTGAAGATAATAATTTCGACAGGTTTGAAGCATGTTAGACTTCTTTATGCCATGTGTTTCTCAGAGGAAAAATTCCCGTCCGCAACCTGCTTACCTTGTGAGTTAACATTTTATTTTCCATTTCACGTGGTTTCTTTGAAAATTTGTTTATATCAAAATGCCATGGCACCTCTAGTGGAGAATTCTAGACATTCCTATGCACTAAAGGTCTTGAAGTTCTGCAGCTGATTCCAAACTAATTCATCTTATTGATATATGTTTTTTAAACATATTGGCATGTAATCAAACTCCTTTTGCTATTCATTTTCCAGGTTCCTTGCTTTTAAAGATGTCATGAACATTGATTGGTTCACATGCGACTCGGAGTTAGAGGGAGCTTAGAATTCGAAATCGATCCCAAATTCATGCTTTTGTTGGTAATTAATATATATATATATATATTTAACTCTTTCTTGAATTCTTTTGTAATTTTTACCTTTATTTCGTATTCTTTTTACAAAAATCATCTAATGGATTTTCAAATAGCGTTTTGATTGGACATGGATTTGTAGCTGTTGGCAATATTTTTCCTTTTACTCTAGGTAGACGAGATTTGTTGCTCACTTTAGCGGAGCAGCATAAATTAGGCATCTTTATTGCATATGATTATGGTAGAACGTCATATTAATTTTATTCACTCAAATGAATCTTTAATCAGAAGTTCAAAGTGCGAAGATCCTTAAAGCCCTTGAAAATAATGTCTAGATTTTTCTTGTCTCATAACTAAATGGTTATGTTAGACATGTTCATGCATGCAAATAAGACTTCTATTCAGTACTTGGATCTCTTCTAAAAACTATCTATCAACAAGTTGGAATAAATGGTTGATCTAATTTCTAGAAGTTGGGACTATATTCCTCAGAAAAAGATAAGTCTTATGTTTCGTACTTCTCTTCTAAAAACTATCTAGCAAGAAGTCAAAATGAATTAATGGTTCACCTGGTGCACAAAGTGCTCCCCGTTTTAGTGCGGGGGTTGGGCGAAGGTGGATGTACACAGCATTCTAGGCTGTTTTCACATCTTGAATACATGATCTTGTGGTCGCCAAAGGAGAAACTCCATCGTTGCGTAAAGTTTGCCATCTAATTTCTAGATGTTGGGACTATATTCCTCAGAGAAAGAGAAAAGAATGATTGTTGAAAATCATGCATGCCATATAGTGTTCTCTTGAGGAAAAAAATGTAACCTAGCTGTTGCTTGTTCTATGGAAACTGTATTTTAGTGCTCGGTTTCAATATCAAAGTTTTATTGAACTACTAGTGGAGTAGTGAATGTAGTTATGTAACTTTTGTGAAGTTTTGGGTAAATTTAGGATTATAATGGAAATATTATCCATTTGATGGCATGACATAGCAACTACATCTGCAGTAGTTACACGTTGAAATTGTAGCCAGTTCTGATGGATCTTTCTCCTGTCTTTGTGATATTTTGATTATTAATCTTGCATCTAAGAAAAATATTCGTGTGTATCTTGAATGCTTGAATGATTAGAAGGGATGATGCTTCTACAACTTGCATGATTGTGCATTATGTGATCTATATTTGTGGGTAGTGAGTCTTTGCTTTTCTTACATGCATACAAAGTGGTATCCCAAAAAATGCAAGGAAGGACTAATAATTAGTAATCGATCATACATATGTAAAGTTCACATGTCAGTACATGTTGATCATGCTGAACTCCAGGACATAAACAAGCGTGATTCAACATCCTTGTAAAATTATTCTATACTCGCACACTTTTATGTGTAGTATAATCTTGGCATTGCTAATGTGGCATTTTTGCGATCTTTGGATTCTCAATTCTATTGCACCAAAGTATTTTAACATTCTTGTGCTGCCTCGATCTTCTTTCATTTCTTGCTAACTTAGCTCTCCCCAAAGTCTAGATTTGATGATTGCAATACCTATGTTATATATGAAGATGGCATCTTTTGGGAATTTTCTTTGTACTTTGCAAGTGTATATCTTCTTCGTTGAAATGCATGGGCAGTTTGAGAAGCTTTGGTGCATTCGATATCTTGGACCATGGGGAGATGCAACTTCTAAAGGTAACCTAAATTTCACTAGTTGGATTTTCAGCATGCAAGTATGTATTTGCATATTTCAGAATTTAGTTGTATAGTGCAAAGAAGCTATGGAAACCTTATATGGTTGTCCATGCATTTCAAGTTTTTGAAATCTACATTTCTCTAGTGCAACTGAAGTTTTCTGGACTTGGTGGGTTGATACTTAGTAAAATCATGCATTGCATCCTTTTTGGGTATTGGATCTCTCTATTCCATGCGTTTCATAATCCATTCGAATCTTAAATATTTGATGGTCTGTTTGTTAATGCATGCTCATGCACATTACAAGGGAAGATTGCAAATTGATATGTTTCTTGTTAGTTGCACTGCCAGAACTAAGGTGTTTTTCCATTATCATTTGGAATATCGGAATGCTATGTTGATAGTGTGCCTAAACTGCATTATTTTGCCACCTTGTGAGAAAAGACTTCGAATTTTTGAACATTCTACTTCAATTATGGTAGCGTTAGGGTATGTTAAAGCATCCTTTGTTAAAAGATATGAAGGTGGAGGGAATCTGTCCCAAAAGTTTGTCTAATGAAAGTAATGCCCAGAAACCAAAAGCAAGTTTCAGGGTTATTCTCAAAAAATTTGAGACATATAATAATTGTCCTCCCCCCATTGAAGGTGAAAAGTGATTCTCACAAAGACGTGTCGTGTTTATGGGTGGCGAAAGCAGAAGCATCTGTGTGTTTAGAAACTGGAGTGGGTCTTTTAGGATTTTATGGATAGGGCAGTTTCCACCCAATATGTTAAAATTGTTGGGAGAATTTTTGAAATTTTGGTACTCCTGTGGTTCTCTAGCTAGGCTCATACTTCAGAATTATTATTATTATTATCTTTTTGTGGTGACAGTATCATGTAGAAAACAATGATGGGTTTTGTGAACAAACGGAAATTTGCTTTGTAAATCTTTGGGTGTTGAGGTACGCGCGATTTAAGCATTTTTGGAATGGTGTGATTTGTGGGTAGTTGAGTCGAGGGGCACTGCAGAGAGAATAAAGGGGTGGGGGAGGAGGGGGGGGGGGGGGTGATGTGTGGGGTGGGTACTGAGCCTTGTACCGAAAAGGATCTTTCTTTCTTTAGTTGATGTTACAGAGGGAAGAGGTGGGACCCGTTTTTCATAATTTTATTGTCTGGTGTTTGGTGAATGGAGTTTATATTAATTAAGAGGGGAAAAAGCAAGGTGCTCCTCTGATTGTCCTAACTTGCTTTCACAGATGAGGAATAATGCTATTTATATATTTGGAAAAAATAATAATCGAACGGTCGGTCTTGATAGCTAAGTGTATTGGCTCTTGGAAGAGGAAGCAGTCGCCTTCCGCTTGTGTTTGTGAAAGTTAAAGGTGCTGGGGGGCACGTTTGGTTCTATGAAAGCCAAACATATGTATTTGTTTATTTTATTATACATATAATATAATTATTAAATGTTTTATTGGGATGTAAGTATAATAACTAAGGTTTTGCTTTTTCTGAAATAAATAATATTTATTTGAAATGTGTTTGTGTATATATTTTTATTTCTATATTTAGACACATGGACAGGACGATTCTCCCCCCCTCCCTCCTCTCCCTAGGCATGTTTCTTGTGGTGTTAACGTCATGAAAAAAAATATAGAAATACTTGTACGGAGTCAACATTTAGGTTTGCGTTTGAATGAGTGAAGTGACTGTTTGCGGCTGTAGTGTTTGTTTGGGAGACTTGCATTAATTTATAGAATTTTCTACTTTGGAATCACATTTTTTATTTGCCTTTTTTTGAGTTTGGTATACTTCTAACCAAACACGCATAATTTTCTACCTTCTTCTGCAACCTTGGAGTGCCTCTCTCTCTCTCTCTCTCTCGCTCGCACTCAGATTCTTAACGTGAAGTACAATTGTTCAGAATAACAAAATTTACCATTGCTCAGGGTGCCTCTATCTCTCTCTCTCTCAAACAAATGAAACGGGAAGTAAAGTTTTTCAGAATAACAAAATTTACCATTGCTCAAGGTGCCTCTCTTTCTCTCTCACACAAATGAAACTAGAGGTAAAATTGTTCAGAATAACAAAATTTACCACGGCTCAAGAAGTTATTAAAATTTACAAAGATTAAAGCTTATTACTAGGGTAGGAAGGAATGATAAGGGTTTTGCATGCATCAAATCGATAGCATGTTTGGAATGGTCATCTGCCATCCCAAAGTGCGTCCATCCGGCGTCGATTCCTATCCTGCCTATCCTACCTGCGCCGGGCGGAATGCTTTGGGTTACCGGTTTTGCATCCGACGCATTGCTGCAGTTTTATGATTTTTCATAAACACCGTTAAAACTCACAATACGTTGGTCTCTGCTCGGCTTGTGATTTCAGTGGGCATGGATGTTTCCGCCCACAAATTGACATTGGCCTGAATTTACCTATGTAGGGCCTAAATGGGAATTACCGTTCCTGGCGTCTGCCCAGCCCAATGCTATCAGTTATGGTTTATGATTTTTTTATTTTTAAGTCTACTTGGACTTGGTCCAAATACAGTGTCTGGAGTTTCAACCTGATCAATCCATGTTGACCTGATTGAGGTCTCTCTTAAGGGGTAGGGGTTTCTCAACGTAATCGACTCCATATTCAAATCACGAATCAAACTCGTGATTTTGGTTAGGTGGCTGGGCACAGTGACGCACTCATTGCATCAATTGTCCGTTAGTATGATTTATGAATTTAGTATCACTAAAAGAAACAATCACTTCTTATAGAAGTAGAGACAAAGTTGCACTAATAAGCACTAATCAAAAACTTTGAACGATGAATAGTTGGTTTAGTAGGAAGAATGTTATGTTTCCTAATTAAAACTCGGGTTCGAATGAGAAAAATTACGTTGAAAGAGCTCTTCTCCTAAAGAGGGTCCAGGTCGAATTTGTCAAAATATTTGATTATGGTAGGAAGCAATATGAAAATTGAAAACTAAAAGTAGAAATATTGTGGTGATGGAGAACTTTCACGAGAGAGACATCTTTCATTGATGATCAGGGTTGGCTTCCTCAAATAATAAGAGAGTCTGGAAAATGTCGTTATACATCAAAGTTTAGTAACATACATATACTCTTTTGTATTTGACCTTTCTACCCCAAGTATTTTCGGTATATCATACGGTCAATTAATACTTACATAAATTCAATTACTACATTAACATGATCAACTACTTATTGAATGGAATGCATGCATGTGCAAAGGGAATTGGTATACTCATGATGGTAAAGTATCAGTATCCTTTTCGAGCATAAATAATGACAGAAGCTTCATTTTTAGACTTACATGGAGCTTTTTATGAGAGGGTTTCCATCTCTACTTCAAGATTCATTTTAGAAGAAAGAGTGGAGATTATTTGTGGAAATGTGAAATAGAGAGTTAATAGCATTTGATTCTTCTTCTAAGTCCTTGATTATTTTCCTTTTCATAAATATAATAAATATTAGCACAAAAAATTTGCAAATCGGCTGACAGAGTTTGTGTTGAAAATGTTTCCAAGTTTTATTGAAATATTTCATATATGCCATAAAGAATATGTTTTTAAATGACATCTCATTTTATAGACATTTGTATTTCTATTATTCAAATAGAGAAATATTTTTATGCATGTATAAAATTCAGTAGTTTGAGGTGTGAGACTTGTGTATGCGATTGGGTAAACAGTACATACATGATTTATAAGCCATGGGTATATCAATTTAAAGTAAATCATTCATAGTTGATCGAAAAAATTGGACACTTTATCAAAATTTAAGCTATGGTTTGTGAATCTTCTAATTATCGGAGATGATTTATCTTGATCATTAGATAGAGTCTACGTTTGGACAAGATCAAGACTTTGTTCGGACTCAATAGTAGATAGTGCATGTGGTTAGCATTGAATAAGATATATTAAAGATTTTTTTTTTAAAAATGTACCATAAATGGAAATTGGTAATCTATAATTGCTTATAGTTTATGTGCTCTAAATTTTTATTGTATGTAGATGAAATTGTGAACTCACGACTGAATACATTGATGTATTATCACTCGAATCTTTTTATGAATCAAGTGTTTCGTATATTGGGTATACTTTGATGTATTATCACTCGAATCTATACCGATTGTGTTAGAAATTATCATTTTGATGCGTTTTAGTCGTTTATTCAGAAATTGAATTCATTGATACGATTTTCTATCATATCAAATTTCTTAACATTAGTCAATTTCTATCGAGTAATGGAAGACAAATCAAAGATTTTGGAGATTCTCATTTTTAAATGAGAGATTCAAAATATTAAATAATTGAGAAGATCATAATACATTCATACATTGATATGGAGTTACATATAGGTGCAAGATATAGAAATATATACAAATCAAGAATATAATAATATATGATTGTTTATTGATTTTTATAATTGTATGATATTTATTTTGATGTACACTTGTAATTATTTAGTGAAATTAATTAAAATTAAAATAATTTTAATACAAATACTGAATTGGTAGATAGTATTATAATTATTTTGGAGGCAAAATAAATATATTGTAGGTCATTTCTCTATCCTAAATACTCAACTGGTTTCTATTAGTTAATAATAATTACCCCCACACCCATATAACATTTTGTTAACTATTATTATCTTTTTTTTTAATTACATAAGATCATAAGAATCATGAAAATATACCTATCTACATTTGTTCGACGTTAATTATTATTATCTTTAATTTGAATTGTTTGGATTCGGGTTTATAATGAATAATCTATTTAATAAATATGTATGAATTAGTAAAACTTTTCATTTATATATATATATAGCATCTTTTTTCTGGGATATTTTGACTTAATTATCACTTGATATCCGGAGTTTCGTTTCAATTAATTTGGATTGATCTACTGTCGACCGTATTATTGAGGGGATGTCTTCCAATAATGTTTTTTTCATATTCAAGAAAGCTTGAATTCAAATGTTTAGTATCCCACTGCGCCATCAAACCATTGGTGTGTGTGTGTATAAATATATATATATATATATATATATATATATATATATATATATATATATATAGCATCTTGATGATAGATTCGCATTTATATCAAAATTTCCTGAAAGTGCTATTATGGGCCCCTTGCTAGGCCCAAGATGGATCGGCTCCATGGGTCAAATACTCACAAAAGGAAAAGGAATAAAATAATTTGAGATTTGACGTCATCCAGTGTCTTCATTTTGTCTTTAATTTCATCGGAATCCGAATAATCCTTTGGAATCTCTCTCTCTCTATCCGCGTAAAAGGTCTGATTCAGTTCATTTAAAACGGAGATCTCTCTCTCTCTCTCTCTCTCTCGTTGGTTCTTGATCTCGTTCGCGACATGAGTACCTCACTCGTATGTGCTATGAACGAAATTTCCATTCAAGAACAGGTAGATCGACTTCCTCTTCGTTTCCGTTCCCGTTGGATCGAAGCAATTTGGCCTTAATTGTTGAATTTGTTTTTCCGTCCCTTTATTTGCACAGGAATTCTTGTTTGGAGTTGTTTCTGGATCGTTTAGAATTTTCTTTAATCCTTTTGTTTAATTTTAGGGCGAAATTGAAGCAAAGACATCTGCAATTGAGGGAAAGGTTTGTGAGAGTCATGGAACTTGCGCAATTTGTTTGGATGATATCGATCTTCGAGAAATTGCTCTTGTAAAAGGTTGCGAGCATGCCTACTGGTTTGTCTCACCTATCTTGTGTTGTTTAAATTTCATGTTTTCAAGCATTTGGGTTCACACTTTCTGCTACAGATGTTAAATATGTGGTTGCACTGCTAACATCGAGGGGTATGGAGATTAATTCTATGTAAGGGTGTCTAATAAGAAGAAACTCACTTTTTGCACATGGTTTCCGTTAACAGCTAATTCCCTAATTGGTTTTTGTGTTTTGAAAATTGTTATGACTGATTTCTAGCAGTTCTATATTCAGAAGAGAAGTGGTGATGAAAAATTAATTGGACTACATTTCCCCGAGTCCTTTATTTGAATCCTTCCCATTTGCCCTAGTCTGCCTGCTTGAAGAGCGTTAGTCCACTCTGTCTCTTATTAAGTTGGCCCCATAATTGCGGGTCATTCCATTTCCTTTTCTAGCAACTACTTTTTATGTTTTAGCGGTTAATCGGTACTTAATGTTTGTGCAATCATAGCAGGAATTTAAAGTACTGTACCTAGAGTAGCTTCAAACTTGGGGTAATGGCACGCTACTTATATCACTGGAATGTAAGATATTTGTTGAGAATATTTAGAAATTTGAGTTTCTTTTATCTATTTGTGTGATTAGAACTTCTAAGTTGAAGGGTTGGAGCTACCAAACGTTATTTTGTTAGAGGATTTAACCATTAGGTGTGAGGAAAGCTTCTAAATCCCGTAGTAGTTTGTAAGTATTAGAAGAATGCAGTTGCTAATTTGGGGAAAGATTGTTTTGAAATGGTTTCTAATTATCAAATTATTGTGGAAAAGTGGCACAAGAAGGCATTGTTTGATTGCCAACTCTTATTAAATTAGAAAGAGAGAAGTCATGCTTACGCATGCTGATGTGCTCTGAGAGCCCTTTTGTCTTGTCTTTGAATTGCTGAGACTTGCCAACTGCAACTTACGGTTACCAAGTTGATTCAGATATGAAATACTCAGGAGCTTCTGTTTAGGTTCTTCTGCCTCCTGCAGTGGCCTCCCCTCTCTTCCATGTTCCTCACATTAATATTAATTTGTTGTTACACCTACTGTTGATATGAGTAATAGGGTCAAATCCATGCTGAAAATGATATTAATCTCTCTTGTCCAATATCTAAGCTCCTAAGCATGGGTTGCTTAGAAAAGGGTGAAACTTTGTTTCTTTTGGAACTAGTAATGTTGATCGGTTTGGGTTGATATGAGTAAATTGGGTCAAATCCAAGCTGAATGAAAGTGGTATAAATCTTTCTAATCCATTATCTAAACTCATGGTTGTTTAAAAAGGGTGAAACTTTGTTGGGGAAGGTCAGGAGACTGCATTAAAGAGAGTAAATCTACATTTCATTGACAAAGAATTATCAATTTGGTGGCACAAACTAACTCCTGTTTTTTGCCAAAGAATGAAAGTGAGAATTTTGCGCAACATGGGGGATGCCAAGCATAAATGGGTCACTACATTAATTGACTTCCTACGGAAGTTTGAAAAGAGTTAATGTTAGTTTGGAGTGAGCACTGTTTTTCCTTTTGTAAGTTCTTTGATTGGTATTGGGGTCTATTCCGTGTCAAGATATTCTTTTAAGTGTCCTGATGGTTATTTATGAGAATCATTTCAATTAGCAAACCATTTCATACACAATGAAATAGTTTCTAGTGCCATAGTTTCACATCTTATCTTGAACTTAATGTTTAGCTGAAAGATTCAAGTAAATTATTCATTTTGGTTGTGAAACAATTAAAATGAATATGATTGTAGTTATTTATTGGGCGGGGGGATTCTTTAGCTTCTGCATTATTCTTAGGCCTTCTGTGACTGCATAGATTATGGTTTGTAACGTATCCTGTAGGAGCTATTGGTTCTGTTCCTTGTATCCATCAGATACCTCGATATGTGCTAGAGATACATTGTTATGTCGCGATCTACATTCATGTAAATTCAGTAGAACATTTGGAAATTTAATATTTATTGTGGGCCGTAGCTCTTTACTGGGAAATAGAAACGGACAAAGACAGGGCATGTAGTTTTCCTTTTGGTAACTCCAGAACTTGTGCTTTTGCTCTCTGAAATATGTACTGATCTCTTGTGATAAAAAAGAAAAAAGGGTTATGTTATTAATTATATCTTGGATTTCTAGCTATATTCAATTTTTTCATGGTGCTAATTATACTCGTCTTTCTTTTGGTTGACCTTGAGCTAAGGCACAGCCTGCCTTTTGTGAGAGAAAAATCTTTCGGCTTCAGATCAGTTCTAATAGAATTTTTTGAGTTATTATGAAATGGACGGAATGTAATCTGGTGATGCTTGATATTTCATTGGTTGTGTTACTAATCATTCTTCTATGACTCGTCATACAGTGTGACGTGCATTCTTAGATGGGCAACTTATAGAGAGAAACCAACTTGTCCTCAGTGTAAACATCCATTAGAGTTTCTCAATGTTCATCGATCTTTGGATGGCAGGTAAAAACATTGCCAACTTTTGCTATCATTTGTTTCTTAGCAAAAGCAGCAAATTGTTACTATTCTATTTTGCTTCTTTTAGTAGTATATTTAGCAAGAATGCTTAAGCATGGTTTATAAGTTGTTATTATTTTTGGCTCACAATATGCTTGTGGCAACATAGATTGTTTATATGCCAAGCCTTTGTTTTCATGCTTGAATTGTCTTTTGCTATTTTTTATTCAGTTATTTTTTAAGAAGTGAGAAATAAGTTGATTTAGCAACTCTTTATGTAATTACTTCATATGTTGTGACACATTTGGCTGATTGGAAGTTCTCTTTGTGTATTTTGCAGCATCAATGACTACATGTTTGAGGAGAGTGTATGTCTTCTTCTGAGAGCATCATGGTTCAGCCCGTTAGAGTACGAGGAAGATACTTATGATGGTATGGAAGATTTTTACCGTTATGAGTATGATGAGGACGAGGTTGAGGATGACTTGGATGATAATTACTATCACAGCTCCAGTAATCTTCATATAGGAAACCGAAGATGGGGCGATAGTGGATATGTAAGGGCTGGCCGTCAAGAGGCTAGGCCTGTATATCGACCGAACAACCAAAGTGCTGCTAGTTCGTCTCGCCAACCACAAAAGAAAGAAGTTGTCAAAGAGAATACAGGGCGCCGTGCACAGAGGGCGATGAAGCGTGAAGCTGCTGACAAAGCTGCTGCTGCAAAGCATCAGCAGCATTTGATAAGGCAGGGCAGAAATTGATTTTACTTCTCACATACCCAACTTTAAAAACTGGATCACCATCGTCCTCTTTGTACAGTATGCATTTTCATTTCAAATAGGTTAGTGTTTGGTTGGGTATCTTCCTGTAAGTCATCTGAATTTCTTCCCCTCATTGTATCATTTCTTAGTTATGCAAATTCTTTGTGAATTTCTTCCAACCAAGATTATAGTTGTGAATCTATCTTCAATTTCTAATCATATTGAAGATGGCTTTGAATGTATATAATTGAGAAGTATCTCTTCAAATTTTATAAATCCAATGAACACTGTATATATGAAGCTTCAGCTTAAAATGCAGCTGCTATTAAAGAGTCTTTCAATTTAATTTAATTTTTAATTTTTTAATTTTTTATATATTTTTTTTAAAGATTAGAGTTCTTACAAATTGCAGATTTTACGTCGCTTGGTTTCGCATGACAGGGTTTGACTGGTTTCAATTTTGTAATACAGTAGAATAGAATTACCTTCTGAGACAGGTTTTATTTGGTGAAGGTCATTTGAATGGCATAAGTGATCTTGTGAATCATAGGTTTATAAATATTCATTGATGGCCTTTTCATAAATTTGATTTTTGTATATTTGAACCATTTCTCAGCACAATGGAATTCATTTTCGGTGTTGACTGGCATGCGCTTACAGGCTATTCCATAACACTCTGATGGCATTATGCTAGATATCTTTTTCTGAGTTTGGTTTGATATTCTCTTGTACCGGGCAACGGGGTTGTGCTTGTAGCTCACTTATAATGACACTTACATTTATAATTTTAACGTATCAAAAAAATATTAGATATTTTAATCAAAACTTGATTCGAATCTTGAAAATATAAAGAATTATATTGGGAAAGCTTCCCCTATAGAGAGTTTGATAACAGTTCAAACCGAATTAGTTAGGTTATAAATCTAGATATCGGTTGATCAATAATAATAATAATAATAATAATAATAATAATAATTATTATTATTATTATTATTATTATTATTGGAGGTAGGTTATGATTCCACAGATACCGACTCCTTGTTAACTCGAACGGCTGTCGTTGAAAGGATATGAAACCTGCAAAAATCGCCAGAGGGTGTTCCGGCGGGGGAGACTCTGACACTCAAGTCAGAAAAAGAGATTTTTGAATGTAAAGAAACAGATTGAGAGCTCAAAGAGGGAGAGGTTCCCTGTGATTAGAGTGTTCAAGGTGTAAGGCCCAAAGGAGCGTAGCTGTCTTAGAGGGTTTTAGGATGTCTTATACCTGCGAGAGTTGTGTGCCGTCATCGAACCGATATGAAAATTTTGGGAATTCAATATTCTGAGTTGATCGTAATCTTTATCGTATGAGATCTTTCGTTTTTGGGGAGAATTCTTTTCTTAACTGAAAGATCCTAAAGATACTTCTCTTAAGTAGGAGGTCGGAGATGTTTCGATATTTTCTTAGAATTATTAGAGTTGTTGACTATTGATCGGTCGTTCGATCGATGAAGGGTCCTTAGGGTTCATTCGTTCGATAGACCAATGTTAGGTACCTGATCAGGGAGATTACTTTATCTTGATGAATCTTGTTCGGTTGGCGGGGCGATCGGAACTCTATCGTTCGGGAGACCCGAACGACTAAGGCCCTTCGGTAGATAGTCATAGAGAATATTGAATATCGATCGGTAGCTGTTCTTTGCGGGCATTGTGTGTGGGTTTTTCAAATGTTGTCCTTTCGAATTGGGTTTAGGGCTACACCTTATCACTTGCCCCCTACTCAGGGTGCCGTTTCGTGAGAAAGGTTCCGTGAGTAATGTTGGCATCGCATGCCGTCATAGGGGGTATACAGATCGTCACTTGACGTTTTTATAAGACCATTTGTTCGTGCATATTTGGCACCTTCATTCTTTTTCCTTCTTTGAGATCTGTTAGAAAAATCATTTCCAGAAACAATAACAAAAACGTCCAATACTCAGGCTTTTCCAGACATCAGCGACATCGTGAGCACTATGTCCCTAAAGGAACTCCAAGAGATCCAAACTGACATACTGATGGGAGATGATTATATCTTGGTGTCTCTACGGATGCCGATAGGGCTAATACGGTGTCAGAGGGTTGCGTACTGATGTACCTTTAATCGATTAGGTATGGATTAAAAGTTCCATACATAAGTTCTTTCGTGGAGGTACTATACCGTTGGAATATATTTCCAACTCTCCTGATTTCAAGTGCTTGGCGTTTGGTAGTTGCTGTGGCTTCTCTGTTAGAGTTTTGTCATCTTTGCTTTGATTTCGATATCTTGTCGTCCATTTTTATTTTGATGAGATGTGGAAATAGTGGCTCGACCAAGGGTTAGTGCAAACTACAGACTCGGCTCGAGTCTGATAGGAAGTTTTGCTACAAGGAGTCCATTGATAAGAACGGAATGCACAAGTTTTTTTTTTTGTAGAGTTTTCAGATAAGAATCGTATCCCTATTCTGCTTGATGCCAATGAGGCGCCTTTTTTAGGACTGAAGCCCCCAGCCGCATCTAAGCACGGTCGTTTCGTTCAGTCAGTCGGTGGTTATTATAAGTCTACCGGTCGAGGTATATGGATCGAGTCCCCGTTAGATGATTAGATGCTGTCCTTGGCTGGCCTACTAATTGGGGAGAAGCGAAAGATCGATAGGCCCCTCTTATTGGAAAGAGGAAAAGTTGCATTGATCGATTCTATGGACACCTTCGAAGATACTGTGCTAGAGAAAATTACGATCGATAGACAGGTTCGGTTGGGTGCAAGGGAATCTCCTCAGGAATCCGTTGGGGCATCTGTGGCCCTCCATAAGTCTTCTTCTCCCTTGTCGAAGAGAAGAAAGATTTCATCGCCCTTGTCTTCCTCAAGGCGTGAGTTGGTTGTTCTGTCGGAGTGCTTGGATCCGTCAGAAGGCATTCCAATGGAAACTCTTGCCTCGGAAGATAATGAGTTTTCGGCGAAAAGGAGCATTGGTGAGGGTGAATCAGGGAGATTGGGAGATGCTTCCTCACTTGGCACTAAGGTGGGGTCGCGCTCTTCCACAGCTGTGATGGGGAAATGGCAAGTCCTTCATCTGTTGTTCCAGTTTGGCCTTTGCGCAAAAGAAAGCGTAAGGTTTCTGATGATACTGCTTTTTCACCTGCCATTTTCGTTCGATCCTTTGATGGGAAGAAGGGCTCAAAAGAACGGGGAACCATCGTCATTTGCGTTGGAGATATGCGATACAACTATATAGACATGGCTGAGGCGGATCGCATTGCCAACCAGTTAGACTTTCATCGGTGTGAGCTCGATTTCCATAGGATGTCTTACGAGCAAGTCGGGAGGGGGACTCTTAAGTCCATAGACTTAATGGTATTGTTTTCTCTATACTCGTTGGGTTTTTTTCTAATTTTTGCCTTTGTTGACTCAGTTTCCCTTTCAGACAATAGCTCTTGCTGAATTTCAAGAACAGTAGGGGAGTCGGGTGATAAATCATTTAGAGGGGCGTGTTTCTGAGTTAAGCCGCTCGGCTCAAGCACGGGAAGGAATTCCTATTCGGGAGGAAGAGAGCGCAAAGACCAAAAGCACATTCGGTGTGTTGCTCAATAAGAAGGAAGAAGAGTTAAGAAACCTTCAATTTAAGTTGGTCCAGTGTTAAGGACAATGCTAGAAGTTGATATCGGAGGCTAAGGTGCGCGAGACATGTCTTCGTTCGGTCAAGAAGTTGGCCTAATTTCGTGAAGAGTCTATTCGGGTGGCGGAATATAGAATAACTGACCTTGAGAAATCTCATATGAAAGATGCCATCATCTTTAAAGATTCTCAGCGCAAATTGTCCAAAAGGTTAATATGCGTCGAAGAAATAATCTATCGTATAGGTCTAAGTGATACTCTGCCCCCGGTTAAGGAGGTGGCAAAGACTCAGGTCCGGCTATCCCCCTTCTTGATTTTATGTAACCTTCGTTCGAAATTTTGTATTCGGTGCCTTTTGCTTGTTCAATAAGAAATTCTTACTTTTTCATCGATAGAAGTCGTCTTGTTATTCTTAGTAGCAATTCTTGCGCGTCAGTCCGGTAGAATCAGGACGACTTTGGACTCACTATTCGGTAAAAATTAAGTCCATTAGTTCGGGGAGTCATATCCATTTTTGACAACACGTTCGAATAATAGGGTCTGGACGACTTAGACCCGTCGTTTGGTAGGAAGTTCTTAGATAGAGGGGCCGTGTACACCCGTTCGGGGAGTTCCATTCCTTATTGATGACATGTACGAACGATAAGATCTGGGCGACTTAAACCCGCCGTTCGGTAGAAACATTAGATAAAGGGCCGTGTCCACCCGTTTGGGGAATTCTATCATTTATTGACGACACGTACGAACGATAGGATCTAGGTGACTTAGACCCGTCGTTCAGTAGAAACGTTAGATAGAGGGGCCGTGTCTACCTGTTCAGAGAGTTTCATTCCTTATTGACGACACGTACGAACGATAGGATCTGGGCGATTTAGGCCCGCCGTTCGGTAGGACTAGGGAAGATACTTGTAGAAAGTCCATTAAGTCGATGTCTTACTAAATTGAAAGATACCTCCGCAGTCCGGAAGAAGAACCATTAGTAGTAGAGCCTGATGATCACTTAGGAGTATAAGTCGAGGGTTCCGGATCGCATGACAATATCCCGATCTCTAACAGCGTACTAAACTTGATCTTCATGTGCTTAGTGCTGGGCAGAGTTTTCAGAGCGTTCAAGCCCAACCTGCCTAGGATGACATTGTAGAGCGAAAGAAGGTCCACCACGTTGAATATGACAGAAGTTGTCGCATGGTTAGGGGGGTTCTGAGGGTGACCGGAAGTGAGATAATATCTTTGGAATATATCCATTCACCTGAAAGCCCTTTGACCGGGCCTGCTTGGGGTTGGAGACGAGTAGAAGTAAACCCCATTCATCTGAAAGCGTCCCAATACAGAAGGTTACAGCCTGCCCCCTGATCAACAAAGATCCTTCTAACTTCATGTTGCCCAATCCTGGCGGTCATCACGAGCGGGTCGTGTCGACTTGGGTCTATTCCAACTAGATCCTCGTCTGTGAAGCCAATGACAGGCCTCTTCCTCTCTTATCGTTTATTGGTGTCCGTCGCTAGAATTTCTTATGGTGCAGTGTCTTCGGGAGAAGAAGATTGGCACGATTTGGCTTCTCGTTTCATTTTCTGACAAATTATCGGAAAAATAGGAAGGCTTCTGAAAGACTTGCTTATCTTGGATTTGGAGAATTACTCTGTCTCTTCCGTCGGTTAGGGGCCGAGCAGCTTGTCTATTCTTTATCCGGTCACGTCGTGGCGGTTCATGCCGATGACCAGCAGGAGGATCTCTTTCCCTCTTGTCGATGAACTCTTGTAGTCTTCCATTGCGCACTAAGAATTCTAGTTCATCCTTTAACTTCTTGCAATCATCTGTTGTATGGCCGTAATCATGGTGGAAGTGACAGTATTTGGTTTTGTTTCTGCTGGGGTCATCTTGGGTCGACCGTGGGGGCTATCAGATATACAGCTTGTCGCTAATTAAGGCTAAGACCCGTCCAGGGGTCTCATTAAGCGGGGTGTAGTTGTTATACCTCCGTGAAGGATAGAGATTCGCTCGGCTCTTCTTTGGTAGAGACCTTTGGGGTGATCGTTTACGTTCCTTTCAAACGGATTGATCCCTTCTATGATCAAACACTTCAGCATCCTCAGCGATGATATATTTTTTAGCTCGGGCATAAAATTCTTGAATAGTCGTAGAAGGGTTCTTCTTGATCAATACTTTCATGCCGGAAGGCCGTAGTCCTGTTAGTAGCGCAGCCAGCGTGATGAAATGATTCAAAGTTGGAATTCTCATCATTTATGTCTTGAATCTTTCTAGTAAGTCCTTTAGGGACTCGTTCTCCTTCTGATGTATGACAACAGGGAAGTGGACTTTCTCTTAACCCCTCTGCTTATCACGAAATATGACTCGAATTATTCTCATAGCTGAAAGAAAGTTCTTATGTTCAACGGCGGAAGAGAGTTGAACCAAATTAACGCGTTTCCCGTGAGAGTGGTGGGAAAATATTTACACATGGCCGCGTCAGACATGTCTATTGAAATCATCACAGTCAAAAAATGGGTCACATGATCCAGGGGGATTTGTTGTTCCGTCGTATCTTTCCATGGGAGGCAGGAATACGTTACGAGACATAGGCTCCGAAGTGACCTTCGGATTGAAAGGTAAAGCGTGAGAATAGAGAGAAACTTGGTTTCCCTGGGCATTAACTCGCCTGAGTTCATCGACAACGAATTGTTCAACTTGCTTTCGAAGATCGCAGGGATCTAATTTGGAATTTTCGGACACTTCATGGCATGGGGGCGACGGTCATCGCTGGGGACGCCTGGACCCCCCAACAAAAGACTGGCCCTCGGGGCTAAGGGCACGGCCAAGACCCTTCATTTGTTTGCTCATATCTTAAATCTTTGACTCCAGTCTCTCCATCTGGGGACGACTGACTCGCTCTGGAGTAGGGGCCACAATCGGTTGTTCTGGAATCACGGGCTGCAGGGCCTGTTCCTGATGAGGCGGGCGAGGGGAGGTCGTATGATCACGAATAGAGTGATCAAGCACTATAGGAAGGGTGGCGTCAGAGGGCGTTGCAGTGCGCCCTTTTGCAATGAGGGTGGTTTTCGAAGATACTCTGCTTTTTAAAGGCATGATTATTAGAATTACAAAAGTTGTTTTAATCTGTTTCCCACGGACCACGCCAATCTGTTAGAGGTGGGTTGTGGGTCCATAGATATCGACTCCTTGTTGACTCGAACAATTGCCGTCGAAAGGATGTGAGACCTGTAAAAACTTCCGACGGGGGAGATTCCGACGGTCAAGTCAGAAAGAACGGTTTTTGAATGTAAAGAACTATACTGAGAGCTCAAAAAGGGAGAGGTTCCTTGTGATTAGAGTGTTCAAGGTGTAAGGCCCAAAGGAGCATACCTGGTTTAGAGGTTTTATGATGTCTTATACCTGTGAGAGTCGTGTATCGTCAGGGTGTTTCAACCCTACTTTCCTTATCGAACCGATTCGAAAATATCGGGAATTCAATATTCCGAATTGATCATAATTTTTATCGTATGAGATCTCTCATTTTTGGGAAGAATTCTTTTCTTAACTGAAAGATTCTAAAGATACTGCTCTTAAGTAGGAGATCGGAGATGTTTCGACATTTTCTTAGATTCGTTATAATTGTTGATTATTGATTGGTCATTCGACCGATGAAGGGTTCTCAGGTTTCATTCGTTCGATAGACCAATAGTTAGGAACCTGATCGGGGAGATTACTTTCGCTTGATGAATTTTGTTCGGTTGGCGGGGCGATCGAGACCCTATCGTTCGGGAGATCCGAGTGACTAAGATCTTTCGGTAGTAGTCATAGAGAATATTGAATATCGATCGGTAGCTGTCCTTTGTAGGCCTTTTGTGTGGGCTTTTCAAACGTTATCCTTTTGAATTGGGTCTAGGACTATGCCTCATCAATAATAATAATAATTTTAATGTTTGGCCCACTTTAATTTGGGGAAGGCCCATGAATAAGGGGGTTTGGTTCCCGCAGTTGATTGTGGCTACATGCAGATTGCAAAATGGTTTATAGTTATGAGTTTGTTTATTTTTCCTTTGATCATCAGATGATCCTTACGTAGGCATATCAATTTACTCCTCTGTTTGTATTTCACATATTTTTCTTATTCAAACCCAGAGCCTAGTGAACTATGTTTACATGGACATGACATGTTATGGCCTTTTCAGTAATTCTAGCTTATTCATAAGAGTACTTAGGATCTGAGGGTTAGAGTGGCTACGTGAGCTAATTTGGACAAAACACCATGGTAAGCAAAATAAGGAAAAGAGATAGTGATGTATGTAGCTTTACACTTTTCACTCATCTTTTGATTTAGTTTTAAACCTATTAAGTTCTCCTATTAGAGTTCTAAATGTTTAAATTTGATCGAATTATGATTTTATAAAAAAACTCAAAAATGAATTGTATATTATACCGTTAACCAGACCACATGATATTACATGTGGTATTAATGTAGCTGCTATGAGAAATTCATTCAGACTTAATTATTTCTAAAAATTTATATGGTTTATCACGTTTGGGATATTATTTTGTGACCGTTGAGCATTTTAATTTCGATATAAAATATTGACGTGATTTTACTAATTTTGTATAAAATATTGTTATGGTCCATATCTCGTGATTTATTTAATGATAGATTGTGTAATTTGTTAGTAATTCTATGATATCGCTACAATTATGACCAAAACTAAAAGTTTTTGACTCATTAGAAAGAAATTAAAAGGTTTAGAAAAGTGGGTTAGTAACTAATTATCCAAAAGGAGAAAGGAAAGCACCATAAGATTGGATTAAAAATTGTTGATCCAAAGTACCTTGTCATAGATAATGTCCCAAACATGGTCTAAACTTCTTATATAAGAGAACAATGTTAGTTAGAAAACATTTGATGACTAATATGGAAAGAATTGAATAATTTTATGCAATACTGCATCACTACCAATTTCATGCAATGCTCGTCTACCTTTTCTTTTCTTTTCTTTGTTTTTTAAAATCATAGGTACCTGTTTTTGACTAACATGAAAAGAATTGAATAATTTTATGCAATATTGTAGCACTACCAATTTCAAGCAATGCTTATATATTATTAATTTTTAAATTATTATTATTTTTTAAATTATTTATATCTGATAATCATATTAAATTCGATTTGAATTAAGATATATGTAATTTCTTTTTTAGCTAATGATGTAATCCTCATCGAACATACTAAATTCCAATTAATGTTTCCATGTGCAATGAGAAATTTGTCAATTTCTTCTCTCTTCCTTTTCCTTTAGCAGAAGACACAGCCTAGTTTGTGTCGGGGATATTATGGGTGTTTGGTGAGTAATTTGCGGGTGGAGAATAGAAGATAAGATTGTGGTTGTCTTGGAAGCATTGGGTTAGCATCTCCCATGGTGGGAGAGTGATGATGAGGATGGGAATTGGGGGCCCCAAATGGTACTCCCCAATTACCTCAATGTACTGAAGCCCTTGTCACTGCAGGTGCAAGTGGAAGCTGCAAAGTCAAGCAAAGCTAAAAAAAATCTCTCTATCCTTCACCCACTCCACGAGAGAGAGAGAGAGAGAGAGAGGAGAAGAAGAGGTCCATAAGAGAGAAGAAGAAGAAAAAGAAATAGAAATAAAATCACTCCCAAGCATCATTGTCATTATCAACTTCTTTATCGAGTTTTTGCTCTCTCTCTTATTCATTCGCACCCACTTCCTCAACCACCTCTTCAATTCTGCACAAAATTTTCTCCTACTTTGAATAGTAACTCTCTCTCTCTCTCTCTCTCTACACCACCTGTTAAATGTGACGTAAGATTTATAGGCTTCCAACGTTGTGTTATGCTTCTATGCTTCGGTTCCGCTAACAACTCTGTTTCTGCTCCGTTCTCTTCCTCTGCGCAGAAAAATTTGGTGCCAAATTATTCAGAGAGAAGCTGAAAAATCGACAAGATTGAATTCTGGAATTCTGGCTATGGAGTCATACAATCAGACAACTGGATTTCATTACAATCCCAACTCCGATGGCGATCATGGAGAGGTAGATTTTTCTGGGCTATTAGAAATTTATGTTCATCATGCTAGGAATATTCACAACATCTGCATCTACGACAACCAAGATGTGTATGCCAAATTCTCTCTAACCTATAACCCGGATGAGACTCTATCCACTAGAATCATCAATGGTGGTGGAAAAAATCCAGAATTCAATGAAAATCTAACCATGAAAGTGACCCAATTGGATGCTGTCCTAAAATGTGAGATTTGGATGCTTAGCAGAGCTAGAAATTACATGGAAGATCAGCTCTTGGGCTTTGCTTTGGTTCCTCTCTCTCATGTTGCAGGAAAAGGCAAAATAACTCAAGAATTTGTTCTCTCATCTACTGATCTCTTCCACTCCCCTGCAGGCACTGTTCAATTAACTCTTTTCCTCAACACTTGCATAAGTTCATTCTCCAAATTCTCTTCTTCAATTTCTTCATCCATTACTTCAGAAGTTGTTTTGCTTGATCGGAAGATCAGCTCCCAGGTCATATCAGACCCCGTTGAGTACTCGAGGATTGAGTTTCCAGACATCAATTTTGTAAATGAGAATCAGCAGATGGTCACTGAGTACTTTTCAAGCCCCGGTTTGATTGGACCGGTTCCGCTTCTCCATCTTGGAACTCTGCTACAACCTGTAGTAGATGACCATGAAATGACCTCAAATTGTTCAGAAGAAAACCGTGAGAGATCGGTTTCTCCTGATGGGAGTTTGCAGAATAGTGGGCTCTTGAGCTCAACCACAACAAGTTTAAGCGATGATAGAAACTCTGGTGATTCAACAGAGAAGAAGAGCACTAGTAGTCTTTTGGCGGGCGAAACAGCCAATACTGTGAATGCTTCGCCAGAGACACCAACTTCTAAGAAAGCAAGCGAGGCGCCCAAAGATGAGAATGGACGGAATATGGTAGAGAACCAAGAAGATGTCAGCGGCGCAAAAGAAGAAAAATTTTCACAAGTCTTCTCGGCGCCACTTGGTGATATAAATCTAGAGGTAGAGCAATCGGCAATGCAGCAGCAGATAGTAGAAATGTACATGAGAAGCACGCAACAGTTCACAGAGTCCTTAGCAAGAATGAAGCTTCCAATGGATCTTGATCAAATGGATCAGAGCAGCAAAGATGACAGTGGAGGCAATGGCCAAGTCGTGATCCAAAACAGGATCAAGAAGTATGACGTTGAGAAGAGAAAAGATGGGTCAAGAGTGTTTTATGGAAGTAGAGCTTTCTTCTGACTCCTTAGACAACTCGTGCACCTACATGTTGAGAGGCCTAATCCTTTTGTAAGCTTTGCTAGAGTTGTTTTCTTTGTATTTCTTATGAAATTTAAAGACTTTCATGTCTTGCCCTACTCTGAGTTGAGCAATTGTCGTGTTAACCCGACATACGAGTGATCCTTACCTATACACCGAGATAATGCAAGGCATCAATCAATATATATTCAATTTTTTTTTTTCAAAATAATTTATCCATCAAAATAAATTAGCATGTATTCCTCACACAATCCAAGAACCAGCCTGATTCGTCCCTGTTCGAAAACAAGCATGCACATGGGCCATCCCTGCCATTTCAAATCCAAATAAATCCACAGATTTTAAAATCAATTCATACTCGACGGATCCATACCAAATTCCACCAAAAATAATTCTTAAAGAAAATTCAAGAAAATAAAACGGGAGGTTCTCGATTTTAAGTGTACAAACCAATTAAATAAACATAATGTAAAATAGGTTCCCAAAAATAATTACATAGTTTGCCTCCATTGGGGTTTATTAATACCTCAAATCAAAAAAGAACTAATACCCGGAGAAGTCAAACAAAATAAGCTCCTTGAAATCCAACACTAAGCGTTCCCAAGTCTCAACTAAGCTTCCTTTGTAAAAATAAGAGTAGGAGGGGTGAGTATATATTATATCTAGTGAGTGATAAATAAGTTGTAAAAAATAATATTTGTGTAGTTGATATATCAAATGTATATTTTTCAAACCATTATAGTATTCTCAATTCCATTGAATAAAAACAAATTTCAAACTAATGTTTCTAAAATCATCATAATTCACAATCATTATAAATCAATCTCATATGCATTCAATAATTTGTATTTTTCAAACATGGGGTAATCTAAAATCCATATTTCTAATAAAAGTCTATCATGACTTAGAATGAGATCGTCAAGGGTATTAGTAATTTACGTTTAAAAATGCCCACATTCTTGACGTTGGTTATGGTTTTCGTTGGTGGTGCAACTAACTGTTTTATTGTCTCTTTTAGGGGGCATGTCATTCGACTAAGAATGTATCGTCATGTTTGACTACATATCATGTTCTATTAATCCCCAACACACACCCGACGGTTTGTGTCGTAGAGGAGAAATAACTAGTGTTTTTTAGGGGCTTGAGACTCTTTTCTCAGTAATCACACCATACACCATTTCATAAAATTCATCATTGTAATTCATGTGCTATAAATTTAACAATTATCCAATAGTTTTCATCAAGACAATATATTCATCATCAATAAATCAATATGACACATTTGTTAATCCAAAGTATATAGGAAGCATAGGAGTTCAAAATTCAACTTTTGGAATATTTT
The DNA here is from genome assembly GCA_037126225.1 of Dillenia turbinata. Taxonomy (NCBI): domain Eukaryota; kingdom Viridiplantae; phylum Streptophyta; class Magnoliopsida; order Dilleniales; family Dilleniaceae; genus Dillenia; species Dillenia turbinata. The sequence goes on along the minus strand of JBAMMX010000007.1, from coordinate 16,420,462 downwards.
ACACACACTAAAGCATATAAATCCAAATTTCAAAAATCATTTTTAAAAATTCAATAAAAGCATTTTTTTCCTATTTAAATATAAATATGAAATCACTTATCTCTTGAGAGCGTGAACACTCTCAATTTACAACTAATTTGAGAATAATTCCCTCTCAGATTCTAACTGATTTATCCTAAAATAATAAAAATGAATTTAATGTTAAATCATGTCTATTTCTAGGGTTTAGGAATTTTTTCCAATATAATATAAACCATAATTTCTCCGATCCATGAATGTATATTCTAATACCGTCATTTATATATTAATTGCATCTATATACAATTTTTTCGAAATCTCAACATTTATAAACCCTAACCCTAAATCCCCAAATTTGACATTCCTCAAATCTCAACATAAATCTTAAAAATAAGTAATGTAAATTCAGATCTAGGATGAGAGGAAATTATTATTTCTATTTGAGTTGTTAATTTCGTTTCCAAGTTGAAATGCCTCAAAACTCTATGTTTTTTCTCTAACTAAAAAAACCTAGTTCTTCGTTTATCTTTAATCTTCCAAGTGTTTGAGTGAAAGCTTGGAGACTCAATCAATGGTTCGGGAAGTGTTTTGTGGATTTTCAAGGGAAAAATGAGGAGTGAGGGTGAGAGATAAAGGGAGAGAGTGAGAGAGATGAGAGTCGAATGAAATGGGAGGCTTATTCAAACCCTTTTTTATTATGGGGTTGAAATTACCATTTTTCCCTTCCTTATTGTTAAGTTTCAATCAAGGTTGGTCGTCCTTTTTCATCATTTCTTCACATTTCATGTGTACAAATTGATTTGTAGGCCCCGCAAGTCGACTCGTATGTCTAGGGTACTCAGGGTCAAGTCCGCTTGTGATATAGGTAAATTGACTTATAATTATGAAACCAAATCGACTTGAGCATTCCCCTTGTAATGCCAAGTTGACTTGCCAATATCAAGCCTTAGAATCCGTTGTTTACACAATTGCCAAATCGATTTGTCTATTTACACAAGTCGATTTGTCACGTCAAAGTTTTAGAATCCATTGACTGCTCTCTTACCAAGTCATTTGTCAAATTGCACAAATCGACTTGATACGTCCAAGTCTCAAAAACTTTTGCTTGCTTAATGACCAAAAATACATGTCTTAATTGTACAAGTCGACTGGCCTCTCTCATTCCCTCATACAAGTCCATTTTGTCACACCCTTTTCTTAACACAAGCCAACGATTTGGCACTCACATTCTTCACACACACAAGCCATCTTGTTATCCCCTTAAATCAATTTGCCTTTTACAACCCTTAGGAACACAAATCAACTTACAAATACTCAAATTAACTTGTCAAGCTTAAATTCTTTATCCAAGGGGATTTGATCTCATGAACTCCAAGTCTCCCAAAAAGTTTTACACCACCAAACCATTCAATCTTATGTGCATTATATGGGAGAATAATTTAAAAATTTAATTACAACCATTTTTTTCTCGGTATTTTACAAAAATATAGAAAATTCACTAAAATTTCTCTAATATCGAATTTTCAATATTACAACACTTTATCCCCTAAAAAAAATTTCCTTCTTGAAATTTAAACACCAAATCATACCTCAAGTAAGAGGGGTATTTCCTTATTGACTCCTTGGGTTTCTCCCAATAGTAAGTGACGCAACGATGCCCTCTTTATCACATAAAATTTTTCACCTAAACACACCACATATGGATTTCCCGTTAGTCGGTGATCTAAGTTTTTTGCCTGCTTGTGCTCCAATACTCCTGGAACTGTTATATCTATATGATAAATTTCTAATTTCTGCTTTCTTCTGTCCACTTCCAATCATATTGTTAGATCTAGTTTGATCTCTACCAAAACCATCTATAGAAACAACATAAACAAAAATTATCAAGAATTAATATAGTCCCAATTTCCAATATTTCTCATTTTGTGGATGTTATGATATCTATAAATGATTTGTTTTAACCTAACTATTTGTATTTTCCATTAAAAGCTATTCAAACTTGTTTAGAACCCTAAGTCCGACTATTTATAATATCATTTTCCACAACAGGGTGTCAATAAAAAAAAACAGTATCCTACAAAGAGCATATGATCTCAATGGAAACTTAATTAATTTAAATGTGAAAACACCAATAACTGGAATCAAGGAGATAAAGATAAGGATAGCATGTGAGGAAATCTCTATACTCAGAGGCAAAAAGAAAGATGAAAACATCTATTCAACAAAGAAATAAAAGAACCAAACAAAACAAGTGGTTACAAATCATCAATTTCCTCGTATGGGCAATATTCCCATGATTGACTGCTATCAATGTTCAAAACTAATTTAGTATCAATCAACCCATATTTAAATAATAAAACCACAATCATTCATTCATTTTTTTTAGCCTACCTATAGAGGTATTAATGATCACAAACGAACGCTCCATGAAAACAAAACTACATATATATGACATCAAAATAATATAATCAACAAAAGTAAGTTCTGAACAATCATAGATCTTCTCAAGGTAACATTAACCCACTAAACAAAATAAGAGATCCTCTGAAAAAAATTTAGAAAGAGAGGGATGATTATAATATATTCAGTGAGTGAAATGCAATGGTATGTCAAACATGGATGAGTGGTGAAGGTGATCATATCAAACATGTATATCAAAATTTATTTCTATACAATGCTAAAAATCATTTGCAATAAAATAAATTCATATGAAATTTTCCACGACTCATATTTTTTTTTTTAATAGCCAATTTTTATTTTCCTTTCCAAATGTTCTTTAGGGTTGCCTAAAACCACTATTCTACCATTGGTCATTGGTAGAATCCGTCAAGAGATTTTTTTAATTTTTTCATAAAATATCCCATTTTCCTTGGCGTTGGCATGGAGTTCTACGGGGTGCCACCATGTTATCATGGGAATAACTTGGAAGACTCTCCATCTCGCCTACCGTCAATTCAATTTTTTAAATCAGCTTTTACCATACCATCTCGATGGTCCCGATCCATGATAAGACTTAAACTATAGTCATTTATTCCATTCCATGTACCATGTTATAAAATCCATTTCAAATTTTTTAATATAACAGACAATTCACAGGAAATTGAAATTCCACAATTCACAATTATCATTCCATTGTAACATGATACAAAACAGTTCAAAGATTTATGCTAGAGTCAGAGATATATTAATAATTCAATTTGGGCACATCACAATCACAAAATATTATAAATTCATTTCTCAAATAATCTTTGAAATTATTTTTCCCATTCATATGCAACATAACCATCCACTCACATCCCCTCATATGGGAGTTAACCTAACTCTTAGCAAGTTAATCCAAGTATCTCTAAATTCAGGAACAGGTCGACTCAAAACTTCAATGAATCGACCCCATGTGAGTAATATCTATATGTCCAGAAAAAGAGAATCAAATGACAAGTTCAACCGATCTCGATCAAGGTATATCGTTATCACTAACACCATGACCTACCATAAGTCATCGAAATCTCATCTCCCAACTTCACTACCATGCAATGTCATCAATTTGCCTCCCAATTTAACCATATACACTTAATCACATAATATTTTTATCAATATTTCTAAATCATCAAATTCAAGTTCAAGAAAATTTACCTGTGACTACACTGGATTGTGTTGAGCATCTTTACTCATCATCGCATGGATTCTTATTTGAGTCATTACTTGTGGATGTTGGGTTGGAGTAGCCACTATGTTGCTTATGGTCTCTATTCGTGGAGTGAAACTACCCAATGGTATAGGCACGTTTGGTTGACTACTCTCTGAGCTACTCGAGGGGCCTCAACTCGACTAGCCTCCTTATCTGCCTAGACTCAATTCGGGGCAAGTATTACGGAAATATCATTTGTTCCTGCATCGGTAACACCTCTAGGGTGCCTTACAAAATCCTAGGTGAAACTTCTTACAATTTGGGTAACTGTCTTTACTCCTCATCATGTTACTTCCGGAGGTGTCATTAGCTATGGGAGCAATAATTGGAGGTGATCGTTGGCCTTGTAAAGAGCCAATAGATTTGAAATTAGAGACAACACTATGGGCACCTATACTCCTATTTTTCTTGAAACCTTGGCCGGGAGCAAATTCAGGCTTCCTTTTCTTGTCATGACTCTCTCTAGCTTTCCTCTATTCAACTACCATTTTCTTGGCCTACAATGTCAACTGCAACACATCCTTATATGTATGGGTTTCGGTCATCAACATCTTTTTCCTTATATTCATATTCAGACCCACTCTAAACTTAACACACAAGGCCTCTTCGGAGTCGAGAAACTCTAGGACATATCTAGACAACTCCCTAAACTTTGCCTCATATTCGTTTATCATTTTGTTTCTTTATACTAACCTACAAAATTCCTCCCACTTTTGATCTCCGTAGGAGTGAGTGTAATACTTGTCATTGAATTTCTTAAGGGAGTTATCCCAAGTTGGAGGAGAAGAAGACTTAGAAGGAGAAGTCGGTGGGAGAATTGAGATTTGATGTGGAGCTTATAACTGAGCTCTATAGGCGTTCCACCACTCCATTACTTATTGAAGGGCAGCTAAGGGAGGAGTTAGAATTCCGGTTGGAAGAGTCAAATGCATCTGTATTGGAAGAGGTGCATGTGAAAACGATGCGGCCACGGGTTGAAAAGGAATGGTAAGAGGAATCTCACTTGAATTCCTCATTCTTTATCTATGAGGTATAATTCCTACAAAAGAAAATCTAAACTTAATGAGTGTAATACGAATTTAGCTAAGTGCTTAACCCCATAAAAATAATATTCCTAATTCCCCTAGGACTCATGAGAGGCTTTCAAGATCATTTGTAATGCTTTGAATATCAAGCTCTTTTGAAATTAGTTTGGAAATAATTGAAAACCCTTAAAATATTTGAAAAACTTTTCAAACATTTTAATCACATTCTCAAACTAAAAACTTGAGCTTTGATATTGATAGAATTATTACACTTCGACTCTCGAGTCAAACATACGACAACCGCTACGTTATCTTGATATACAGGTAATCTCTACCCATATACTGGGATAGTACAAAATATTCATCGATATTTATCTATTTTTTCTAAAGTAATTTATCTATCAAAATAAGCTAACATGTATTCATCGCACAATCCAAAAACCAACCCGATCCGTTCCTATTCGAAAACAAGCATGCACATCGGCCCTCTCGGCCATTTCAAATCCAAACAAATCCACAGATTTTAAAATCAGTTTCTACTCGAGGGATCCATACCAAACTCCACAAAAAATAATTCTCAAAGAAAATTCAAGAAAGTAAAAGGGAGATTCTCAATTTTAAGTGTACAAACCAATCAAATAAACATAGTGTAAAATAGGATCCCAAAAATAATTATACGATTTGGCTGTATTGGGATCTGCTAATATCTCAAATAAAAAAAAAAACTAATACATGGAGAAGTTTGACAAAACAAATGCCTTGAAATCTAACACTAAGTGTCCCCAAGTCTCAACTAAGCTTCCTTTATAAAAATGAGAGTAGGAGGGGTGAGTATATATTATATCTAGTGAGTGATAAACAAATCGTACAAAAATAAGATTTATGTGGTAAATATATCAAATGTATATTTTTTAAACTATCATAATATTCTCAATTCGATTCAATAAAAATAAACTTCAAACCAATATTTCCAAAATCATCACAATTCATAGTTTATAATCATCATAAATCAGTCTCATATGCATCCAACAATTTGTATTTTTCAAACATGAGGCAACCCAAAATCCATATTCTCAACAAAGGTTAACCATGACCTAGGGTGAGACCGCCAAGGGTATTAATAATTTACATTTAAAAATACCTACATCTTTGGTGTTGGTTGTGATTTTTGTTAGTGGTGTAATCAACTATTCCATTACCCCTTTTAGATAGCATATTATTCGACCAAAAATGTACCGTCATGCTCAGTTATATACGATGGTCTATTAATTCCCACCACACACCCGATGGTTTATGTTGTGAAGGGGAACTGACTAATCATTTTTAGGGGTCCAGGCTCTTCTCCAAGTAATCACACCATGCACCATTTTACAAAATTCATCATTCCAATTCATGTGCCATCAATTTAACAATTATCCAATAGTAGTCATTAAGACAATATATTCATCATCAATAAATCAATATTACACTTTTGTTAATCCAAAGCATATAGACTGCATAAGAGTTCAAAATTCAATCTTTGAGATATTCTACAAATATTAAAGCATATAAATCCAAGTTTCAAAAATCATTTTTAAAAATTCAATAAAAGCATTTTTTTTATTTAAATACAAGTATGAAATCACTCACATTTTGGGAGGGTAAACACTCTCAATTTACAACTGATTTGAGAATACTTCCTTTTCGAATTCTAATTGATTTATCTTAAAACTATAAACATGAATTTAATGTAAAATCACATTCATTTCTAGGGTTTAGGAATTTTTCCCAATATAACATAAACCCTAATTTATCCAATCCACGAATATATATATTCTAATACCATCATCTACATATAAATTGCATCTATATACAATTTTCTCCAAATCTCAACATTTATAAACCCTAATCCTAAATCCCCAAATTTCATATTCCTCAAATCTCAACACAAATCTTAAAAATGAGCAATGTAAACTCAGATCTAGGATAAGAGAAATTTATTACCTTTATTTGGGTTATTGATTCCATCTCGAAGCTAAAATATATCAAAACCCTAGATTTTTCTCTAACTAGAAAAACCTAATTCTTCCTCTATCTTTGGTCTTCCAAGTGTTTGTTTGAAAGTTTGGAGACTCAATCTATGGTTCGGGAAGTGTTTTGTGGATTTTCAAGGGAGAAATGGGGAGTGAGAGTGAGAGACGAAGGTAGATAGCGAAAGAGATAAGAATGCGAGAGAGAGATGAGAATCGAATGAAATGGGAGGCTTATTCAAACCTTTTTTGATTGTGGGGTTGAAATTATTATTTTGTCCTTCCTTATTGTTAAGTTTCAATCAAGGTTGGTCATCCTTTTTCGTTATTTTTCCATATTTCATGTGTACAAGTTGATTTGCAAGCCCTGCAAGTCGACTCGTGTGTCTAGGGTGCTGAGGGTCAAGTCCGCTTGTGATATAGGAAAATCAACTTACAATTATGAAATCAAATTGACTTGAACATTCCCTTTGTAATGGCAAGTCAACTTGCCAATGTCAAGCCTTAGAATCCGTTGTTTGCACACTTGCCAAATCGACTTGTCTATTTGCACAAGTCAATTTGTCATGTCTAAGTTTCAGAATCAATTCTTTGCTCTCTTACCAAGTCGATTTGTCAAATTGCACAAATCAATTTGGCACGTCCAAATCTCATAAATTTTTGCCAGCTTAATGACCAAATCGACTTGTCCTAATTGTACAAGTCGACTTGCCTCTCTCATTCCCTCGTACAAGTCAATTTTGTCATACATTTTTCTCAACACAAGCCAACTTGCCACTACTTAAGTTGATTTGACACTCACATTCTTCACACACAAAAGCCAACTTGTCATCCCTTCAAATCAACTTGTCTCTCACAACTCTCACAAACACAAATCAACTTACAATACTCAAATCAACTTGTCAACCTTATATCCTTCGTCACTTGCATCAAGGGGATTTGATCTCAAGAACTCCAAGTCTCTCCAAAAAAATTTTACACCACCAAACCATTTATTTCTATGTGCATTATATGGGAGAATACATTAAAATTTTAATTACAATCATTTTCTACCAATATTTTACAAAAATATAGAAAATTCATTGAAATTTTTTTAACACCGAATTTTCGGTGTTAAATTTCATGTCATTACCATTATTATTACCTAGTATTATTTATTGACATTTTAATAATTATACTCTTTAATATGTTCCATGACAAAATTCTAATTATAGATTTAAAACCATAAACCATTTGTATTTATAAGAAATTCTTAAAAAAAGATCCAAAATCCCAAATTTTGATACACAAGAAATTTTATGTTATTGATCCATAGTTTATTTTAATATTTTTTGCATAGTGATTTGTTCCGGAGTACTTCGTTCTTATTAGCTTATTTCCTTTTCTATATGGTACTTGGCTAGATAGGGGTCCCACCATAAGTACCCACCCACATCCTAACTAGCAGCACCTGTTGAAGCCCCTAATACACATCCTAACTTTTTTTTTTTGGTAAAGATACACATCCTAACTTTATTTTGCCAGGTTTCCCTCTTAATAGAGGATGGCCCATGTTCTTGGAAGCTTGGTTATTGGGCCAAACTTGATGCTAGAAGCACACAAATTTGAAGTCCAACTTGACAGTAATGGCGAAGTGGTACTTAATGCCACTTTAGAGGGTGTTTTGTCAATAATACGTAAATTGTTGGGGGGGGGGGGGGGGAGGCAGAAATGTTGGTCTTGGTTAAGATGAAATTTAGAAAATGAATAGTTGATCTAATAAAAAAATATTATATCTTTTAATTATGATTTGAATTTGAATTTTGAAAATATAAAAAATTACGTTAGGAGAACTCTTTTCTAAAAAGGGTCTGACAGTAATTTGACTTGGATTAGTCGAAATATAAATATTGAATATCGATTGACCAAGTAAAAAAAAATTAGAAAATGAAAGTGACAAGGAATATCAATGCCAATTAAAAAGAGTTAGTTAATTGATTTTTTAGAGAATTGTTTGATTATTCTAAAGAGTTTTACTAAATAAAAAGTTTTTACTCCTAAAAAGTATTTATTTAGAAAATATTTTAATTTTAGAAATTATTTACTTAACAGATTTTTTTAGATTTTTTTTTCATTGTATAAATCTTTATTGTAAAGTATTTTATTCTTAATTAATACAATTGGTTTTTTAGATTTTATTCCTAATACAATGTTGTGTAAAGTCTTTTATCATGTTTAGTCGCTGCTTCAGTTGATATCATAGTGAGAAACTGACAAGGGACCTATGACATGTTTAGCTTGCCTCTAGAAAAATTATAATATAAATTTTACTAGATAATTAGAATTGCATTTCAAATAAAATAATTGTATTATTTATAGAAGTTAAAAAGTAATGCTATTTCTTTATACTTAACCTATATGTACTCTTACATGTTGTCACCTTATGTAATATCTATAATTGTAATAAAATAAAATAAATTTAATATTATTTTCTCAATTACTTAATTTCAAGAAATTTCTCATCAAAAAAGATATCTAAAAATGCCCAACGCATCTTCGATTAGCTGATGATATTATACAATTTTAAGAACATCTGATATGATAAAATAACATATCATTGAATTTTTCACATAATTAACTAAAATATCTAAGAGGGATATATTTGACACAGTCAAATTATATTTTATATTATATATGCATATCCCAACTAATCAATATTATATACCTAATGTACATAACTTTTGATTCATAAAAAATTTACCCATAATACATCAAACTCTATATCAGTGACTTTGCAAGTTCATTCACATATACTCGAAATTAAAAGCACATAAACTATATATAGATATAGAGTATTGATTTTCATTTAATAGTTCATTTGAGAAAATTACTCTATATATCCTTTTGAGTGTTTAGCTGCCTATACAAACTTCTATTGAGTCCGGACTCCATCCGATGATCAACAAAATCATTTTTGACTAGCAAGAGACTCTTAAACTATAATATATGCACAATTAAGTGTCCAATTTCATTAATAATTTATGAACCTTTACCATAATTTGATATACCTATAACTTAAACCTTCTATATAGGTAAACTCGATCAAATACACAAATTAGTTATATCGAATCACTGCATTTTATATATGTATAAGTAATATGTAAAAGTATTTATCTATTTGAATAATTAAAACAAATATTATTTTAATATAGAAAAGTTGATATGTAGTTTTTTTAAGCATACAGAATAATAAAATTAGTGAAAAGTTAGAAACTAATCCTAATAAATTCCCACTTCCATGTAAGACTATGTTATATAAGTCTAATGCTATGGCCCTCTATGAATTTGGAAGACTATTTCCGATAAAGACATACAACTTGGGTTCTTTATATCATACTTGACAATCGGTTTCTGAACTGCCAGTGCAACATTAAGATTTGATAAAATTTCCGAAATTATACACCTTCACTAATCGCTTCCAATACCCCCACATACTTTACTCTATGCTAGAGTCAGTAATGCAAGATCACTTAACATTTTTCCATGAAACAACTTCCGTTGATAAAGCAGACACATGTTTAGAAGTATACTTTATGGTATTTCTACTTCCTTGGAATTCTGAGTAGGTATCTCCCAATAGTATGAAATTTTGACTCTGTAACATAGCGTATAACCCCTCATTCTCCTAAAAAACTTGAGTATGTGCTATATCGCTACTCATTGACATGGTCTTTACTCCAGCACACCACATCCCATACATAAGGCAGCCCACAATGAGTAGAATATCATCTGCATACAATACCAAGCTAATGACGATGCTATCTCCAAACTTTTTGTACATGACCAAGTTATCTATTTTTTGATTGAAGTCGTAAGACTTTATTTTCTAACCAAAATAGATGTCCCATAACTTGGACGTAAGACTTCATAACTTGAGATACCCGATGGATTTTTTTAAGCACACAAACCATATATTTGGACCATTTTGATGATAAATATGTCAGCTTAAATGATGTAGATGCTTTTGTCAATGTTAGTTGACGTCTTACTGCAAAATTTTGGTCCCATACCATGCTATGACCAAGAGAATCCAAAGGGACATTAGTATAGAATACTGTGATTTGGATTCATAATAAACTATTTTCATCACCAACCGTACTTTTGAAGATGCCAACCTTTAATATCCATGTCCTTTAAAGAGATTATGTATGAAGTTGACCAAAAAAAAAAAAAAAAAAACTCCCATTTTTTGTAAGGTTTAACAAGTTAATTGGGGGAGTTAACCACTTATTATTATTATGTAAACAATCATTCACAATGGTTGTTTTTGTAAAGCTTCTCTTTAACTCAACATTCTCTTTGTAAAACTTAGCTAATGGTTATTTTGCTACTACTTTAACCCATTTGTCTCTATGAATTTAGCTCAAGTATGTATGATCAACACTTGTATCTATTAATAGAGGCATGATGGAGTTCTTATTTCCATTATTTGTGGATCAAGTATAATGCGGGTTATGATATCTTTTATATATGATTTGGCTTCCCATATCCACCAAGTTATGTGAGTAATATCAAAATATGATGTATGGTTTTTTCTTATTTCCATTCATATCCAAATTATGTGAGTAATAAGCAGATAATGGTGTATAATTTAACATTTGACTTCACACACAGATTATAGAGCATCAACAATAATGGTTAGATACAAACAAGTCTAAGTGGCCTCATAATTGAAGAATGAGGATGTCATCCAACATCAGCTTGGGCCCAACCAAATGGAAGCATCGGTGTTGATTTTGCTCCTGTAGACCACATAAAATGTTTGGTTTAAGAGGAGAACTTATACTACTAATGATAGGAGAAAATAGGAGAATTTTGTAACGAAGAAGCAGATTTTCTGTTCTTTTTCCTTGAACATAACAAGACAACATCTGTGCCTATTTATAGGCTTACACATAACTGGAATGCTGAAAAAATAAGGAACTAGATATTATTTGATTTGATTAACATACAACTTCTCTAATTGATAGCTAACAACTTAACAACTCAGAAGATGTTTCAGAATTTTTTTTTGCAATAGATTTTGGATCATATCTCCAACACTCACCCTTGATCCAAAATCACACACTCCAAGTAATGTCCGGAGATGGGCATGTCTCTGATTTGATAGAGCTTTTGTGAAGATGTCTATGATAGAGCCTTTGTGAAGATGTCTACCACTTGAAGTTCAGTATAACAAAACTTTATAATGATTTCTTCTTTTGCAAGGGCAGAGCCAATAGTGGGGGTCAAATGTAAAAATTAAGTGGGGTCAAATAATATGAATTTTTATTTTTATGGAGTCATATGTAAAAATTAAATGTGATCAAATTTATATATTTTATATATTTAATAAAAATTTTTAAAATTTAAGTGGGGTCTTTTGACCCAACTCAATGTACTATACATTCGCCTTTGTCCTTTGGCTACCAATTCTTGAATGAAATGAAATCTTAGCTCAATGTGCTTTGTTCTTCCATGAAATGTTGGATTCTTTGCCATAGCAATTGTTGTTTTATTATCACAATAAAGTTCAGTTCCTTTATCTTGCTTTTGATGCAACTCACTTAACATTCTCATGAGCTATATGCATTGACAAGCTGCTATAGTGGCAACCACATAATCTGCCTCTACTATTGCTTGTTTCTTTGAATTCCACGGGATTGCATCATATCCGAGCCCAAACACATTTCCAGAAGTACTTCTATCGTCTATTGAGCTTGCCCAATCACTATTGGTGAAGCAAACCAATCTGAAATTGGTTACATGAGTATACCAAATTCCATGACTTATAGTCCTTGCAATATACCTTAAGATCCTTTTTGCTGCTCCATAGTACTGCTTTGATGGATTGTTCATGAATTTTGGCACAACTCCAACTGAGAATGAAATATCTAGTCTTGTGTATGTGAAATAAAACTTCTAAACTACTTTTGATTTGCCTCTTTTGCTCCATTTTTCTACTGGAATTTTTGATTCACATTCATTGGAGTGTTGGAATTGAATTCTTCTACAAGTCCTGGACATGACCCCATATATCAACATATAAGCAAACTTTCATGAAATCAGTGATACCTTGCCTCTTTAAATAAAGAGTAGGCTCATTTTCATTCCTTGTAAAGCCATTCTATTGCAAATATATATCAATTTTGTTATACTATGCCCTTGGAGCTTACTTTAAGCTATACAAAGCTTTCCTTACCTTGTACACCTTATCTTCTTTCCCTTTAAACTCAAAGACTTCTGGTTGTGAGACATAGACTTCTTCTTCAAGTTTGCCATTTAGAAATGTTGATTTGATATCAAATTGGCATACCTTCCACATGAGTTGTGCTGCTAATGCTAAGAGCATTCTTACTATCTCAAACCGTGATACAAGAGAAAAAGTCTTCTTGTAGTCGATTCCTTGTTGTAGATAATAACTTTTTATGACCAATCGAGTCTTATGCTTTTGAACACTTCCATTTGCATGAAATTTTGTCTTGAGTATCCATTTTAAGCCTATTGCATTCTTCCCATTAGGTAGGTCTGTTAGCTCCCAGGTTGAATTTGTTTGAATGGACATGAGTTCCTCTTTTATAGCATTTCTCTACTCCTCCCTTTCTACTACCTCTGCATAAGTTGTAGGATCCAGGACTAAGAAAGCAAACTCCTGTGATTCATATATTTCCGTCAATGATTTGAATTTTCTTGGTTGTGTCTTCTCTGAAGACTCATGATAGGGATAAATTTAGTGTGATATTTGTATTTTGTTTTATATTATTTTAGAATAAATATTACACTAATTTTAAACATTTGATATATGAGATTTGTTGAAGGTCATTCATGAAAACAAGTGGAGAAATTGAGCAAAATCAGTGACAATGCATGCAAGGAAGGAATTTGGACAACATTACTCAATCATTAGCATATGCGCACGCCAATTTCAAAGGAGTCAGACAAAATTGGGAACATAAATATTGAAGATTTTCTTGCTTCTATTGGATTTTGGGGAATTTAGAAATTTTTGATATTTTTTGAAATTTTTATGTAGTCTTTGAGTTGTAGAAAAATATTTAGAAATTTTCATATTTTGTTATTTTGTTAATTAGAGTTACAAAGTTTTTACCTTAAGTAAAAAAGGTAAAAGAATGTAATTCCTTATTTTTAGGTGTTTGAGTTGACTTTAGAGAATTGTGGTTGCTTTAGGAAACAACTAGTGTTGCTAGATCACATGGTGGAAAAAGTGCAACATTCATTCAAGGAAATTTTTGGTTTATTTTCTAAGAGCTTTCGATTATTCTAGCGGCTGGCAGCTGCTATTCCTTGGAGAAGGATGGCTGCCATTTTTGTTTACATCTTCATTGTTCAGCAAATTGAATGTTGAATAAAGTATTTGCGAGTTTTCATCTTCTAATGTTTTCATTTTAATTTATTTTCTAGTTAAAAACTAGTTGAAATTTTGATTTATGACATTGTGAGATCTAAATATGCTTATTCTTTCAATAATCATAGGTATTTATTTAATTTCTGTAATTCATTGATCATGATTTTCTAGAGTTTATTGAATATGTGGCCAATATTTAATAGATCCGGAATAGTCTACAACCATTTTAAAACAGCAAATTTTATTTGTTTTTAATAAAGTGGTTAATGACATTCATATCATGAAATTGAATAATCTAATTTAAATAAATCCATATTAAAATTTATTAATTAGAATTAGATTTCTCTAGATTTTAAAACTGTTAAAACACTAAATCCAACGAGCGTCTTTTGGGTTGCCTTTTGGTTAGGAAAATAATTAATGGTGGTATCTTGATTATTGAAAAAATAAGGAGAGATTAGTTATTTCGTGGTACTTAATGTCTATAACCAATTTATTTATATGTTGTTGAATTATTCTTGAATCAAGGATCAATCGATTTAATCAAAGTGAAAACGAACCCTTCAACTAGGTTAATTTATCTTGACTTTTATTCCTTTAGTTTTGTGTCATTTTATTTTTTCAATTGTTCTTTTAATTTTAATTATTGTTTATTTCAATTTTGTTAAGTTATTTAGTTAATTCAAAACCTCCAAATTTTTATTTTTATTTTATTTTCTTAAAAGAGATAAATCACCTTATTCCCTGTGGATTCGACCATACTCGCCCTAAACTCGTCTTTTGCGAAGTAGATATTTTTATTTTTGTTGGTTTGACACCCACCAAATTTTGACGCAGTTGCTGGGGAAGAAGATGTCAAGAGATTTATTTCTTTAATTTTTGTCTTCTTGTTTTTGGTTTATGCCTCGTTCTTCTCGTACAAGTGAACTTGTGTTTGACGCGGAGATTAAGAAACAACTCGACGACTTACAAAGGAAACCAAACAAACAAAACAACTCATATCTTTATTTCTTGATCTAACCTTGGACAAGAACTTGCAGGAAGGAGCAACATATCAAGGATGAAAGCATGGCCGTACAGAGGACTTTAAGGGAGTTAGCTGCACCGGATGTTAATCAACAACCTTTTTACATTAATCTTTCTGAAATTGAAACTCCATTTGAATTAAAATCTGGAGTTATTTACTTATTTCCTAAATTTCATGGTCTTGCAGGAGAAGATCCCAACAAATACCTTAAAGAGTTTCATATCGTGTCCATGAGGTCGTAAGGTGTATTCGAGGAGCAAATGAAGCTGAGGGTTTTTCCATTTTCTGTAGTTGATAAGGCTAAATATTTGTTATTTTATTTACCTCCTGAGTATATTACTGAATGGAATGATTTAAAAAAATTATTTTTAGAGAAAATTTTCCCAGTTTCTCATGCAGCAAGTATTCGGAAGAAAATTTGTGGTGTGAGGCAATTCAGTGGAGAGACTCTCTACGAATATTGAGAAAGATTTAAATAACTTTGTGCAAATTATTTGCAACACCAAATCCCTGAACAATTGCTAATCCAATATTTTAACGAAGATCTTTTATTGTCGGAGAGGAATATGATCGATGCAGCAAGTGGTAGTGCGTTGATGAACAAAACACCCGAGGAGACATGAACTTTGATCTCCAACATGGTAGCAAATGCACAACAATTTGGGGGAGGAAAGATGCTCCAAAAAGAGTCAATGAGGTAAATATTTCTTCTCTTGAATATAAGATTGATTCCTTAGCCTCTATTGTGAAAAAGTTGGCTCTAGGACAGGTGCAACAAGTGAAGGCATGCAGAATTTGTTCGAATGGGGGTTACCTAACCGATATATGTCCTACGCTTCAAGAGGAACCTAATGAATATTTGAATATCGTAGGGGGATTTTCATGGCAGCCCCAAAGAAAGTATGATCTTTATTCCAACACTTACAACTAAGGTTGGAGAGACCATCCGAACTTTAGTTATAGAGTAAGGCCACAAGGATTTCCGCAATAATCCTTTGGAAGACCACCGTTCTAGCCGCAACAACCTTAGAATTGATTTCAATTTCAATCTCAACAACCCTCTTCGAATCAAGGTACGTCTCTAGAAGAGATTATTAAAAGTTTGACTAACAACACTCAGTTGATGCAACAGGAAAGCCAACAATTTCACCAAGAGACGAGGGCCAGTATCCAAAATTTGGAGAACCAAGTTTCCCAATTGGCGGCAACTATGAGTCGAATGGAGAAAAATCAAGGCAAACTACCTTCTCAAATTGAGATCAATCCGAGAGAGAATGTTAGTGTTATAATCCTTAGAAGTGGAAATGAGGTACGAGATACTACATCACAAGTTGAAGCAAAAAGGGTAACCAAAAGTGAAGAAAAGTTAACAACTTTGGATGCTTCAACTAAGAAGGTAAGTAGTGAATTTAATACAAAATCTAAAATAGTGATTCCACACATTTTCTTGGTAGATTGGCACAATCAAAGAAAGATGAGGAAGAAAAAGAGATCTTAGAAACTCTCCGAAAGGTAGAGATTAATATCCTACTCTCGGAAGCCATATGACAAGTGCCAATGTATACCAAGATTCTTAAGGAATTATGCACTAAGAAATTGCAATTGAAAAATGATGATAGAGTTGTAGTTAGTGAGAATGTTTTAGCAATCTTTCAAAGAGAGTTGCCACTAAAATATAATGACCCTGGTATGTTCACTATACCTTGTATGATTGGCACTAAATTTTTAGAAAAGGCTATGCTTGATCTTGGAGTAGTGATAAATGTTATGTCTTTGTCTGTTTATAAGGATTTGAATCTATGACATTTGAAAGAGACAAACACGATAATTCAATTAGCTGATAGGTCATATTTATATTCTGAGAGTGTGATTGAAGATGTTTTAGTAAAAGTTAGTGATCTTATTTTTCCTGTCGATTTTTATGTGATTGATAGGGATGATACATGTTCTCCTAACCCTTCTATTATTTTGTTAAGTAGACCATTCATAAAAACAGTTAAGATGAAAATTGATATAGATTTGGGTACTTTCTCTTTTGAATTTGATGGTGAAGTTATTAATTTTAATATTTTTGACTCCATAAAGTATCCAAACAATTTTGAATCGGTTTTTCATGTTGATATGATTGACTCTATCATGCAAGATAATTTTGAAGATAATTTTGTGCATGATAAATTTGATTTTATGTTGCAAGAGAGTTTAACAGGTGAAGATGCATAGTTGGACAAAATTGTCCATCATAAACCCATGTGCCGACAGCAATCAATGGTCAACCAAAAAGTCCCTCACTTCTGTTCAAGATTAAAATTTATACCCAAAAAGTTGAAGTCGAGATGGATTGGATCGAGCTATGAGCCGGGTTGAGACAAAGAGACAATATTGAGCCAACGACATTAAACAAAAGCGCTTTTTGGGAGGCAACCCAATATTTTCTTTTATGATTTTTATTTCATATTTATTTGGTTCGATTTAGGTTTGATTTTAATTTTTTTTAGGTGAATAAATGTTGAAAAATTTATGATCAGAAGTGTTCTACCATTAAGGCATGCCCACGCCTTAACAAGCCTTAAATGTTGTCCAGTTTTGCCAACGTTGTTAAGTGACCAGAATTGCATGAGTTAGGGCATGCCCACGCCCTAAGAAGGGGTCTATTGCTGTTACCATAATTTTTTCTTCAAGATTTATTGGATTTGACCCTCCATTCACCTCTCTACTCTAGGAAAGTTATGTTCTCATTTTATCTTTTTATTTTTGCTTTTATTTGATATGTAGTTATTTATTTTTATTTATTTATATTTTCTCTCTCACTTAGATATACATTGAGCACAATGTATGATTTAGGTGTGGGGGGAATGTTTAGTAGTTTTCTAGGTGTTTTTAGTTCTTACTTGATTCTAAGATTATTCGATTTTTCTTATTTGCTTGAGTTATGAGTTGATTTAAAGTTTATCTTTGTTAAAAAAAAATTCTTTCGATCTCTCTTAGTTAATGTGTGTTGTTTAGTTGACCGAAAACATATGAAGAATAGCTTGTATCAATGGTTTTTTGTGTTTGAAATAGCTTTCTATGTTTTTAATAGTTTTCTTTGAATGATAAGCATGTAGGATTCAATACAAACCACATTTAAAAGTGAGGTTTTGAGCCTAAAGCGAACAAATTCATTCGTTGTACTCGGAATTTTCTTTCTTGTTGAGTGATTATCGCATTTGGATTGGTCATTCTAGAACTTACAATCTTATGCATTTTGAGATCACATCTAGGGTTTAATATATTGAAGTGATAAAAGCAATTAGATTTTACCCCCTTTTGGCTTTCATAAAAATCCCTACCCTATTTTTATAATCCTCTTAGTAAACCAAGTTGAGTTTGAGACATTTTCTTTCTTCATAACCCCTCAATACAACACTTTCCCTTTTATTTTGGCTTTCGTTTCAAACCCTTGTATAAAAAATATATGTAATTAATTGCATGATATTAGTCATATGATTGTCTCATAAGTCATGTATTGGTTAGAGTCTTGATATTGATATTTGCTACATATGAAAGATAAAGGAACTTGAAGACTCAAAAAGGGAGGAAAAAGTCTGATTTTGTTCATTTTATTTGTGCTAAGATGTTCTTCATGAAAAAAAAAGAGAGAACAAATAAAAAAAAGCAGCAGCGAAAAAAAGAAAAAAAAGGAAAAAAAAAAGAAAAAGAGCAAAAAAAAAAAAAGAAAGAAAAAGCTACATCTCTGAGAATTTCATTTCAGTCATGGATCGTGGAGAAAAAGTCTTGACATTTTTATATGCTTTTGACTGTTAGCTATGTTGAGCACGTGTGGGTGACAAGATCATTTATTTTGCTTATGCTATTTGTATGGGGCAATGTGTTATCGCAGAGAAATTATTTAATTTGTTGCATATTTTCTTTGGTACATTTCAAACGCTTGATATATCATTTTATCCTACCCATAACCCCATTACAACCAAATGAAAAACCTTTTGATTAGTGCATGAAATTTAAATTATCAAGTGGTGGAGATTTGATATATTTGCGAGCATATAGTAATGCTAATTCCAATATGGAGTGTTATTAATGTATTCTTTACCCCTTTTTGAGTGCATTTGAGTGAACCCTTGGAGAGGATGTTGGATCTTGTTGGTTTGATTTCATAAGGAGATATTAGGATGTGTAATTGTTGTTTTGGATATAAAGTGCTGTGAAATATTTATTATTCCGATTGTATTTTTGGTTAAATTTTTATGGTGCTTATTAATTTTGGAGTTTGGAAGGAGAAAAATAAATAGGATAATTTTGTTTTGCTTTTGTAGGGATGTTTGAGGACAAGTATCATCTTGGTGTGAAGGAATTTGATAGGGATAAATTTAGTGTGATATTTGTTCTTTGTTTTATATTATTTTAGAGTAAATATGCACTAATTTTAAATATTTGATATATTAGATTTGTTGAAGGTCATTCATGAAAAAAAGTGGAGAAATTGAGCAAAATCGGTGACAATGCATGCAAGGAAGGAATTCGGACAGCATTACTCAATCATTAGCATATGGGCACGCCAATTTCAAAGGATTCAGACAAAATTAGGAACGTAAATGTTGAAGATTTTCTTGCTTCTATTGGATTTTGGGGGAATTTAAAAATTTTTGATATTTTTTGAAAATTTTCTATAGTCTTTGAGTCGTAGAAAAATATTTAGAAATTTCCATTTTTTGTTATTTTGTTAATTAGAGTTACAGAGTTTTTACCTTAAGTAAAAAAGGTAAAAGAATGGAATTCTTTATTTTTAGGTGTTTGGGTTGACTTTAGGAAATTGTGGTTGCTTTAGGAAACAACTAGTGTTGCTAGGTCATGTGGAGGAAAAAGTGCAACATTCATTTAAGGGACTTTTGGGTTTATTTTCTAAGAGCTTTTGATTATTCTTGCTGCTGGTAGCTATTGTTCCTGGGAGAAGGACGACTGCTGTTTTTGTTTGCATCTTCATTGTTCAGCAACTTGAATGTTGAATAAAGTATTTATGAGTTTTCCTCTTTCAATGTTTTCATTTTAATTTATTTTCTAGTTGAAAACTAGTTGAAACTTTGATTCATGACATTGTGAGATCTAAATATGCTTATTATTTCAACAATCATAGGTATTTATTTTATTTATGTAATTCATGGATCATGATTTTTTAGGATTTATTGAATAGGTGATCAATATTTAATAGATCCGGAATAATCTACAACCATTTTAAAATAGCAAGATTTATTTGTTTTTAATAAAGTGGTGAATGACATTTATATCAAGAAATTGAATAATCTAATTTAAATAAATTAATGTTGGAATTTATTAATTAGAATCGGGTCTCTCTAAATCTTAAAACTGTCGAAACACTAAATCCAACGAGAATCTTTTGGATTGTCTTTCGGTTAAAAAGTAATTAATGATGGTACCTTGATTATCGAAAAAGTAAGGAGATATTGGTCGTTTCGTGGTACTTAACGACTATAACCAATTTATTTATGTATTGTTGAATTATTCTTGAATCAAGGATCAATCGATTGAATCAGAGTGAAAACGAACCCTTCAACTAGGTTAATTTATCTTGACTTTTATTCCTTTAATTTTGCATCATTTTATTTTGTCAATTGTTCTTTTAATTTTAATTATTGTTTATTTCAATTTTGTTAAGTTATTTAGTTAATTCAAAACCTCCAAATTTTTATTTTTATTTTATTTTCTCAAAAGAGATAAATCTCATTATTTCCTGTGGATTTGACCCTACTCGCTCTAAACTTGTCTTTTGCGAAATAGGTATTTTTATTTTTCTTGGTTTGACACCTACCAACTCACTTGAATTGTTGATTGTTGAGGTTGTATTCAATGTAGTTGTTGGACTACATACATTTGGAGTAGAAGTTGGTGAATCAACTGAAGTTGAGTTTGAGTTTTCCTCAACCAATGGAATTTGAGATTGGTCTTCCTCATTACTACTTTTATCACTCCAATTCCAACCTGCTTCCTCGTTAAAGACTACATTTCTAGTGACAATTATCTATCCAGTAATGGAATTATACATTTTATATGCTTTGGATTAAGAATAATAACCAATGAAAATATATATTTTTTTTGATTTTTCATCTATTTTTTGTGATTTTAAGGATTTATAAGACATAAACAATACAACTAAAGACTTTAAATGACTTACAGTTGGTTTGATCCCTATCTATGCTTCAAATGAAGTGTAATTCTGAACTGCTTTTATAGGGGAAGGATTTAACAGATACACCGCTATTACTACAGTTTTTGTCTAGTATGAATTTGGAAGTGCTTTCCCTTTTAACAGACTTCTTACCATCTCTATCACAGTTCAGTTTTTACATTCTGTTACTTCATTTTGCTCTGGAGTATATGGTGTTGTCATCTCCCTGTGAATTCTATTCTCCTTACAGAAATGGTTGAATTCCTTTGAAAGAAATTCACCACCTCTATCTGTGCAAAATACTTTTATGCTTGCATCACGTTGCTTCTCAACCAGTGCTTTGAATTTTCTAAAATTCTCAAATGTTTTTGATTTGGATTTTAGAAAATATACCCAACTCATCCTACTGAAGTCATATGTAAACAAAAGAAAGTAGTAACTCCATAGGATCACATAGGTCTGCATGAATTAGTTCAAGACATGTTGTGGCTCTCCATGCCTTCTTAGTAGGAAATGACTTCCTTGTCTGCTTGCCATAAATATATCTCTCACACATATCAAATGTTTTAATTTTTAGAAGTTCATGAACCATATCTTTTCTTTTGAGTAGCTGCGATCCTTTCATATTTAGGTATCCATATCGAAGATGCCATAGCTTGGATTCATTTTGTTCTTCACCAACTAGGGCAAATTCTTCCACAATAAAGACTTCAAGTGGAAATATTCTATTTTTGGTCATAAGAACCTTTACAACCATTTGGCTTGAAGCATTGTCCTTAACGATACATGTTCTGTTATCAAATATAATTGAATATCCACTAGCCATCAGCTATCTAACACTCAACAAAATTGTATGCCAAGTTAGGAACAAATTGAACATTAAAGTTTAGTTTTACCTCGGCTAGTAGTAAGAGTCATCGTTCCTTTCTTTTTGACCCGTATTTCTTAATCATCTCCCAATTTGACTTTCCTTTTTTGAATCTCATCAAGCTATTTGAAAATTACCTTCCTGCCTGTCATCTGACTTGAACACCCGTTGTCTACAAACCACACTTCACCATGTGTGTCAATTGTGTCACAATGTGCCATAAACAATCTGCTCTCTCCATTTACTTCTTTTGCATAATTTGCCTGTTTGTCTTTAAACCAACAATCAGCTTTCAAATGTCCAAATTTTTTGCAATTATGACACTGAATTTTGCCTTTATTGTTATGGAATCTTTGCTCACATCCTCTGCCTCTTCCTTTGTCATGGTTGAAATTCTTTCCTCAAAATCCTCCTTTGCCTCTTCCTCGACCTGCTGCTCTATGATGCTCCTTTGACACTAATCCTTCTCCTTTTGCCTGAAACACATTTTCTTCAACCTTTTCCTATGTTCCATTGACACTTACTTCATGAGATTGTGAGGAACCCATCAATTCATCAAAGGAATAAGTTGACAGATTTTTGAACTTCTCAATAGCTGCAACCATATGATCAAATTTAACAGTTGAACTCCTCAATACTTTTGTCATAATAGTCTTTTCTGAGACTTCTTCTCTATTTGATCTCATTTGATTGACATTTGCTACTACTTTTGTCAAAAATTCCTGTACTAATTCTCCATTCTTCATGTGCAAATTTTGAAATTCATGATTATCTGTAAGTTCACTGTGATTACTATGGGTGAGCCATGAAATGCTAGTTACAAAGTTGTCCATGCCTCTTTTGCTGTTGAGGCTACTGCAATTTTTGAGAAAATTGATTCATGAACAGTTTGTTGAATTAAAAACAAAGCATTTGAATCTTTCTTTTTATTTTCTTTCAATCTGTTCTCCTCATCTTGACTATTGTAGCCATTTTCCATCAAATCTCAAAGCTTTTGTGACTTGAATAATGTTTTCATTTTAATGCTCCAAAACTCGTAATTGTTTCCTTTAAAAGTCGGTAAGGAGGGTTGGGCTAATACTCACCATACTGCCATTGTTTGCCATGAAGAAACGTCCAAGGTATGAAGATAATGAGGCCCTGATACCAAATGTTTGGATTAAGAGGAGAATTTATATCGGTAATGATAGGAGAAAATAAGAGAATTTTGTAAAGAAGAAGTAGATTTTCCGTTATTTTTTCTTGAACATAACAAGACTAACATCTGTGGCTATTTATAGACTTACAAATAACTGGAATGCAGAAAAATTAGGAATTACATATTATTTGATTTGATTAACAAACAACTCTTAATTGATAGTTGACAACTTAACAATTCAGAAGATATTTTAGAATTTTCTTGTAACAAATTTTGGATCACATCTCCAATATAAAATTTTATTTCAATGATTAAGCCTTGAGAACCTAACATAATGGTTTGATCACCAAGTCATGGTTGCTCGTGAAAATTAATCGAGAGAACAACATAAATAAAAAATCCTAATTGTGATTTTGAATACCGGTAAGAGATAAAAGAACAAGAAGAACATGAACAATAACACATTATAAATAAAAGAAAACTAAGCTTTTGAGGAAAAAAGAAAAAGAGGGAAATCTAGTTTTCTATCTAACTTTTTTATTTTGGAAAGAAGAAGATTAAGAAAAGGATTTTCAAGAGCAACGTCAAGGTATAATCATAAAAAGTTAAAATATTAAATTTGAATTTTGAATATGAAATGAATACATGGTAGAATATATTTTTTTAAATTTTAATTTAATTTATAGTGGATATAATTAAGAATAGTATGATTATATTTATAAAAGAAAAGAAAAAAATTTGTATCAACTCAAAACACCTCATTTTCCGGGCTCATGACTTTCCATGACTTGGACGACAGGCTCATAGGTTTGGACGGAAAGGTCAATTTTGCCGAAGTTGGCGACTCGGGATGACGTTGCAATTAACAGCTCCAATGACCATTTGCAAAAACGTGAAAGCGAAAGTTCAGAGGCAATCATGCAGTTGTCCCTTCTTTTCATCATTAAGTTTTTTATTTTTATTTTTTTAACATTTTCATTCAATCTCAAGTTTCAAATTTTAGTGAGTTTAAGATTTTTGATTTTGCCTGTAATAAGCTGAAAAAAACCTACATATCCAATTGTTATTTATTAATTTATTATTTTAAAAAAAAATTTATTTGTAGCAATAGAGTAAATTGAAAGTGTGTTTTAATAATTTTGGATTATTGGGGAGTAATAATTTATTAGCAAGATCACTTCTCATTTTTTCTTTTTAAGATATATAGTGTACGGTCAATAATTACTTTTAATAAATAAAAAATAAAAAGTAAAAAGGAACATATGTTATTGGTTAATACAAAATAATATATTTTCCCCCAAACTAAAGAAAGCGATCATCGTTTCCGTCGCTCAAAACCAGAGAGGACCTAGAGAGTTGAGTTCCGGATGTGACACGATGCACAGTGGGACCACCCGATTTACTTTTCAACCTTGAACGAAGCACTCCGCCCTGCATTTACATAACTTTGCACCATTTCCATCTCTCTCTCTCTCTCCAATGGCCGAGTACAGCTGTGCAGCGCACACCTCCGACGAAGAAGACGAGGCAGTGGAGAGTCCTAAAAGTAAAACCTCACCACCACAACAACCAGCAGCCCCGACCTCCTCCGCCGAACTCATTCGGAAGCCTCGAGGTCGTCCTCCCGGCTCCAAGAACAAGCCTAAGCCCCCCATCGTCATCACCCGAGAGGGCGACACGTCCATGAAGCCAGCAGTACTCGAAGTCTCCCCAGGCTCCGACATAATCGACTCGGTCGTGAAGTTCGCCCGCCGCCAACAAGTCGGTCTCAGCATCATCAGCGGCGCCGGCACCGTATCCAGCGTCACTCTCCGTCACCCCATCAATCACGCCCCTTCGTTCTCTCTCCACGGCCCTTTTAGCATTGTATCTCTCTCCGGAACTTACATAAGTCCTCCTCCATCTACTTGTTCTCCTAATTCATCCTCCTCATACGCTACCGCTAGTGCTGCAACGACGTCGTCTTCGGGTCCGTGTTATTTTGGGATATCACTTGCAGGACAGCAAGGACAGGTGTTTGGAGGGATTGTGGCGGGAGAAGTTATTGCTGCGAGTCAAGTTGTGGTTATGGCCGCCACTTTCTCAAATCCTTCCTTTCACAAACTTCCTTCTGAGGTTGAAGATAATTCCGGAGCCGGAACCGCCGCTGGTGGCGGCGGAGGGGGCTGCGATGGTGGCGTTTATTGTATTTCGTCTCCGATGCCGTTGAACTGTCAGCTCCCTCCTGAAATTCTGCCGTGGGTTCCAACGCCGCGTCCTCCACCGCGTTATTGACAAAATAGTAAAGGTCATCTGCTGTTTCTTTTTTTTTTTTTAATGAAATGGCGCAACATTTTCTTCCTCCCTGCTCCTGCATGTGCCATTTAAGATTACTATTTGACTGGATTTTAGGATCA
The DNA here is from genome assembly GCA_037126225.1 of Dillenia turbinata. Classification (NCBI taxonomy): domain Eukaryota; kingdom Viridiplantae; phylum Streptophyta; class Magnoliopsida; order Dilleniales; family Dilleniaceae; genus Dillenia; species Dillenia turbinata. The sequence continues at coordinate 16,394,728 of JBAMMX010000007.1, read as the reverse complement.
CATATTAATCTCTGTCGCTCTCTCTATTAGTATGCAAATTCATTGTTCTCTCTCGTGTTGTGGACGGTGTAGTGCAATGCAACGCAACAGAAACTCTCTCTTTCTTTCGCTCCCTTGAGAGAAAGCGAAGATGCAGTGTAGTGCAGGATATGTGGTCGGTCAGGTGGCGAGAAGTGTCATTAGTGATGACTGATAATGGGTTGATGTCAGGGTGGGGGAGTGGGGGCTAGCTTCTCGGGAAGGGACTATCTCTCTCCCCAAAGCAATCAAAGTGACATGAGAGATAGAGATCGATTTCGTAATTACGTTTTTCCTTTGTCGGCGTCTCTCTGGTTCTTCGTTGGTTGTCTTGAGTTGGGGCGCATAAAGTCAGCGGTCGGCCTCTCCTCTCTTTCTATCCCTGATCTCCGTACCCATGCAATCGTCTCGGTGAAACAATCGGAGGCTAACTGACGCTGGTTCTGTAAAGAAAACGCCGTACGAAGCCACAACATGGAGATGTCACACTGTTGCCTTGTTTCACTTAAAATTTTACTCTTGAAAAGCAGATGGTAGAAGAGATAATTATAAGTTTAGTTCTTTAACTTTGTCCTTCGTCATGAATTAGTTTTTACGATAAAATATTATTTTATGATTCTTAAATTTTTAAAATCGTATCATATTGATTATTTTGTTGTTGATAGTGATAAATTGGTTGTTGATTATTAATGTGAAATGAAGTATCAGTTTATGTGTCGTATAGATATGGATAAGTCGTTATCATATCAACATTTAAATATATCTCTTGATATTATGTCTATTTGCTGACATGAAAGTGTTATATTGAAAAATTATTGACGTGATAGTCACGTCAATAGAAAACCACTTTTAAAAAAATTCCCTCCTCTCTCTCTCTCCCCCTCCCCCTTTTTCTCTCCTCTCCTCTCTCACCGGTTAAAAAAAAAAAGAAACGCTTAAATCACAAGGTCAATAAGTTACTATTTTCAGAATCAATTTCTTCCTAAATTTACTTCACCAACCAAACACAAACAACACAGGCTTACAAATAAATAGCTGAAGACGATATCTAGAAACTACTCACAAAAGATTCAGTGTCCCAAGCGAGCCAAATAGTAGAGAAATGACTTCAGTCGAGCTTACTCTGCACAACATGCTGTCCATTCTTGAATGAATCACCGACTTGAACGAAGTGATGCCCTTCATGAAAGTAGTCCTCAGTCCCTTCGTCTTTCGACGTGTACTCACTTCTTCTCTCCTCCCACAATCCGCTTTGTGATCATCTTTCATCGCGGACTGATAGTTGGATATGAGAGAAAAACCCTAGAGAGAGAGAGAGAGAGAGAGAGAGAGAGAGAAACTCATCATCGCTTGCTTTGACTCAACAATGATGAGCTCTCTCGATCTCGATCCTTCTTCACTCCTCGATCTCGCAAGCGGGTCGGCTTTGATAACTCTAAAGGTCCATCTTCTTTTGCATATTGGAAAAAAAAAAGAATACTCAAAATCTAATTAGGGAAAATCAAAAGAAGAGAAATTGGGGAGAGAGAGATCTATGAGATTTTGGGGAACAACCTGGTGAGTCTCGATCTCTTTTTGCTACTCTATTTCTCAGAAGGCATTATGAGAGCAAGAACGGCCAGATCTTGACTACGCTAAAGGTATATATATATATTCTCAACTTTCTTATTTTTTCTTCACTTTTCACTTTTTTCCCTTTTTAAAATCAATTTTCTTAGATACAGATTTGACAGAGTTTAATGGATACAAGCGAATGAATTCCACTCGCTACTAACCTTAACACAACAATCAGCAACCTCTAACAAAAAAAAAAATAATAAAATTCAAACATAGTCTAATCAAGTTATAAAAATTACCCCATCCTCTTGCAATTGGTCGTTGATCCTCAACTGCTCCTTGAACAAATTGGGCTCCTCGGTACCCAATAGCAATCCCTCTAATCTCTTTGAAACATCATCAACAATATAACCATCCTTAGCTTCAGCCACCTCTTCTTCAACTTTAGGCTCTGACTCAAAATAATCTCTTGAATTTTCATTAGTATTACCATCGTTACCATCTTCTTCTCTCTGTCCTTTTAACTCCTTGGAAGAACTCGAACAACCCACATCAGATGTCAGAACAAATTGAGATTTTGTAACATGGGGTTGCCGAATCTTGTGATTTTGATGATTTGGATGAGGGTTTGGGACACTAGAGGAAGATGGGTTGCCAATGATGGTGGAATATCAAAATTTTGGGAGATTTTTTGGTGGTGAGGTTGATGTTGATAAGAGGTTTTGAGAGTCCAACTATTGTCATTGTGTCAAAGAGGGAAGAGAGAGAGTGTGTGTGTGTGTGATGTGGGGGAACGAGTCAAAGAAATGGAAGAGAATAGTGGGATCATCTTAAGAAAAGTAAGAGTCAACATGTTGGGAGAGAGAAAGAGATAGAGAGAGAGAAAGAGAGAGAGAGAAGGGGGAGAGAGAGAGAGAGAGAGAGGATGGTGGTGTCACGTCAGTAATATGCTGATGTGGTAGTATCACATCATCAAATTGATAACATGGCATTGCCATATCAATAAATGTTGACATGACATCATAAGATGTCTTTAGAAACTAACATGACAATGACATATTAGTATCCGTACGACACGTAAACTAACATGTTATTTCATATCAGCACTTAATGACTATCCTATCATTGTCACTAAAGGAATGACAAATATAATACGGTTTTAAAAATTTGAGAACCACAAGATAACATTTTTATCTGTAGGGACTAATTTGTAACAAATTGATAAAGTTTAGAAGTAGACATGTAATTATCTCATGGTAGAAACCACATGACATATTGAGTATACAAAATTTAGTAATATAATAATAATTTTGTTCTTCTAATTATTTTACTATGGGCTTGGCTCACAATTATATCCTAACAAAGTATTTAAATTTTAAAAAATGTAATAAATTAGTTATTCCATTAGTAACATTCTCATGTTTGTCATTAAATATTGAGTTGACATGGCATAACGTGACATGAAATAATAATTGTTGATTTGGTATATTGCCTATATAGAAATGCTAATGTGGTACTTGCTAGACATCGACAATTGATGGATAATGGAGAAGTCAAACCAGTCAACAATGGTAATGACAAATGGTGTAGACAGTGAACTATGGTGGTGATTGGGTGGAGAAGACTCTACGAGGACTCAAATGGATGGTGGAGACAACGAAAATGAAGGCGATTCAAGATGGTAGTGATGAATGAATGAACCCCAAAGGTGGAGATGACAAAGCAAACTCCACGAATGATAAAGGAACTGAAATCAAGGATTGCAAATGAAAAAAGGTGAAGATAACAATTTCTAAGGCATAGAATTCAAGGAACACACCTCGAAGGCAAAGAATAGGTGAAGTTGATAGTCAAAGACTGATAGCCACTGTTGAGGGTGATGAAGATAGAAATTGAAGTACTAAAGTACGACTCGAACTTGGTTAAGTAAGGAAGATAATAGTGGTAAATGAACCATTTCATCAAAATTAATGGCAGATGAAGGGAGATGTGACCAAAACCAAAAAATTTTATTGTCTGTGTTTACCTTTTCTAAATCTTAGTTGTCTCTCTTTAACTCTAACTCTCTCTTTGTCTCGTTTCTCTCACTCTCCACTCTTACTCTCTATCTCTCTGTCTCTAAGGAGGGAAAACATGACCCCAATGTAAATATCAACCTTATAGATGTGGTTCAAAAAGTTAACCATTTGTTTACATGTCACCTCTCACGTCAACAATTCACTTATACGACACATATCCCTGTCAAACTTGCTAACATGGTGTCAACCTCTTGAGTAACTTGTATAACGTGTAATATCAATCCACAAATGTTATTTCATATTAGACGTCACATCGTATCAACTTAGTATTAAATGGCCAATATAGCGACATTAATAGATGGATCAATTTGTTGTACTTTTCAAGATTTGAGTATTCAATCTTTTGAATTCAGAAATGTAATTCTGATCTAACCTCATAGTTCAAAAATTAGACATAATTTTCTCTTTTATATTCTGATTCAGTTTAAATACATTAAAATAGAATTTAGTTTTTATTAAAAAAATGTATAAAAATAATGAAAAATAGTAAGATAAAAGAAAAATTTTTGAAAAATCTTAGTGCAATGTGTAAGCTTTTTCACCAATCATGGGAGGAATGGATTTTCTGGAAAATAGTGCGATGTGTGAGTATTTTTTCTAATCGATCGATATTTAAAATTTAATTTAAATATTATCAAATCTAATTTAAAGATAAATTTTTTAATATAATTTTTTATTTTTAATATTTAAAATCAGGATTTATTCGGAAAACTCAACACGGCTATTCATTTGTTCGATTAACCATTAGTAGATAGTCAATAGTAATAGCAGGCGCATGTGGTATGATCACGACACCTCAGTGTTGACAAAAGCACAAGCACGTTGGAATTAAATATGATTCAATTTTATCTCTGCTCTCACCCTCTCTCTCTCTCTCTCTCTCTCTCTCTCTCTCTCTCTCTCTCTCTAGTGTAATGGAATTTTGTTCGTTTCCTGTTGGGTTGGGTGCTTGGCTCCCTCCATCCTATCCTGTTCTAATCGACACATCACTGTCTTTTTCTCACAACAACTAAACTTGAGTTAAAGAAAAACAGTAGTCTTTTATCAAAAAAAAAAGAAAAACAGTAGTCCAAGATTTGGTCAAACTCCTCCTCAACGACAAGCTTTGCTTTCAGAGTAACACAAGTACACTTGTTCAGCTTCAGCTTCAGGCACTCTCTCTCCCTCTCTCTCCCCCCTTCTCCTCTGCGTTCATTAACTTCTTGAAACCATGATGAAAATTACAGTGGGAGTGGTTGGTTACATCTTTGGTCTCACTCACAAGGGTCTGACGGTGGAAGCAAGGTTTCTGTTGCTGCTGCTGCAAAGGCTGGGAAGGGTTTTGGTCAGGGCTCAAGTTGGCGCACGCGATGACTGCTTGCGCTCTGTCATAGTACGCATGCCCGTCCTTCATTGGTCAGTCATTTATATGGGAAATTGAATTCGGAAAGAAAAAGCTGCTTCTTCAATTTGGTCAAGTCAAAAATTTAGAAACTTTCACGCCCCGACTCGGCTGTTTCTTTGGCTAATGCTATCTATTTCCACGTCAAAACCAGAAGCAAAATAAAAATTACTATAGTAGACGGCAGTTAAAATAAGTGTTTTAAAATCTCAATCAGAGTATGAATTATTCATGTCAAGGGATCAATAGATCATTGGATCAAATCGATCGGACCAGACAAAAAATCCAGATAATAATATCATGGTGTCATAAATAAATTTAAATTATAATATATCAATAATTTAAAAAATCTATATATTTAATTATAAAATAATATCAAATCATGTTCAAAATATGTAATATTAGTAAGATACAATTTATTCAGTTAAATATTTCACATAATTTAATATGAAATATTATTTAAATATATTAAAATTTAATTTAAATACTAGATTGACATATCAAGATTTAATTTAAACAATAAGAAAACACTTATAAGGAAAGAAAAGAAGGAAAAAAAATCCAAGGTGAAAAAAATAAAAAAAAAAGAGAAATGAAGAGATGAGATAAGATAGAAAAAAAAAGAAAAAAATTGACATCATGATTTGTTAGTCTGCTGGTTTTCACAATACAAACAAATCATTTCAATTCTTAGTGTTTGAGTTCGATTCTACATAACTGTAGAAATTTTGCACAAATTTACAAAGCTTGGTTGGACCGAGCCGGTTTCTGGTCTAACTCGGGTTTGACCAAAATTGATCGGTTTTATTAAAATCCGGTTATTCTAAGAAATCCGGACCGGCTCTAGGTCCGGTTCCCACTAGAACCGGTCAGATCGGCCTATCCGATCCGGATTTCAAAACATTAGTTAAAATGTGTTTTCTCTGTTGTTAGTGTTTGCTGACACCACTTTCACCGTTAGAAAAACAGGTATTAAAGACAAAAATATCCGTCTAATTAAATTTTCATTGTTAAAACGAATTAGCGATGAAAAATTAGCGATAAAAATTTCGTCTCTAAAAGTCACATCGTTAAATTTAACGACAGAAATATTTCCGTCAAAAAATTTAGCGACAGAAATATTTCCGTCAAAAAATTTAGCGACGGATTAGCAATGAAAATTTCCCTTTACTAATAATCCGTCGCTAATCTGTCGATAATTTAATTTTATATTTTTCAAATTATTCCAAATTATCGATGGATTTTACTGACGAAAAATTTTTGTCGCTAATCCGTCGGTGAAAGTCATGCACCCAATGTGTACGGGGCTGCACGCCTCTACCACGCTCGTGCGTGCTCGCACTCGCTTGCTAGCCCGTCTGCACCCCTACTTTTTTTGTTGAAAAAATACTCTCACCTAAATTCGAATATGGGTTCTAGAGCATATTTTGAGTTATTTCAATCACTGTGCCACAATGACGTATGTGCTATTTCTTTTTTTTTTTTTTGTTATTTCATTACTTTCTATCTCATTTTCACCATTTAAAACAAAATACAAAATTATATTTAATAAAAATATAAAATTAAATTTAATAAAAACAAAATTATATTTAATAAAAATAAAAATTATATTTAATAAAAAATACCCTAATTGAATAAAAATACAAAATCATATTTAATAAAAATAAAAAATTATATTTAATAAAAATACAAAATTATATTTAATAAAATTGCAATACCCTAATTTAATGAAAATACAAAAACATATTAATTAAAAATATAAAATTATATTTAATAAAAATATAAAATTATATTTAATAAAAATATAAAATTATATTTAATAAAAATATAAAATTATATTTAATAAAAATACAATATTATATTTAATAAAAAAATACCCTTATTTAATGAAAAAACAAACTAAAAAATTATATTTAATAAAATCACAAAATTATATTTAATAAAAATATAAAATTATATTTAATAAAACAATACTCTAATTTAATAAAAGTACAAAATAGAAAATTATATTTAATAAAAAAAACATTACGCTAATTTATTAAAAATAGAAAATATAAAAGTATATTTAATAAAATATAAAATTATATTTAATAAAAATATAAAATGATATTTAATATAAATACAATAACCTAATTTTAAAAAACAATTTTATTTTGCAAGTTTTAGCGACGGATTATCTATAGAGAATTAACGACGGATTAGCGACGGAATTATTTTTGACGGGTTTTCCGTCGCTAAATTAGGCAAAAAATTTCGCAATAATTTTGCGCAATTTTTATCGACGGATTAGCGATGAAATTTTTTCTGACGGATTTTTCTATAGCTAAATGTTCTGTCGTAATTCTGTCGCTAATTAATGACGGATAATAAGCTATCGCTAATTTTTGTCGTTGAAAGTCGATTTTTTAGTAGTGTTTTGGGCCTAACTTGGAGTCATTGGATGGAGACATCTGTAAAAGAAATGAGATGGTATCACTATAGTTTAATGGTCTTTTATCTATAATTTGAAAGGCATTCGATGTGTGATTTAAAACAATTAAATAAGTTAATGTTCGACTAGAAATTAAAGATATACTGAATAATATTTCGAGTCGATTTAAAAAAAGTGGAAGAAGGATCAAGATTTCAAGTCAAAAAGATAAGAGATTCTGTCCATGGAACCTATAAAATGGTTGCTTGTAGCAGGCATAGGGGACTCTTCGACAGCCATATTTCTTTCCTTTTCTTATTATTTAATGTTCGAGTATCTTGCTGTCTTTTCATTCAATAAAATTCTTTTTTTCACCATTTATCACCATCGTTAAGTATTGCTCCACCCCCATTGTCAATAACCTATAGTCAAAGCCTAAGAGTCCTCTTCTCCATGCTTATCACCATGTCTTTCATCCCTTGGTTAGCTTTTATGAACCAACTCTTTTCTTTCCCCCTCCAGATTCCGCAAGGCTTGAGGGTAAGGAACTTATGGGTAGTTTTTTGTAACAGTAAAAGGACATTTCAAATGCAATGGCTCAGTGTAGAGATAGCTGAAATAACGGCTAGTTAAACTAATTCAATAGTTAAAATGATTTTTCAAACAAACTCAACTATAATAACCAATTGTAATTAAACCAAATTATAATAACAAGATTTGATTAGGATGGTTAGATTAATTGAATAACCAATTCACAAGTATATAAGTAGTTTGCTGAAAATAAAATAAGAAGTCAGTGTGTTTTCAACAATAGGTTTTCCTCTTTCTCTCTCTAAACCCTTCCCTCTCTAATTCTTTCTCTCTCTGTAACTCTCTCTTTCCCTTTCCCTATAATACTTCTCTCTTCTACAACCCATTTCTATAGCAACCATCACTTATCACCCAGAATCACCTTCACCCTCTCCTGTATTTTTGTTACTCTATTTTCACTTCCATTTTTGAAACCAATAGTAACAACCCACTCTTCATTAGTTTGCATGTCGGATTGTGAAAAAATTGGGTCTATTTCATGCATCTTTATGCCGATGACATAAGATGCATCATCTAAATCCTTCATCTTAAAGTTTTTAGAGAGAAAATGTTATACCTCATATAGCATCCCCTTATCATTGATGACAAATAGTATATCATTCACATACAGGAAAAGGAAAAGAAATCTGCTCTCACTGACCTTGAGTTATTTGCATTGATCCATAATATTCTCTTCAAAATCGAATGAAATGACTATATTATGAAATTTCAAATACCACTAATGGAAGGCTTGTTTCAACTCATATATGGATTTTTGAATTTGCACACCAAGTGCTCATTATCATTAGAGGAGAATTCTTCAGATTGTTACATTTAAGCCTCTTCCTCTAGTTTCTTATTAAGAAAAACTATTTTCACATTCATTTGTTATAACTCTAGATCGAAATGCGCAAAAAATACTAGAATTATGCGAATAGAATCCTTCTTAGATACTAGAGAAAATGTCTCAGAGTAGTCGATTTTTTCTCTTTGGGTAAACCCTTTAGCAATGAGTCTGACCTTGTATTTCTGAATATTTCCTAATGAGTCAATCTTAGTCTTGAAGATCCATTTATATCGATGAGTTTTACCCCATCTGGCAACTCTAAAAAATTTCAGACTCCGTTGCTTCTCTTGGAGTCCATCTCATCTTTCATGGCATGTAGTTATAAATTCGATTCCTTAGAGCTCATGGCTTGTGAAAATGTTTTCGGGTTCTCTATGCCTCCAACATTATAGTCAGACTCTTAAAGGTATACCACATAGTCATTAGAAATAGTTGACCTTCTTTCTTGAGTATACCTCCTTAATATTGGTTTAACATTCTTTGTTGGAGAGGCTTGATCAACTTGATTTTGGTCAGTTATTTGTTAAATTTCTTAGTTGTCATCTGTATCCTAATTTATGTCCATAGACACTTGAGGGTTATTTTGGATAACAACTAACTTGATATTTGAATTTGATAGGATACTTGATGAGTCCCTTTCAAAAGTTAAGTCTCAAAAGCGATCTCTCCCACTGATCAAGTCATTCTCTAGAATCTAATTTTCTAGATTCCACAAATCTAGTGTGGTAGAATGGATAATAAAATCGATATTTCTCGAACTTATCGGCATAATCAATAAAATATCCATTCACGGTCTTTAGGTCCATTTTCTTTTCTCGTAGATTATAGACCTTTATCTTTGTAGGACAGCCCTAAATGTATACATGTCTTAAATTATGTTTTCAACCCTTAGATAACTCGAAGGGGAGTTTTTGGCTATAACCTTTGTTGGAACTTTATTTAGGATGTACATTGTTGTCTTTAGAGTTTCATTCCATAAGAATTTAGGCAGTTTGGAGTTAGCCATCATACTCTTAATCATATCAAACAAGATCTTGTTCCTTATTTCAGCTACTCTATTCTGGTCAAATGAACCAAGCATGGTGTATTGATAACAATCCCATTTTCTTCAAGGAACTTGGCAAATGGACCTGGTGATTTTTCATCCTCTGTATACCTTCCACAATATTTTCACATTTATTTGATGTCATGATTTTTATTTGTTTACCGTATTATTTCTTTGCTTTTACCTTGAAAGTTTTAAAGACATCCATCATCTTGTCCTTATGGCGAAAGATATAGAGATACATATATCGTGAGTAGTTATCTCTAAATGAAATGAAATAACTATAACCATATAAATCTGTACTTGGAATACAAATGTTCGTTTGTATGATCTCAACCAATTTTGAACTCTTCTTAACACTTTTGGAGTTTTGTTGGCCAGCTTTCCCTTAGCACAGTCCACACAAGTCTCAATGTCATGCCCCAATGCTCAATCGAAGGCTGTGAACAGCCGCCCGTTATCTCGTATGCTGCCTATCACACGACACACATACCAATGCAAAGCAAGGCTAACATCTTCATATGTTTTAAACTTGTTTTTCCTAAAAATATAATTTCCCAAGTAAAAGAATTTAAAATGCAACACTTTGCCTCAATGTATTAATATACAAAAATTTCGAGAGTTTCAATTTACATTCTTCATGACATAATTACAGTTATCCCATAAAATGTACATAGTCATTCTATGGACCTTAAGTATACATCATCCAATTTTATCGTGGAAGAATGGTTGGTACCATATCCAAAACTCGATGTCTCCAGATATATGTCAAGTGTGTCGAAAGACTCTCGACATGTCTCCCTACCAAATCTGCCATCATACAAAAGTGAGGGGTGAGTATTAAGGAAAATACTCAGTAAGTGAGGGAATCGACATTATGTTATCAATAGTATGTATGAGCACGGAGTGCCAAAGCACATTTTAAAACATGATGATATTATAAATCGAGCATGACATTTCAATAAATCATGTGATCATGTATCATACATCATAATATCAACATATATATCCCTTAACATTTCAAAATTATTTAGAGTTTGTCAATAAAATATCCCCGGTAATGGTCTACCCGACCAATGACGGGCGCATAGGGGTTTTTTTTTCATATGCAAGTTTAAAAACATTTAGTTCTCTACCCCAATGTTGGCCACGGGCCTCACCAAGTGCTAGATAGTGACAACGCACACTTTCTCCCCTTACGGTTCAACCGACTAACCCGTGTCTACGCGCTTATATATAATCAATCATGTATAGAACCCCACCCGATACTAGATAGTGGCATCACACATGTCTCCCCTAATTTGGTTCAACTAGCTGCGACTATACATATGATATTTGGGGATACCTCCTGCAGAAGCGTATTCAGACACACATGTGGTGCCTCTACAAACGCCCTTTGTAGCTACGTTAGTCCATTAGGGACATCATCACATCATAAGTAGGCATTTGGCCCACACATTTCATTAAACCATTTCAATTCAGCATGCCAATACAATGGAAACATATAAATCATATGAAGTTTTCAAAGAGTGGCACGATGTCATTTCAACACGATTCATAGATGCATATAATTTGAATCAATCCTTTGAGATACTCCAATGATCACAAAGAGAAGCATTTATAACATAGATCAAATCTCATACTTTCACACATATCATAAAATATGTCATTTTGAAAAGTTATAAAACATGAATTTTTGCTTAATAAAAAATATAGCGTCAAAGTCTCACTCACTGTATATGAAAGGATATGTCCCTCCCTAAAATGCACCACAATGTGTAAGAAATGTGCTCCCCTCGTTTGGTCACCAAACGTGTCACTACAATGACAACACATAATATGTATAAAATTTTTAAGATTTCAAATGCGTATTTCCAAAGGTACACAATTCAGCCCGTAAGTTTCAAGATTCTGCATGTTTAAGATTTTAATTCCCCTTTTCACATTGTGCATTCCAAAATCCTTAAAATGCACATTTTCTCATACATGTATTCTCGGCCTCAATATTTTCCATACCTTTCTAACAAAACAATGCCACTTTAAACTACCAAAATCACCACTCCCACATTCTATCTCTTTGTATATCCAAAACAGTCTGCAAAATTTCAAAATTTAGTATGCTCAAAATCTCACCTCCTTTATGCACAAAATAGTCCGCATTCACTTTGCACATTTCAACAAAATTTCGGCATATCCATATTTTCATTCTTCAAGCATAATTATCATATTTATCCCGACAATCATACATGCACAAATTAATTATCCTTAACCAGAATTTTGTACATTTACTTCACATTTTAAACTCATGCTCATTAGCATACGCACCTTATAACTTCACCACAAACGTTGGAAAATAAAAATCTACATTGTCAATTTAGGGTTCTCCCTAGAACTTCCTATACATAACTCACCACATATATACATTTATCATTAGTCAAAATTTTTGCACATATGTTTTGCATTAGGAAAACACAACTTTCGGCTAGTAAACAGGATTGGTCTTACAAAAATCATCCTCGGCCACCAGAAAATTTCTGCATCTAAACCTCTTGGTTTCTCCTCACATCCACATCCTTTTCCTTGGACTTTTAGTGAATCCCTTTGCACACCCTTTTTCCACATCATTTCAATCAACAACATACACATATATTCATCATTTTTACATTAGAATTCTACACAGAAGATTAGCATTTGGAAAACTAAATTCTCAGCTCACCAAGACACATTGCTCTCATTCAAGTTCTCGGCCAAACACAAAGTTTAAATTTTTTGCACACATTCCTCATTTTTCATTTGGGTCCCACCTAGACTCTAAGTTATAGAATCATGCTAAAATATTATATTAGGCCTGCATAAATTTTTCAGCAAGGTCCGACATACATACCTCCTTCAAGGTCTTGGTTTCCTTGCTCAAAATCCTCTCGGCTGCCTTGCCTTTAGCTCTCGGTCACCTTAGATTCACCAAGTTAACTTCCTTCTATTGGCCTCAAAACAAAGTATGTTATACTAGGGTGTGAGAGAAGACTTTTTACCTAGAAATGTCTGGCTAAAACTTGAAGAAAACCGAGTGTCCCTTCCACTTGAAGCTCTCGGCTCCTTTGAACTTCACTATGCAAGACTCCTCATTGTATTTCAATTTTTGGATATGTGGTATTTGGGCTTGTAAGGAAATGATCTATTTGAGTTCCTTTTGTCTTGAACATCTCACGAACTTAGAAGAAAAAGTTAAGTATTTACCTTAGTTAAATTGCTCCATTCAATCCTAGCCCTTAAACATTCTCAGGATCAATTCTATGCCATAGGATTACATGATCACAAGTAAGGATTTATTCTCTCACAACAAGAACTCACGGTTTCTCTCCCTTTCTCACACTACATACTCACTTTCTCACACTACAACTCAAGTCTTCATTAATTGTATGTCTCTCACCAACCAAGATCCAAAAGCTCACAATTTTGATCCAATTCCAAACCAAATCCTCACCATTAGTTTGTTTTCAAGAAAACCCACACTTTCACACAATGAATAGTTTTCTTGTTTCCCAGTAACTCAATCCAATAGTTACAATTTAGTTACAAACTAACCAAAGATTCTAACCATCTACTCACACCACAACTTTATTCGTTGCTTATTTCTCTCTATTTTTTTAAGTTCTTATTAATTTCAAATGAGTCCCTTGGCTTTAAAAATTTCATTTGACCCCGAAAAATTTTCATAATTTCACATTAGACCCAAAACCTCATATTAAGCCTAATTTAATTTATCCCGCGTCAAAACGTGGTCGTTTAGCCTTATCAAGCCACATTCGACCCGGCTAGAGTTTTTACCAGCGATTTTTTGAGAAATTTACAATTAAGCTCTTCAAAGTAAGATCTACCCGAATTTGAGATTCTTATACACTCTAGAGTTATCCTCATTATTATTGGACTATCGATGGTCATTTTGAAAATTTTTGAATTGCTGGAGATTGGACCGAAATTTTCAGGAGCGGTTTTAGCGAAAAAATTTCTTGGTGGATTTTTTATATAGAAACATGAGTAATATCATATATAAAATGAAGAGGAGTACAATAATGAGTATACCGAGGTATCGGTGTTATATTTCCTAACTCCTTAAAAATAAGTTTCGTCATCAAAACTAAAAAAAGACTATACAGAGAAAAGCTAGGGGTACTGTTTCCTCAAGGCCTCCTTGGGCTCCCAGGTCTCCTCTTCGACCTAGTCACTCCTCCATAAGACTTGGACTAAAGAAACTTCCTTGCTCCACAGCTTCCTAGTCTACCGATCAAGGATAGCCACGGGCTGAATTGGTAGACTCAAGTCTTCACACAACTCAACTGGCGGAGGTGATGGATCAGGCAGGTACTTTCTAAGTACTGAGACGTGGAAGATATCATGAATACGTGAAAGCTTATCTGGTAGCTCTAGCTTGTATACCACATTTCCAACCCTCTCAAGGATACGGAAAGGCCCAATATACCTGAGGTTCAGCTTACCCCACTGTCTGAATCGAATCACCCCTTTCCAGGGCGATATCCATAGGAAAACCATGTCTCATTCCTCGAACTCAAGTGGCCGTCGCCTTTTATCAGCATAAACCTTCTGTCGGTCCTGGGCGGCCTTCATCCGCTCACGGATGATCCTTACTTTTTCTTTAGTCTCCTTAACAATCTCAACGCTGCTGAGTCGCCTCTCTCCTACCTCATCCTAACATAACGGAGTACGACATTTCCTCCCATACAATGCCTCATACAGAGGCATCCCAATGCTAGCCTGACAGCTGTTATTATATACAAACTCTACCAATGGGAGATGTCGATCTTAACTATTTCGAAAATCCATAACACATGCTCTCAGCATGTCCTCTAGAGTCTGGATGGTCCTCTCTGACTGACCATCGGTCTGGGGGTGGTATGCTGTGCTGAATCTCAGTTTAGTGCCCAATGCCTCCTGTAATCTGGGCTAAAATTTAGCTATAAATCTGGGGTCTCTGTTTGAAACTATCGACACAGGTACCCCGTGAAGTCTGACAATGGTGTCGACGTAGAGGCGTGCCAACACCTCCAAGGAATAATCACCACGAATAGGAATGAAGTGTGCAGATTTGGTGAGTCTATCGACGATCACCCATATAGCATCATGCCGTGTAGAAGTTCGTGATAGCCCCATCACAAAATCCATCATGATGTGTTCCAACTTCTGCTTTGGAATGGGAAGAGGCTGTAAAGTGCCGGCGGGTCACTGATGCTCAGCCTTCACCTGTTGACAAACCAGGCTTTGAGCAACAAACTCTGTGATCTCCCTCTTCATACCGGCCTGCCAATAACTACCTTGGATAGTCTGGTACATCTTCGTACCGCCCGGATGCATAGCATAAGCGAAGGAATGAGTCTCGTCAAGAATAGCTCTCCGAAGATTGTTGTCAGCGGGAATGCAAACCTGCTCTCGGTATACCACTAGTCCGTCATCACAGACTCAAAAATCTTTGCCATCACCTCTGCAGATCCCATCAAGAATGCCTCGGACTCCTCATTTGATCCCTAGAGCTCCCTAATGTGGTCGAGCAAGGTTGGCCTCACCTCAAATAGGGCTAGTAGTGCTCCTTGATCATCACTAGCCAAGCTGACTCCTAATGTATGGAGTCCTACCAAACAAGAGAGATAAGCATTCTCTATTGTCTGAGGAGAAGATGATGACTTCCTCGTCAAGGCATCTGCCACAACATTTGCCTTTCCCGGATGATAATCGATGATAAGGTCATAATCCTTCAATAACTCCAACCATCTCCTCTATCTGAGATTTAATTCCCATTTGGTGAATAAATACTTTAGATTTTTATGATATGTGAATACCTTGTAGGTCACCCCGTATAAGTAATGTCGCCATATCTTCAAACCAAAGACTACGGCGGCTAACTCGAGATTGTGAGTCGGGTAGTCCAACTCGTGCTTCTTCAACTGTCGAGAAGCATATGCAATAACCCGACCATCCTGTATCAATACACAACCCAATCCTTGTTGGCTGGTATCACTGTATACCACATACTCCTGACTACTAGTGGGAAGGACCAATATCGGTGTGGATGCCAATCGTTGTTTGAGCTCTTGAAAGCTCGCCTCACAACGATCATTCTAATGGAATTTGATATCCTTCCGCGTCAACTTAGATAGTGGAGCAGCGATCCGAGAGAATCCCTCTACAAACTGCTGATAATAGTCTGCGAGACCAAGGAAACTCCGGATCTCAGTCACGATTTGCAGCTGCTCCTATCTCAATATAGCTTTGACTTTCTGCGGATCAACGAAAATACCTTCCACAGAGACTATGTGCCCCAGAAAACCAATCTGTCGTAGCAAAAATTCATACTTGGTGAATTTGACATATAACTGTCTCTCACGAAAAATCTATAAATCAACTTGAAGGTGCTGAGCATGTTCCTCATCACTCTACGAGTAGACTAGGATGTCATCAATAAACACGATGACGAACCGATCCAGATAATCGTAGAAGACCCGATTCATCAGGTCCATGAATGCGGTAGGTGCATTGGTCAGCCCAAATGGCATGACCAAGAACTCAAAATGTCTGTATCGAGTATAGAATGTAGTTTTGGGCACATCCTCGACCCTAATCTGCAACTGGTGATAACCCGATCGGAGATCTATCTTTGAGAAAACCCTTGCACCTTGAAGCTGATCAAACAGATCATCAATGCGGGGCAACGGATATCTGTTCTTGACAGTGACTTTGTTCAATTGTCGATAATCCACACAAAGTCAGAGGGTACCGTCCTTCTTCATCACAAATAATACCGGAGCACCCCAAGGTGAAGTACTCGGACGGATAAATCCCTTATCCAGCAATTCCTGCAGCTGAACCTTGAGCTCTCTCAGCTCGGCTGGTGCCATCCTATATGGCAGATAGAGATAGGAGTAGTCCCCAGAGTCAAATCAATCTCAAAATCAAATTCTCCAACTGGTGGTAATCTGGGTAGCTCCTCGGGGAATACGTCGGGAAACTCCTGTACCACCGGGACCTCATCAAGCCTCAGACCCTCTATGGTGGTATCTATCACGTGGGCCAAATATGCTGTGCATCCTCGGCGTATCATCCGTCTGGCCTCCATCACTGACACTACACAACGGGGTAATACCCGTCTCTCACCTGCAAATGTCAGTGGTGACCCTTCAGACCTCCGGAACTCTACTTTCTTGGTGAAACAGTCCATGGAAGCCCTATGAGTACTCAGCCAATCCATCCCTAGGATGGCATTGAAGTCTGTCATGTCGAGTGGAATCAAGTCTGTTTCTAACACTGTCTCCCTAATCATGACATTGCTCCCTCTATATACGGAATCCCTAATCAACTGTCACCAAGAGGAGTGATAACAATTAGTTCCATATCTAGTGGCGATAACGGCCTACCCAACTGTTGAGCGAAAGAAGCTCTCACATAAGAATAATTCAACCCGGTGTCTACAAAAACACAAGTGTCAACTTCGAACATTTTCATGGTATCTAGATTCAAGAAATTGAAAGAGGAATCAATTTAGGGTGCGCAAAAGATATATGTATATATATATTTTTATATATATATCAAAATAGTTAAGCCTCTAGGATTTTAACTAGTCATGACTGTACATAATCATCATAGTATACATGATTTAGAAAAAAAGTATACATAAAAGCTCCTAAACAGGGGGATCTATGGGAGGATTACCCATGATCACGTCTGGTTTCGTCTGAGCGTTCTCCTACGTCATAGCATACACGCGGGCCTATGCCCTCGGCTACTGTTGTGAAGGTCCGGGTATAGTGTTGCTCCCAGCTGTCGTCCGTGGAGCAGTATGACTCGAATGTGCAGATGCTCCCTACTGTCCTACTCGCGAACCACTCGGATGACTTGAAGTCGTCGACCTCCAAGTCCTAAATCAGGGCATGAATTCTTGATATGTCCAGGCTTCCCACACTGGAAGCATGTGATAGGTACCCTGCAAGCTTTCAGAAGATGGTGCTTGCTATATCTATGGCAAGGAGGGTGCCGCTGAACTGTGGTCCGACTTGTGGCACTGGGGGTTGGTGCTCCAAACCCCTAGGGACGTGGTCCCTGCCCAAAGTGTGCTGGTCTAAAGTGAGAGGGGCCTCTATGAAAAGCAGAAGTCCTACCCCTCTTTGAGCTTTGACTCACATGAGTCCCGACCATTTTCTTTCTCTGATCTCTACTCTCTTTCTGCCTACTCTTGGCACGGACAATCTCCTCCGCACGGTAGGCTGAATCGACTATCTCCAAGAGAGAGAAGCTGGGTGTGACCGTCATATACCTCATAATGTTCAAGTTAAGGCCATCCACAAACTTGAACCTCAATTGTTTCGGTGTCGCTAAATCGGGGACAAAAGCTGCTAATCTCCTCAATTCTATCTCGTACTCCGCAACTGACCTAGTCCCCTGCCGCAAGTGGAGGAACTCTGCCCTCTTGCGGTCTTGCTGAAACTCTAAGAAGTACCTGCAGTCAAACTCCCTTAAGAAGTCCTCCCACCGCAGTGGCTCGGTAGCGTCATCACAGATAGTCTCCCACCAAGTGTGGACATCCCCATCTAGCAACCCTCCGCTACTCGTAACATGTACTCCTCACTCAACCCCAAGTCCGTCAAGATCCGACGGGTTCGGTTGACCCAGTGCTTAGTCACAGTGGCATCTTCGGGCCTTGCAAAGTCTTTGCATCCCAACTACCGAGCTTCCTTGACTAATTGAGTTAGCTCGTGGATGCGCCTAAGTATGGATAATGTGGTGTCACTTGGACAAGATACTGAAGAAGGACAGCCACCGATGGAAGATCTGGTGCCGCAGGAGTAAGCGCTGTCGTAGGAGTCGACGCGGCCATCGGTGGTGGTGGGGGTGGCATCTGGATCCCGTGTTTGCTGTACCACTTATACACCTGCCTAAATGCATCAAGTGGTGGTAGTAGAACCGTGGCTGTAGTAGCCGACTGAGAAGGCACTGGAGGGGGCGCACGTGATGAGGATGTATCCTCAGGCACTTTAGGTGGCTCAGGGGTGCAAATCTAGCGCCCCGTCTAGTTGTCATAGCTCTGTAAAGGAATAATATTCAATAGGCATGATTTAAGAATTATGATTAGTTACGAAGTAACTAACCCCTTAAAATGAATAAAATTATCGATTTAAGAATCGATGGAATTGATATGTTAGGTTAGATACGAATCGTATCTAACCCCCTAAAAATAAAGTAACTCATATGTCTAAGACCACGTACCGGGATCTCATGACTGTAAAGAAACTCTCATATGCATTGAGGACTTTTGAAAATGTATTTGGGAATATTTTCAAAACTTTTTTCATAAAACATAGCTCTCAACCTAGAGTTTTGATACCAATCCAACTGTCACGTCCCAATCCTTAATTGAAGGTCGTGAACAACCGCCCGTTACCCCGCATGCTGCCTATCACACGACACACATACCGAGACAATGCAAGTCTAACATCTTCACCTGTTTAAAACCTATTTTTCCTAAAAATATAATTTTCCAAGTAAAAGAATTTAAAATGCAACACTTTGCCTCAATGCATTAATATATAAAAATTTCGAGAGTTTCAATTTACATTCTTTATGACATAATTACAGTCATCCTATAAAATGTACATGGTCATTTTATGGACCTCAAGTATACATTATCCAATTTCATCGTGGAAGAATGGTTGGTACGATACACAAAACTCGACATCTCCAAATATATGTAAAGTGTGTCGAAAGTCTCTCGACATGTCTTCCTGCCAAATCTATCATCATACAAAAGTGAGGGGTGAGTATTAAGAAAAATACTCAGTGAGTGAGGGGATCGATATTATATTATCAATAGTATGTGTGAGCATGGAGTGTCAAAGCACATTTTAAAACATGATGATATTATAAATCGAGCATGACATTTCCATAAATCATGTAATCATGTATCATACATCATAATATCAACATATGCATCCCTTAACATTTCGAAATCATTTAGAGTTTACCAATAAAATATCCTCGACAATGGTCTATCGCGACTAATGACAAGTGCATGGGGTTTTTTTTTTTTTTTTTCATATGCAAGTATAAAAACATTTAGCTCTTTACCCCAATGTTGGCCACGAGTCTCACCAAGTGCTAGATAGTGGCAGTGCAAACTTCTTCCCCTTACGGTTCAACGGGCTAGCCCATATCTATGCGCTTATATATAATCAATCATTTATAGAACCTTGCCTGGTGCTAGACAGTGGCGTCACACATGTCCTCCCCGATTTGGTTCAACTGGCTGCGACTATACATATGACATTTGGGGATATCACTTGCAAAAGCGTATCCGGACACACATGGAGTGCCTCTACAAATGCCCTTCATAGCTACAGTAGTCCACTAGGGACATCATCACGTCACAAGTAGGCATCCGACTTACACATTTCATTAAACCATTTCAATTCAGCGTGCCAATGTAATGGAAGCATATAAATCATATGAAGTTTTTAAAGAGTGGCACAATGTCATTTCAACACGATTCATGGATGCATATCATTTGAATCAATCCTTTGAGACACTCCAATGATCACAAAGAGAAGCATTTATAACATAGACCAAATCTCATGCTTTCACACAAATAATAAAATATGTCATTTTGAATAGCTATAAAACATGAATTTTTGCTTAATAAAAAACATAATGTCAAAATCATACTCACTATATATGGGAGGGTATGTAACTCCATAAAATGCATCACGATGTGTAAGAAATGTGCTTCTCTCGTTTGACCACCAAGCGTGTCACTACAATGGCAACACATAATATGTATAAATTTTTTAAGATTTCAAATGCTCATTTCCAAAGGCAGACAATTCAGCCTGTAAGCATCAAGATTCTGCATGTTTAAGATTTTAATTCCCTTTTTCACATTGTACATTCCAAAATCTTTAAAATGCGCATTTTCTCATGCATGTATTCTCGGTCTCAATGTTTCCTATACCTTTCTAACAAAACAATGCCACTTTAAACTACCAAAATCATCACTCCCGCATTCTCTCTCTGTATACCCAAAACAGTTCGAAAAATTTCAAAATTTAGTATGCTCAAAATCTCACCTCCTTTATATACAAAATAGTCCCATCCACTTTGCACATTTCAACAAAATTTCGGTATATCCATATTTTCATTCTTCAAGCATAATCATCATATTTATCCCGGCAATCATACATGTACAAATTAATTACCCTTAACCAGAATTTTGTACACTTACTTTACATTTTAAACTCATGCTCATTAACATACACACCTTATAACTTCACCACAAACGTTGACAAATAGAAATCTAAATTGTCAATTTAGGGTTCTCCCTAGAATTTCCTATACATAACTCACCACATACACACACTTATCATTATTCAAAATTTTCTGCACATATGTTTTGCATTAAGAAAACACAACTCTCAGCTAGTAAACAGGATTGGTCTTACAAAAATCATCCTCAGCCACCAAAAAATTTCTACATCTAAACCTCTCGGTTTCTCCTCACATCCTCATCATTTTCCTTGGACTTTTAGTGAATCCCTTTGCATACCTTTTTTCCACATCATTTCAATCAACAACATACACATATATTCATCATTTTTACATTAGAATTCTGCACATATGATTAACATTTTGAAAACTAAATTCTCAACTCACCAAGGATTGTGCGAACTCTCATGCTCAATCCATTTTCAATCTCATTTTTTTTTTTAAAAAAATGATTATTTTGGGTCAATTTGAAAAAAATTCGAGAGGAAAAATTTTAAAAATTTCTTGGAAAACATGCAAACAAAGGTAAAACTGACTCTGATGTCAAATGTTAGGATACATATCAAATCTAATGCATGCTTCTAATGCAAAATTTGAATCAAAATAAAGTGAAAATGAAAAAAGGAATTTAGGGTTACCTCTGACTATCTTTTCTCTTCACTTCTGTGATGAGTAAAGGAAGGAGTTTATATAGATTCTCAATCATCAAAGAATCCTTAAAATCTTATAATTGTCTCTCTAAATTATTGTTGGATGTTATAAGAAGATAATTAAATATTTAAAACGGAAAAACAAAGATTAATTGTGTGAAGAGTTGAACGGGCCACCACAATCTAGCGAAATGCAATCCAATTCAAATTCTTTCCATTCTTTATCATATTTAATCTTTTTTCAGTTATATTTTTTATATTAAATCAATTTTGAATGCATTAATTCATTAAATTTGAATTTAAAAATTCCTAACATACTCTTAGTGAGAAAAATATGAACGTTAGGATGTACATGATGGATATAGAAGAAAGGATCAAGAAGTCATAAACTAATCTCTGTAGGCAATTTATTGAGCTCTCCATCAAACTAAAGGTGATATGATACCAACTTGAGTTTCAATTTGGATATTACATCAACAAAGAGGCTTGGGAGCAGAAAAGATGACAAAGAATATGCCTTACTATCCTCTGGGTAGGCAGGGCCTAAGCCAATGTTATCAATGTTGAACTGGATAGTGAAGTGGTGGTTCACTGACTCCCAAGTTGACCGGTGTTGAACCGATGGTTTAATGCTAGTCAATAAATGGATTTGAAGATAGAAAGTATGGATGATGATGCCCCATCATCGACATTTCATCAACTTGCTTTGAAACCTTAAACTTGAAGATTTTGTTTGAGGTTGATTCGAAAATTGGACATGGACCTTGTTGGTTGATAATTGCATTTATTTGTTGGAGTGGTTATAGGTTGTTGTTCACATGAAGATAGTTGTCCCTTTATTTACTCATTGTTGGCTAGTAGAATAAGTTTGAAAGTAATGGCAAAAATATCTGACATTAGTTGATAATTTTTAGTTTTTTAGTTTCCTTGTAAGCCTATATATAGGTACTTTTGGTTCTGGAACATCGCACGTTCAAAAAGAAGAAAACAACTAACATTTCTGTTCTGATCATCCTCCCCTGTTTTCTCTTTGCTTGTTTAGTATTTTGCTATTCCAAAATTCCCAACATTTGTGGAATCAGAGCAGGTTGTGAGGTTTATTTTTTGTCAGAGAAGGAGAGAAATACCATGGCCTCTAGTAGAAACTCAATCAGTGTTTCTCAGCCTATAATCCCCATTTTCAATGGACAGAGCTATGAGTTCTGGGGCATCAAAATGAAGACTCTATTTAAGTCTCAAGACCTTTCGACTTGGTATAGAATGGGTTTGCTGAACTAGATGAAGAGAACCAATTCAAGGAAAAGAAAAAGAGGGATGCAAAGGCATTTTTCTTCATTCGACAAACATTTTATGAGATATTTTCTCAAGAATTGCAATAGCAGCTACTTCAAAGCAAGCATGGACAATTTTACAAACTGAGTTTCAAGGCTCATCAAAAGTAATAGCTATGAAACTCCAAACTCTACAGCATGAGTTTAAGACCATGCTCATGAAAGGTAATGAATCGTTTCAAGAATTCCTGTCTAGAGTAGCAGGAATTATTAATCAAATGGGGTCATATGGAGACCAAATTTAACTGATCAAACTATAGTTGCAAAAGTTTTAAGGAGTTTATGTCACGCCCCAACCTGCAGGTCGAGCACGTGAACAGACCGCCGCGACTCCTTGAGGCACAAGTGTGCCCTACTCACACGTCGAGGTGACGCAAGGCTAATATTATGACCCTACTCAATATCATTAAGTTAAAATCATACAGCGGAAGATTTAAAAAAAAGATAATTTTCAATAAAAATTTTCTTTAAAACATTTACCTCCAATTTACATATAATATCTATATGCATGGTCCAATCGTAAACAAAAATGGGTATGATCACTCACCCGATAGCGTCTCTCAGTAAAACTCATGGGATAGTACCTCAATATAAGTCAAGTATAGTATAAGCTGAAAATATTACTATGAAGGTGAGTATAATCCACATACTCAGTGAGTGAGGTGCAATATTACATAATGACAATAAATGAATTTGTGAGAGTGACAAGTTAAAACATCATTTCAAATTCTTATTTCATTCATTTGCAAATATATCATGTAATTCAAAATAATATGCATCCTTATCATTAAATCATACATCAATGGGGTGTCAAAAATGTATTCTACCTATAGTTTGGCCTAATTAGGATAAAATCCACCAAGGGGTCACCACAATATCATAAGAATAAAACACATATATCTTCCCCCCTTCCCTCGGTCTTGACACGGTCCTCACGGGTGCTCGTCTATTGGATCCGTTGCCCAGAGACAGGGGACTCAAACCCCTGCTCTCGTGTTACCCACCACGTCACCCCGTCGGGTAAACGCTCAATATCGTGGCAGGGAGTGCGCTATAGTCACTATGCACCATCCCATAATCATACACATGTGTCATATATCATCATTCATAAATCTTTACTTGTAATAAAAGCACAACACTATCAAGTTATCATAATATCATGATGCAATTTTCACATAACATCATTTCAAGATATGCCACAAACACTAAAACATTTCTAAATCACATTTCAAAATTTATTTATAAAAATCATGATCAAAACTATTTTTCATTTAAAATCAAAAATAGATCGTCCCACTCACCTCGATTGGGGAGGGTACGCCACTCCCTTTAATTGTCCTCGTTTCTCAAACGAGTCACTCCTCGAACGAAAACATAACCCTACACTTAAATTAAATAATATATATTATTTGTCAATTCAAAAATCATATTGTTGGTCTACAAAATACGTATGGAAATATTTTCTTTAAGGTAAAATCTCAAATTCCATACTTAGAGAAAAATTTTTACAAAACCTATCACGCGCAGGTTTAGTAAAATCATTATATTTTCTAAAATCTTAATCAGATTCAAATGATTTAAATTTTTTCTTAAGCTAAGATATATATTTTCAACTTTTATGTTTAGACTAACTTCAAATTCTGAACACACAAATTTATAAAAATTTATCACTTTTTCAGTCTAAGTTCCTAAAACCAATTCTGCACAGTTTTGGTAGAATTTCCATATCTCCCAATATACTTCTCCGATTTAAGTAATTTTTATCTCAAATTAAAGATAAGACATAAATCTAAAACTTTTTAGTTTTTGTCATCCTTATATTTTAAATTTATAATTTTGTAAAATTCAATTTTCATCTCAGTTTCAGTTTTAGAACTACTTCTGTATAGTTTTAGTAAAAATATCATAACTTTCTGCATACAACTCCGATTCAAGTGATCTTTATCTCAAATTAAAAATAAGACAGATACCTAAAACTTTCATTTTTGATATTTCTCCAAATTCTGAACAGAAGATACCTCAACAATTCATAAAAGTTACTAGTCGTACACATGACATGAAATATAATTTGTGAAACATGCTAAATTTCCAAAAATCACCAAAAATCGATTCATTCATGAATTACTTCACATGATACACCATTTTAAAGCTTAGGGAGTATAGGTTATAGAAAAATAAATATCTTAGATTTTTGATTTCTACAGAATGAGATATTCTAAGAAAACTATACAAGACTCAATCTAGAAATCAATATCTAGCATGCTAGTATGGATACCAAAGTAACTACTCATCAAATAATTTAATCTTAGCATAAGTTAGAATATGTTATTTCCTTTGTAATATCTCTTGCTAATAATATATATCACCAATCCTTTTGAATCTTTGAATTTTATCACCTTAGAAAAATTAAATCACAATGACAATAAATTTCTTATACAATACCTCTATACTTCCAATTGAAATTCAAGAATTCTCGAAAATGTTCTTACCTCTTTGGCTCCATAGTTGAACTCAAAAATGGGATTGGTCTCTATAAATTTCGTGCAAGGGGTGGTTTGAATAAAGAAATGAGCCAAACTCTTCTTAAACAAGTTCTTTTTATAAATCTAGCCAAATATCCTTAACTATCGGATCATTCCATGCATTATCTTGACTTTCCACTTGTCCTAACACTTAAACGATGCAATTATTAATTCAAGCAACCTCCATGCACTCCACCAAGTGTATTTGGATGTCCATGTCAAGGGGGAGAAGTGTCACAAGGTAGAACAAGCTATTTTGTTAGTTTTCATGTAAAAAATTATTCCCAATAAGATTTTATGCATAAATTTCTATCTAATGAGTTTTCTTGAATGTGAAAAATCCTATGTGGTCACTAACCAACCTTGCTTGCCTCTTGAACAATCATTTGGCTCCAATTGTCCATCCTTGAGTGGTTTATAACTTAGTCCCTTAACTTTCCTTAATTGCATTTAAACCCCTAACTTTTAATAATTTGTATTTTTGGTTCCTATGAAATTTTGTTTGAAATTTCTTAAATATGTGAAATTTCATTTAAATATCTTTATTTAAGTGTGTAGGCCTTCTCTTAGCTATTTTTGACTTCTTTAGGCCTTACCGGCACTTTTCGAGAAGTTTTTCAGCTTACCGATAAAATTTTCGGTTTTAACGATTTTGAGGCAAAATTTCAAAATAAATAAATAGATAATTAAATAGATATCTCAAAGGGATGATATATTTAGAATCATGAGGAGTAGTACATGATATACAGTCACCGAAAATCGATGTTACAATTCCTAACCCTCTAATAAAAAGTTTCGTCATCGAAACTAAACTGAAACTATGCAGCAAATAGTTGGGGGTACTGTCTCCTCATAGTCTCTTCAGGCTCCCAAGTCTGCTCCTCGACTTGGTCGTTCCTCCAAAGTACTTTGACCAGGGGAACCTCCTTGCTCCGTAGCTTTTTGGTCTGTCTGTCTAAGATGGCTACGGGCTGGACGGGGAAACTCAAGTCATCGCTCAACTCTATCGGTGGAGGTTCCAATACATGGGAAGGATCAGGAAGGTACTTCCTCAGCATCGAGATATGGAATACATCGTGAATCCGTGCTAGCTCAAGTGGTAAGTCTAATCTATATGCCACTTTCCCAATCCTCTCAAGGACTCGGAAAGGTCCAATATATCTGGGGTTAAGATTTCCCTGCTATCTGAATCAGATCATCCCCTTCTAAGGGGATACCCTAAAAAACACCACGTCTCCCTCTCCGAACTCCAAAGATCGCCGTCGTCTGTCTGCATAGCTTTTTTGCCTATGCTGGGCAGCCTTCATCCGAGCACGAATGACCTTCACTTTCTCTTAGGTCTCCTCAATCAAATCTATACAATCAAGCTGTCTCTCCCTGACCTCATCCTAACATAAAGGTGTCCGGCACTTTCTCCCGTATAGGGCTTTATATGGTGGCATCTCAATACTAGTCTCGTAACTATTGTTGTAAGCGAACTCAATTAATGGGAGTTGCTGGTCCCAACTTCCCTTGAAGTTCATGACACAGGATCTCAACATATCCTCTAGTGTCTGGATGATCATCTCAGACTGACCATCCGTCTGGGGGTGAAATACAGTACTGAACTTCAATCGGCTACCCATGGCCTCTTGGAACTTCGGCCAAAATCGAGAAATAAAACATGGGTCTCTGTTCGATACAATGGACACTGGAACTCTATGTAGTCGAACTATCTCACTAATATACAGGTGAGCCAAACCCTCTAGTGGATAGCTACTGCAGATAGGAAGGAAATGTGCGGACTTGGTGAGTCTGTCTACGATCACCCAGATAGCATCGTGTCATGCCGAAGTCCATGGAAGACCCATTACAAAATCCATGGTGATGTGTTCCCACTTCCACTCAGGAATGGGAAGCGGTTGTAGTGTGCCGGCGGGCCACTGATTCTCAGCCTTCACCTGCTGGCATACTAAGCACCTGGCAATAAAACTGGCTATCTCACACTTCATGCCTGCCTACTAGTAACTTTCTCAAATCGTCCGGTATATCTTTGTGCTACCAGGATGCATAGCATAGGCTGAAGAGTGAGCCTCCTCCAATATGACACGTCTAAGATCATCATCCTTGGGAATACAGATACGTCTCTTAAGAACTACTACGCCATTATCCCTGACTTTGAAGTCTCCGCCTTCCCCTTTGTTAATCCTCTCAGTAATCCCCTGAAACTCCTCATCAGTAGACTGAAGTCTCCGAATGTGGTCAAGTAGAGTTGGTCTCACCTCAAATCTAGCCAAAAGTGTTCTAAATTCATCTGTCGTCAGTCTAACTCCAAGTGAGTAGAGTCTAATAAGACATGAGAGATATGAACTCTCAGTGGGTGCTGACGATGATGACTTGTGGCTCAGTACATCAACAACAACATTTGCTTTCCCTGGGTGATAGTTAATAATCAGATCATAGTCTTTGAGAAGCTCCAACAATCTCCTTTGCTTGAGATTGAGCTCCCTCTGAGTGAGTAGGTACTTCAAGCTTTTGTGATTTGTATATACCCGACAAGTAACTCCGTATAGATAGTGTCGCCAAATCTTCAATGCGAACACAATAGCAGCAAGCTCTAAGTCATGGGTAGGATAATTCAGTTCATGCCTCTTTAGCTGTCGGGAGGCATAAGCGATGACTCGCTCCTTCTGCATCAGGACACAACCTAATCCCTATCGGCTGGCATCGCAGTATACCTCGTACTCACAATCGCTAGTAGGGAGAGCGAGGATGGGTACTGACGTTAGTCACTATTTGAGCTCCTGAAAGCTCGCCTCACAGCGGTCATCCCAAACAAACTTGACCTCTTTCCGCGTCAAGTTGGAGAGTGGAGCGGCAATCTTGGAGAATCCCTCTACAAACCTCCGATAATATCCTGCCAATCCAAGAAAACTTCGCACTTCCGTAACGCTTCGTGGTTGTTCCCATTTCAGAATAGTCTCAACTTTCTTCGGGTCCACAAAGATACCGTCAGCCGAAACCACATGACCCAGAAAGTCAATCTCTCTCAGCCAAAACTCATACTTGAAGTATTTGGCATATAGCTCCTTCTCACGGAGTGTCTGTAGTATAAATCGTAGGTGCTCGGAATGCTCCTCATCACTCCTCGAATATATAAGAATATCGTCAATGAAGACGATGACAAATCTATCCAGGAAGGAGTGGAATACTCGATTCATCAGGTCCATAAAAGCTGCCGGAGCATTAGTCAGCCCAAATGGCATCACCAAGAACTCAAAGTGACCGTACCGAGTCCTGAAGGCTATCTTGGGAACATCATTTTCCCTGATTTGTAGCTGGTGATATCCAGATCTCAGGTCAATCTTAGAGAAAATCCAGGCTCCCTACAACTGATCGAACAGATCATCAATCCGAGGCAACAGATATCGATTTTTGATGGTCACCCGATTCAATTGTCAGTAAGCGATGCATAGTTTGAGAGTGCCATCCTTCTTTCGGACAAATAATACCGGAGCTCCCCAAGGTGAAATGTTCGGTCTGATGAAGCCCTTATCCAATAATTCTTACAATTAGACTTTTAGCTCTTTTAACTCTGCCAGGGCCATCCTGTATAGCGAAATGGAGATAGGTGCGGTGCCTGGTGCCAAATTAATGGAAAAATCGAACTCTCGGATTGGAGGTAATCCAGGTAGCTACTCAAGGAATACATCAAGAAACTCATATACCATTGGGACATCATTTATTCTTGGTCCCTCTACTGTGGTGTCAACAATATGCGCCATATATGCTATACAGCCCTTACTCATCAATCTGTGGGCCTCCAAAGCTGATATCACACAATTCGGGAGGACCCGTCTAATTCCATGGAAAACCAATACTGGACACCCTGGTCTCCGAAATTCGATTGTCTTAGCAAAACAATTCACTGAAACTCTATGCCGGTGTAGCCAATCCATACCCTGGATGGCATCAAAGTCCCGTATGTCTAGTGGAATCAGATTTGCTTTTAACACTGTACTCTCCACCTTGACTTCACAGTCTCAGTACACCTCCTTCCTGACAATCTGCTCCCCTAAGGGAGTAATGACTAGCAGCACTTTATCTAGTAGTACTAGAACCTTGTCAGTGTAGTGAGCGAAGTCCGCGCTCACAAAAGAACTATTCGCCCCAGTGTCAATCAACACACGGGCGTCTCTTCCGAAGATAATCATAATGCCTATCATCCAAATTTATAAAGTCCATTAGCCCAATATCATCAAAATAAATAAAAATTACTTAAGGATAAAACCGCAAAATGGATATATATATATCATCTTTAAAGTTCAGCAAAATACATCATAGTCTAGAATTCTTGTACATCATCAGGATGAGGAGTGGGGGAGCACCTGTTACTATGTCTGGACTGGCCTGTGCCTCCTCTTTGGTCATAGCATGTAGTCTAGCCTACGTTCTGGGCTACTGATGAGGAGGTAGAGTAGGCATGTTACTCCCAGTAAAAGACTTCCCTGCGATACTATGAGGAGGTGCCGTAGAAGGTGCTGAGCTGCCCCTGGGGCCATAAGGAAAGCTCTGATCTGGGGCATGACTGTACCCCTCAGCTCGTAGGTCGGGACAATGGTCTTTGAAGTGTCCTTCCTTTCCTCACTGGTAACATCTGCCATAGAATCGACATGAGTTTGTGTGTGCCTTTTTATAAATCAGGTAGGACCTCTTCTGCGCTCCTTCAGTCCATGGCGCATTGCCCAAGTTACCTCCTGGTATACTCATCGATGCTGATGACTGCCCATACTGTCCATGAGGTGTGGTCCCGGGCCCTTGTTTAGGGTCGTCGCTGTATGAACCTCGGCCTCTGCTCCTCTTGGAGCTCTGTCCCTACCCAAATCCTGGCCTCTTCCTTTGATCTTGTTGGTCGTGAAGTTTGTTCCATTCATTGTTCTGCTCTGCTCTCAGTGCCCATTGCAGAACTCTAGCATATGTATCCTCCTCGGAGATTGTCATCTGGTCTTTGATGGTGAGATTTAGTCCATGTTCAAACTTGAATCTCCTGGTCTCCTCAGTCGCCACCAACTCTGGAAAAAATGCCGCCAGTCTGTGGAACTCAGTCTCGTACTCTGATACAGATTTCTGCCCTTACTTCAACTCCAGGAACTCTCACCGCTTCATGTCACGGTCGAACATTGTGTAATACTGGGAATCAAACTCCCTCAGAAAGTCACCCCAAATTAGCAGCTCATCCGCTCTATCCTTGACGCCATCTCACCAGTCACGGGTGTCATCCTCTAGCAGTCTGACTGCTATCACAGCTTGAGTTTATCCTCAACTCCCATGTCCTCCACAGCCTCTTTGACCCGTTTGAGCCATTTCCTAGCCACAACGGGGTCGTGGGTCCCAGAGAAGGACTCACACCCTAGACTCCTAACCTCTCTTAGCAAAGTGGAGACCTTTATCATTTGCTGAGTAGTCGGCATAGTCGTCAACGTAGGAGAATACCAAATGGGAGGTAACAAAAGAAGTAGTCGAAAAGGTATTAACCAAATGGGAGGCCAGGTCCTAGCATTGTAGGATGCTCTTGAGCAGAAGGAGAAGGACGCCAAGGCAGGGAATGCCTCAATCACTTTGCTCGCTAAGAGGGATGAATAGATCGAGCGTCTTCAAGAGGACTTGGCCATGTCTCGGAAGCATTGCGGGGAGTAGGAGGCTGAGACGCAGCTCCGCTAGGCAAGTCTAATAACTGTTGAAACATTATTCCGATTACAGGAGGAGTCTCTCCGAGCAGCTGAACAAAGGATATCTGATCTTAAGGGGTCCATTACTAGGGATGTAGCAACCCTCAGAGATTCTCAATGTAGGTTGCTTGAAAGGTTGAAAAGTGTTAAGGCGATAGCTCGCCAAGTCAGAATATATGATGCTTTGCCTCTTCTCGAAAAGACAACGGGTTGAGTAGTGATGGATCAAGATTCGGTTCCTACAGCTCTAATCAGTGATCACACTGGATTGGCCAAGACTCAAATGGCTATGGAGTCTTCCACTCGGGAGGTTTTGACACTTCCCCCAGTTCCTTTTGATTCTGTGTAACTTTTATAGAGCTTTTTGTATAATTGTATCATGTGTACGTCTCACGAAAGATATTTCCTTAATTGTCTAGATGGAAATATATTTCATTTGCTTGTTCTTAATGCGACTTGTTACCTTTGATAATTCCTAGATCAATCGGCCTAAGGGAGGTCATTAGCTTACCCAAGAGTGTATCTTCTTCATTTGGAAATTCGTTAATCGAAATGTGCTTGTCCTTCTGGAGACTAGATTCCATCAGTCCTTTCGATGATTTTTGTACATGAGATAGGTGGAATGTCATTTGCTAGTGGGGGTTATATGTTCTGTGAGCCTCGGAGGTAATGTTTTCACTAGGAGAATACCCTCTGATAGTAAACCAAGCTGACACAAATCTATTCGAGGACATAGGTCACATCGATAGACCAGGGCATCTAAGGTTCGTTAGGGGGGATAGATCCCAATGGTAGATCAGGGCGACATAGGCTCATTCGGGGAGATAGGTCCCATTGGTAGGTCAAGGCGGCATAACTCCGTTCGAGGAGATAAATCTCATTGTTAGATCAGGACAACGTAGACCCGTTTAGGGAGATAGATCCTATCGGTGGATTAGGACGATATAGGCCCGTTCAAAAAAATAAATCCCAGTGGTAGGTCAGGGTGACGTAAATCCATTCAGAGAGATAGCTCCCGTCGGTAGATTAGGGCGACGTAAACCCATTCAGGGAGATGGATCCCATCTGTAGATCAGAGCAACGTAGGCCCATTCGAGAAGATAGATCCCATCAGTGGATTAGGGCAACATAGACCCATTCGGAAAGATAAATTCTATCAATAGGTCAGGGCGACGTAGCCCCGTTCGGGGAGATAGATCCTATTGGTGGATCAAGGCGACATAGACTCGTTTGGGGAGATAGAACCCATCGGTAGATCAAGGTGACGTAGGTCCATTTAGTAGGCACATTCGAGGAGATAAATCCTATTAATAGGTCAAGGTGACGAAAGCCCACTCAGGGAGATAGATCTCATTAGTGGATCAAGGCGATGTAGACCTGTTCGAGGAGATAAATCCTATCAGTAGTTCAGAGTGACAGACCTATTTGGGAAGATAGATCTTATCGGTGGATCAGGGTGACATAGGTCCATTCGAGGAGATAGATCCCATCGGTAGGTCAAGACAACGTAGGCCTGTTCGAGAAGATAGATCCCATCAGTGGATCAGGGTGATATAGGCCCATTCAGGGAGATAGATCCTATCGGTAGGTCAGGGTGACATAGGCTTGTTCGGTGATTTTATTAAGCACATTTGATTCATTCGAATGCATTGTCATGAAAGGAGCCTAGTAATAAGTAGTGTAAACATTAAATGATAGGAACTATTTCTTATGAGACACCATGAAAACGATCGCTAAGAAAAAAGAGATCCAAAGTTTACTCGAGGAGAAGCGTAGAAAACTTTGGGTCATAAGCTGGAATGACACTGGTAGGAATGTAAAGCTTATGTAAATATTGTTTGTCATAAATCTAGAGGATTATTTTGTCTAATCTGTTGTGCAACGGACAATCGTTTTGTTGGCCATTCGGTGCGTTCTCCTATGGCGGATCATACTAATTGGGGGAGGGAATGTCCTTTCCATTCTGATGAATCTTTACAATTTTTCGCTACGAACTAAGAATTCCAATTCATTTTTGAGTTTTTTACACTCATCCGTCATGTGGCCATATTGATGAACTTCTGCAGTTTACAACTGTGAACTAAAAATTCCAACTCGTCCCTAAACCTCTTGCACTCATCGGTCGTGTGACCATAGTCCCGATGGAAATGGCAGTACTTGGACTTATATTTCTTAGGATTTTCTTCTGTGGGACGAGGGGCCCACCTGACGTACAATTTATTTGTGATTTGATATAAAACCAGGCTCGGTGTCTTATTCAGTGGAGTGTAGATGCTAAACCTTCACGAGGGCAGAGCTCTTGGTTTACTCCTCTTTTGAAAAGGCTGGCAAGGTGATCGACTGCGTTCCTTTCTGCTAGGATGGCTTTTTCGTCGGTCGAACGCTTCCGCTTCTTCTGTTGTAATGTATTTTTTAGCTTGGGAGTAAAATTCTTGAATGGTCACCGGGTGTTATTTTGTAATGGAGGCTTTCATGTCGGAGGAGCGCAAGCCCGTTAGGAGAGCAACCAATGCAATAGAATGGTCCAAAGTGGGGACCTTTAATATCTCTATCTTAAATCTTTCCATAAAATCTCTTAGAGACTCGTCTTCTCGCTGCCACAAGAAAAGCAAGGAAGTGGATTTTCACTTGGCTTCTCGACTGATTATAAAATGAGCCTCAAACTATTGTCAGAGTTGGGTGAAGCTCTTGATACTGAATGACAGGAGAGATTTAAACCATGCCAGGGTATTACCCTTGAGAGTAGTGGGGAAGTGCTTGCACATCGTAGTGTCTGACAGATCTTTAGAGACTATAACTGTTATGAAGTGGACAGTATGGTCACGGGGGTCAGTTGTTCCATCATATTGCTCCATGGGAGGCAGAAGGATGTCTCTTGGCATTGGTTCTGAGAAAATCTTCAGATCAAAAGGTGATTCTCCCGGAGGGTGGAAGGGGTCTTCCCCTTTCTTTGTACCTGCCCTTTTAAGCTCAGTGGCTATAAGCTGTTTAACCTACTTCTTCAGATCCTCAGGATCATGTCAAGAGGTCACCTATGGTTCATAATTCGTAGGAAATACTTGTCTTGGTGGCCGTTCATAATCGGACTCTGCCGCAGATGAGTGGCCGTCTGACTCGAGGGCTCGACTGAGTCCCTCCAGTTGCTTGCTCATTTTTTAGAGTTTTGATTCCAATCTTTCCATCTGAGGCTGGCTTACTTGTTCTGGTGTTGGGGCCACGACCGGCTGTTCTTGGGCCGCGGGTTGTAAAACTTGCTCCGGATGGGATGGCCGAGGAGGAAACATATGGTCATGAATCGAGTGATCGGGTGTCGGAGGGAGGACAGATTCGGTAGGTATAGGGGTACGCCCTTCCACAGCAGGGGTGGCTCTCAAGGATGATTTGGTTCTCGGAGGCATGGTTTTCAGAATTATAGAAGTTGCTCTAGTCTATTTTCCCACGAATGGTGCCAATCTGTTGGAGGTGGGTTGTAGCTCTATAGATACCAGCTCCTTGTTGGCTTGAACGGTTGCCGTTGAAAAGATGTGAGACATGCAAGGGGAGACTCTGATGCTCAAGTCAAAAAGAGCGGTTTTCAAAGGTAAAGAAATAGACTGAGAGCTCAAAGAGGAAGAAATTTCCTGTGATTAGAGTACCCGATATGTAAGGCCAAGGGAGCGTACCTGGCTTGGAGGGTTTTAGGATATCTTATACATGTGAGAGTCGTACATAGTGGGGGTGCTTTAACCCTATTTTCCTTATCGAGCCGATCCAGAAATCTCGAGAGTTCAATATTCCGAATTGGTCGTGATACTCATCCTTTGGGGAACTTTCGTTTTCTGGAGAGATTATTTTCTTAACTGAAAGATCCTAAAGATACTACTCTTAAATAGGAAATCAGAGCTATTAGGATATTTTGACCTTCCCTTAGAATCGTTAGAGCTGTTGGCTATCGATCGGTCATTTGGCAGATGAAAGGTCTTTGGGGTTCGTTTGTTCGATAGACCAATGATTGAATACCCGATCGGGGAGGTTATTTTCGCTTGATGAATCACGTTTAGTAAGCGGTGCAACTGAGCCCTTATCACTCGGGAGATCTAGGCAACTAAGGTCATTCGGTAGATAGTTATAGAGAATATTGAACATCGGTGGATAGCTGTCTTTTGTGGGTCTTGTGTGTGGTCCTTTCAAGAGCTGACCCTTCGAATTGGGTCTAGTGCTATGTCCCATCAGGATTATTTGCTTTTATTCTTAGCTTTTTTCTCTCTTTTACCGTTGAAGCTCTTCTTCAAGTGCGACGCATCTTAATGAAGGAAAAACAAATTTTAAGTCTTAGCTTTCTTGAACTCTGATGGGACCCTCTCTAAAAGGCTCGATACATAGTACGGAAGACGTTCAAAAGTCAGCATAAAGCCTTGATTCAATATATTCAATACACTTAAGCACAAATGAGCCTATGTCACCCCACTCCACCAATAGCATCTATCTCCCTAGCATCTATCTCCCCGAACGGGCCTCCGTCGCCCTGACCTTCCAATAGAATTCAACTCCCTTCATGGTATCCTATTCGCTACTCGGCTAGCCCTTAATGAGGTCTATACAATTTGATCCACAAGCACATTAGGTAAGACCAAATGACTATCTCTTTCATTCGACTAATGACTACGGAATACTTAAGGAACTGAGCACTTCGACTCCCGAATGGTAATATCCAACCGAATCTCATCTTGATTGGATTTGCTATTTTAGTACGAAACATATCTCTTGGATAAGAAAAGAAACCCTTGAAAATTTAATCGATAAGAGAAAAAATCTTCTCGTATAATTAAATTTCCTAAATGGTAATGACATCGTATTTTCGACATTTGAAACCCGAAATTTTCGAATCTCCTCAAAAGGAAACTAGGGTTGTAACGCTCTGAATGCACATGTCTCCTATGGTGCTTCATATAAAAACCTTTAAGACATCAAGACAGGTAAATTCTCTTAACTCAACACCCGACACATAAGTCATAGGGAGATCCGTCCTCCCTTCTCTTAGTCTGTTTCATTCAATTCGAAATCGCTCTTTCTGATTTGAGCGTCGGAGCCTCCCCCACGAAAACACATTCCGATAGTTTTTTATAGGTTTTCAACCTCTTAATCAAGCATTCATTCGAGTAATAAGGAGCCAGATCTGTAGAGTCAAGATCCACTTGCAATAGATTAATGTTGTTTGTAGGAAATAAACTAAAGAATCTCTATTGAGTCCTCAAGATTTCCAGACTGGTATGCCTCCAAAGCGGAGAACCAGAACTGTATCGAAGGCCGCATCTGTCATGGACAACCATCTTGCTACCCCCACAAACGTAGCCCATCCAATGGTGCCTACTCGCTTTACTGACAATCATCCCGCTCTTGCTCAACCTCCTTGCTCAGAGTAGGTTCCGCAACCTGTACCTCAAGAATGCCCAGTTGTGGCTTCCGTGCCAGTACCCCAAGATCGAGTCAGTTAACCCTAAATGGACAGACTAGAATCCAAGATTCAGGACATAAGCAAGTAGTTGGAAGGCCTTAGTCACGTCGTAAGGCCCGAGGGCCAGTCTTCTTCAGGAGAATCTGGGTATGTACGCCCCTGACGACGAATGCCATCGCTCAACTACGAGCCCTCAGTGACTTCTCACCATGAATTCGAAGACCTAAGAAGACAAGTTGAGTAACTTATTGTCGATGAACTCAAACGGGCCAATACTTGAGAAAACCAGGCCCCCCACTACTTTACTAATGTTTTACCTTTCGACCCAAAGGTCTCTTTAGAACTGATATCCCGTGATGTACTTTTGCCTCCCATGGTAAGGAATAACAGAACGACTGATTCTCGTGACCATACGACACACTTCGTAAAGGTAATGATCTCAAGAGACATGACGGATGCCGCCATATATAATTGGGAAGCCAGGTCCTAGCATTGTAGGATGCTCTTGAGCAGAAGGAGAAGGATGCCAGGGCAAGGAAAGCCTCAAGCACTTTGCTCGCTAAGAGGGATGAATAGATCGAGCGTCTTCAGGAGGACTTGGCCATGTCTCGGAAGCATTGCGAGGAGTTGGAGGCTGAGAAGCAGCTCCGCGAGGCAAGTCTAATAACTGTCAAAACATTATTCCGATTACGGGAGAAGTCTCTCCGAGCAGCTGAACAAAGGATATCTGATCTTGAGGGGTCCATTACTAGGGATGTAGCAACCCTCAGGCATTCTCAACGTAGGTTGCTTGAAAGGTTAAAATGTGTTAAGGCGATAGCTCGCCAAGCTAGAATATATGATGCTTTGCCTCTTCTCGAAAAGACAACAGGTTGAGTAGTGATGGATCAAGATTCGATTCCTACAACTCCGATCGGTGATCACACTGGATTGGCCAAGACTCAAATGGCTGTGGAGTCCTCCACACGGGAGGTTTTGACACTTCCCCCGATTCCTTTTGACTCCGTGTAACTTT
Source organism: Dillenia turbinata (assembly GCA_037126225.1). Taxonomy (NCBI): domain Eukaryota; kingdom Viridiplantae; phylum Streptophyta; class Magnoliopsida; order Dilleniales; family Dilleniaceae; genus Dillenia; species Dillenia turbinata. The sequence goes on along the minus strand of JBAMMX010000007.1, from coordinate 16,356,843 downwards.
TATAGAGCTTTTTGTATAATTGTATCATGTGTACATCTCACGAAAGATGTGTCCTTAATTGTCTAGATGGAAATATGTTTCATTTGCTTGTTCTCAATGCGACTTGTTGCCTTTGATAATTCCTAGATCGATCGGCCTAAGGAAGGTCATTAGCTTACCCAAGCGTGTATCTTCTTCATTTGGAAATTCGTTAATCGAAATGTACTTGTCCTTCTGGAGACTAGATTCCATTAGTCCTTTCGATGATTTTTGTATATGAGATAAGTGAAATGTCATTTGCTAATGGGGGTTACATGTTCTGTGTGTCACGCCCCGAATCGGGAATCGTGAACAGCCGCCCGTTACCCTGGATGCCGGTTGTATTTTTACCGAAAATCGGGCAGAACGTCCCCATAAATCAAAGGTCTCCCATATACAATTTCACCTGTTTAATCCTGTAAAATTCAAAATCATCCTGAAATTAAAATAAAAGGGCCATCCCGGCCTCACAACAACCCAACAACCACAGCAGATATCCAGGACAATACTAGGCTAAATAAACTATCAGCAATCCTAGCCACAAACCTCTACTATCATACCCAACTAGAGCATGAGCAGCCGCTACACCGAGCGGGCCTAAGTTTTTATACAATTTACAATAAATTTTCCAAGTATTATTCAAATACGTACAATTGCCTCAATGCAAATGAAATATGAGAGTTTCGGACCTCAACAAGACCTCGCAGGGTCGAAAATAAAATACGAAATTCATCTTTCAAATTTAACTTAAGATCTCACCGTCGTGAATCACCCAAATCCACCATCAAGCTATCAAGCCTCTAGAGCCAAATGCGTCGCCCTAGCACCATAATCCTGTCTGGGAAGGGAAAGAGGGGTGAGTACTCAGGGAAGAATACTCAGTGAGTAAGTGGGTCAATGTAATCGTGTAATATGGGGTGTGAAACTGGAGTGTCAAAGCATAAGTATACAAATCATATTTCAAATCATCATGTTTTTCATTTCAACAATATATCATTAACACGCATTATCAAGTCAAATATGCATCCAAAGCACTGTCATTAAAATTATAGAGCTGCCAGCCGAAAGTGTCCTGGCAGAGATCTACCTCGACCTATGACAGGCGCACCGGGGGTGTTATATGCCATTTTATTTAAAGTGCTCTCTACCCCGGCGTTGGCGACGGACCTCGTTCAGGTGCTAGACTTGGATAGCATTCAAATCCTCCCCCTTTCGGGTTCAACCTGGCTAGTACCGTATCGTAAATATAATCTCGACAACTCGTGGGATACCCCAGACCTAGGCATATCCGGACACCACCCAAGCTCCTCTCACGGTGTCCTTCGTAGCTACGGAACAATATATACCAAAGCCCTCAAGGCCAAAATCAATATCATATCAAACATGTGCCGTAAATCAGGTTCACAAACCAAATATAACATATAGCATAAAATGACACATTTTACATTTCAATTATATGGATGCATATTTTCATAATTCAACCAATTTTTTTGGATACTCCATCGGTTCACAAAAGTCAGTTCCAAAACCAGTCAAAACATTTCAAGCACACGATAAATCATACTCATTTATCAAAATATTGTAAAACAGGGTTTACATATTAAATAAAAATATTGAAATGAATCCCACTCACAATATGGGGGAGGGTAGCACACTCCCCAATAATACCACAAAGCGAAGAAAAAGTGTTCCCCTCAATCAAGACATCCAACACTTAAGAATGTATAAAATCAGCAAGTTTTAAACCTGCGCAGTTATAGGAAATAGGCTATAACTTCTAATACACCTTTACAAATCAAGGGTTTTCTTATTTTATTTTTAAACCTAAGGATGTCTAGTGTCTAAGGCAGAAAACCTCATGTCATTTGGAGCTGTGTAGAGAAAGTTATGTTAAAGGACTACATGTTGTTCAATTGACTAAAATGCATGTTTTTCACTTTCAAATTTTCAATGTCAAGTTAAGTCTTTTAGGCCACTACCTTAACTCTTCATATTTTGTTCATGCTTACAACATGTCCACAAGATTCAAGTGGTGGTACTCAACCAATCTTGCACAAAACTCACACCAATCCAATCTCTCACTGCACATAAGAGCCAGCATATACACCAACACACTCTTATTCAAAATTATTTATCAACTTCTTCTCTTCAATACACGAATACAATACTATACATTTATCATATAAATACAAACACATGCTTTTGCTCATTCTTTACAATTACACATTTTCATATCACTTTAACACACCAATATCACTATATATATGCATACACTTTCTATACCTTATTACATATACATATAAGCCTCCATTTTGCTTACTAGATTCATTCCCAATCTCTCCAATGGATTCGGTCAAGACATTTTTACATCCATATGCTCGCTAACCTCTATCCAAAATTCAGCATACATATATACATAATTCCTCACACTCATGGCCTTAATTTCACATACACATAGTCAATAACACATCATACTTCAATGCCAAATCCAGCACACACACAAGTACATCAAATCCACATTTTAACACTCAAAATCACATTAAAACCCATCAAATTTCATACCCAAACTTCTAAATTTTCCTGTACACGTTTTCTTAGGGTTTCTCCCCTCAATATGTGTTCATTTAAAAGTTAAATCAAACATTTACACAATCACCTTTCTAGATTCTCATTTCATCAATTTCATTCCATTTATAAATAATTAATCAAATCAAAATCAAGTCTGATTCAATCCTAAAACCAATCAAAATTGGAAATACGCTTAAAATAAATAAGTTTCCTACGAACTGGAAAAATCTTTGAAAAATTATACACTTTTCGATCCTTATCCGATTTCTTCAAACCATGTCATTTTCAAGGTATTGAAATCTATTTTCATAATATAGAAGTTGTATTTGACTTACCTATATGCAACACCAACTATAATGTAAAACAACACATCAATCCTTAGGCTCAAATCCCAAATTTTGATTGTTTTCATGCATTTGCCAAATTAAACTCTGAGAGAAATTATTTTAAACAAATCAAATCTAGAACAACTCAATTTATATAAAATTCTATACTTAACCTAAATAATCACATATAAAGTCAGACAATGCATTTAAATCTAATCTAAAATACATCCTAACATATACAATGCATTCTTATTCTAATTTATCCTAAATTCATCCAATGTATCGAAAGAATTTGTATTTTTACCTCACCTCGGGTTTCTTGGTTAGCAACCCTAACGTCTGTGCGCCTACAACTCAGTTCGGAATCCTGCAATGTCTCCAAATTGAAGCAAATTTTAGCAATTAGACTTAATCATTATGGAAATCAAAACCCTAGAACTAAGATCTAAACTCAGCCCTTACCTGCACACAGAAGGAATCGTAGCTCAGCTTAGGGTTTCTGACAGAGTGTTGTCATGGCAGAGAGCAGGGAAGGTTACAGAGAGGCTCTCGGCAGAGAGAGCAATGCCGCATGCGAGCAAGGAAGAGGGAGACAGGGGGACCGTCGCGCACGGGAAGGGAAGGTGAGCGTTGCAGTCGCGCGCACGCAGGGAGAGAGAGGTAGGGAGAAACAGAGAGAGAGATAGCGCGATAGAGAAGGAGAGATGGTGCGATAGAGAGAGGGAAACAAAGAGTGAGGTAGAGAAAAGCGGGCGGTGGCGATGGCGTTCGCGGCGAAGAGGATGGCGGAGGGAGTGAGAGAGCCGTGGGATGGAGGGAGTAGAGAGAGATCAAAACTGAGAGAGAGAAATAGAGATAGAGAGGAAATCGAAGGGAGAGTGAGAGAGAATGGGGTGGTCGGAGATGGCGGTGGATGAGTCGAGTGGGCGGGGCGATGGAAGCGGTGGATGGCGGAGGAGGAAAATCACGGGAAAGGATGAGAGAATAAGAGAGAGACGAAGAAGGAAGATTAGGGCTAAAAGCCCTAATTGAATTTGGGGCAAAACACCACGTTTTGCCCCTTCTCCTTTTTTTTTTTTTACAAATTAAATAAATTAATAAATATCAATATATATATTTTTATATCCACTTTTCTCTAGAATATAAATTTCATAGAATTGAGATTTACTACAAATTACGGACACAACATTTTAAAATATACCGAAAATTTAAGTTTAATACCCCAAAATCGAAAATCAATATAAAATTTAAAATTTTTCTATATATATATATATATATATATATATATATAAACAGAGAAAATATTTTTATAAATTTCAAGTACAGGAGTACAATACGGATACCGTAGTGTCGGTATTACACTGTGAGCCTCAGAGGTAATGTTTTCACTAGGAGAATGCCCTCTGATGGTGAACCAACCTGACGCAAATCTATTCGAGGAGACAGGTCACATCGATAGACCAAGGCATCTAAGGTCCGTTAGGGGGGATAGATTCCAACGGTAGGTTAGGGTGACATAGGCTCATTCGGGGAGATAGGTCCCATTGGTAGGTCAAGGCAACATAACTCCATTCGAGGAGATAAATCTCATTGTTAGATCAGGACAACGTAGACCCATTTAGGGAGATAGATCCTATCGGTAGATTAGGGTGACATAGGCCCGTTCGAAAAAATAAATCCCAGTGGTAGGTCAGGGCGACGTAAATCCATTTAGAAAGATAGCTCCCATTGGTAGATTAGGGCGACGTAAACTCATTCAGAGAGATGGATCCCATCGGTAGATTAGAGCAACGTAGACACATTCGAGAAGATAGATCCCATCGGTAGATTAAGGCAACATAGACCCATTCGGAGAGATAAATTCTATCAATAGGTCAGGGCGACGTAGACCCGTTTGGAGAGATAGATCCTATTGGTGGATCAAGGCAACATAGACTCGTTTAGGGAGATAGATCCCATCGGTAGATCAAGATGATGTAGGTCCATTTGGTAGGCACATTCGGGGAGATAAATCCCATTAGTAGGTCAAGGTGAAGAAAGCTCGCTCGGAGAGATAAATCCTATTAATGGATCAGGGTGATGTAGACCCATTCGAGGAGATAAATCTCATCAGTAGGTCAAGGCGATAGACCTATTCGGGAAGATAGATCCTATCGGTGGATCAGGGTGACATAGGTCCATTCGAGGAGATAGATCCCAACGGTAGGTCTAGACGACGTATGTCTGTTCGAGAAGATAGATCCCATCAGTGGATCAGGGTGATATAGGCCCGTTCAGAGAGATAGATCCTATCGGTAGGTCAGGGTGACATAGGCCTGTTTGGTGATTTTATTGAGCACATTTGGTTTACTCGAACGCATTGTCATGAAAGGAGCCTAATAATAAGTAATTTAAACATTGAATGATAAGAACTATTTGTTATGAGACACTATGAAAACGATCACTAAGAGAAAGAGATCCAGAGTTTACTCGAGAAGAAACGTAAAAAACTCTGGGTCATAAGCTGGAATGACACTGGTAGGAATGTAAAGCTTATGTAAATATTGTTTGTCATAAATCTAGAGGATTATTTTGTCTAATCTGTTGTGCAACGGACAATCGTTTTGTTGGCCATTCGGTGCGTTCTCCTATGGCGGATCATGCTAATTGGGGGAGGGAATGTCCCTTCCATTCTGATGAATCTTTACAATTTTTCGCTACGAACTAAGAATTTCAATTCATCTTTGAGTTTTTTACACTCATCTATCATGTGGCCATACTGATGAACTTCTGCAGTTTACAACTGTGAACCAAAAATTCTAACTCGTCCCTAAGCCTCTTGCACTTATCGGTCGTGTGACCATAGTCCCAATGGAAGTGGCAGTACTTGGACTTATATTTCTTAGGATTTTCTTCTGTGGGATGAGGGGCCCACCTGACATACAATTTATTTGTGATTTGATATAAAACCCAGCTCGGGGTCTTATTCAGTGGAGTGTAGACGCTGAACTTTCACGAGGGCAGAGCTCCTGGTTTACTCCTCTTTTGAGAAGGCTGGCAAGGTGATCGATTGCGTTCCTTTCTGGTAGGATGGCTTCTTCGTCGGTTGAACGCTTTCGTTTCTTCTGTCGCAATGTATTTCTCAACTCGGGAGTAAAATTCTTGAATGATCGTCGGGGGTTATTTCGTAATAGAGACTTTCAGGTTGGAGGAGCGCAAGCCCGTTAAGAGAGCAGCCAATGCGATAGAATGGTCTAAAGCGGGGACCTTTAACATCTCCGTCTTAAATCTTTCCATAAAATCTCTTAGAGACTCATTTTCTCGCTGTCGCAATGAGAGCAAGGAAGTGGATTTTCGCTTGGCTCCTTGACTGATTATAAAATAAGCCTTAAACTATTGTCAGAGTTGGGTGAAGCTCTTGATACTGAATGGCAGGAGAGATTTAAACCATGACAGGGCATTACCCTTGAGAGTAGTAGGGAAGTGCTTGCACATTGTAGTGTCTGACAGATCTCTGGAGACCATGATTGTTATGAAGTGGGCAGCATGGTTACGGGGGTCAGTTGTTCCATCATATCGCTCCATGGGAGGCAGAAGGATGTCTCTTGGCATTGGTTCTGAGGAAATCTTCAGATCGAAGGGCGATTCTCCTGGAGGGTGGAAGGGGTCTTCCCCTTTCATTGTACCTGCCTTTTTAAGCTCAGTGGCTATAAGCTATTCGACCTACTTCTTCAGATCCTCAGGATCATGTTAAGAGGTCACCGATGGTTCATAATTCGCAGGAAATACTTGTCTTTGTGGCCGTTCATAATCGGACTCCGTCGCGGATGAGTGGCTATCTGGCTCGAGGGCTCAACTGAGTCCCTCCAGTTGCTTGCTCATTTTTTAGAGTTTTGATTCCAATCTTTCCATCTGAGGCTGGCTCGCTTGTTCTGGTGTTGGGGCCACGACCGGCTGTTCTTGGGCCGTGGGTTGTAAAACTTGCTCCGGATGGGATGGCCGAGGAGGAAACATATGGTCATGAATCGAGTGATCGGGTGTCGGAGGGAGGACAGATTCGGCAGGTATAGGGGCACGCCCTTCTACAGCAGGGGCGGCTCTCAAGGATGCTCTGGTTCTCGGAGGCATGGTTTTCAGAATTACAGAAGTTGCTATAGTCTATTTTCCCATGGACGGTGCCAATCTGTTGGAGGTGGGTTGTAGCTCTATAGATACCAGCTCCTTTTTGACTTGAACGGTTGCCGTTGAAAAGATGTGAGACATGCAAGGGGAGACTCTGATGCTCAAGTCAAAAAGAGTCGTTTTCGAAGGTAAAGAAACAGACTGAGAGCTCAAAGAGGGAGAGATTCCATGTGATTAGAGTACCCGATGTGTAAGGCCAAGGGAGCGTACCTGGCTTTGAGAGTTTTAGGATATCTTATACATACGAGAGTCGTACATAGTCAGGGTGGTTCAACCCTATTTTCCTTATCGAACCGATCTAGAAATCTCAGGAGTTCAATATTCCGAATTGGTCGTGATGCTCATCCTCTGGGGAACTTTCGTTTTTTGGAGAGATCTTTTTCTTAACTGAAAGATCCTAAAGATACTACTCTTAAATAGGAAATCAGAGCTATTAGGATATTTTGACATTCCCTTAGAATCGTTAGAACTGTTGGCTATCGGTCAGTCATTTGATAGATAAAAGGTCTTTGGGGTTCATTCATTCGATGTCGATGGACCAATGATTGAATACCCAATCGGGGAGGTTACTTTCGCTTAATGAATCATGTTTAGTAAGAGGTGCGACTGAGCCCTTATCGCTCGGGAAATCTAGGCGACTAAGGTCCTTCAGTAGATAGTTATAGAGAACATTGAACATCGGTGAATAGCTGTGTTTTGTGGGTCTTGTGTGTGGTCCTTTCAAGAGCTGACCCTTCAAATCGGGTCTAGTGCTATGTCCCATCAGGACTATTTGCTTTTAGTCTTAGCTTTTTTCTCTCTTTTACCGTTGAAGCTCTTCTTCAAGTGCGATGCATCTTAATGAAGGAAATACAAATTTTTAGTCTTAGCTTTCTTGAACTCTGATAGGACCCTCTCTAAAAGGCTTGATACATAGTACGGAAGACGTTCAAAAGTTAGCATAAAGCCTTGATTCAATATATTCAATACACTTAAGCACAAATGGGCCTATGTCATCCCACTCCACCAATAGCATCTTTCTCCCAGAATAGGCCTCCATCGCTTTGACCTTCCAATAGAATTCAACTCCCTTCATGGTATTTCACTACTTGGCCAACCCTCAATAAGGTCTATACAATTTGATCCACAAGCACATTAGGTAAGACCAAATGACTATCTCTTTCATTCGACCAATGACTACCGAATACTTAAGGAACTGAGCACTTCGACTCCCAAACGGTAATATCCAACTGAATCTCATCTTGATTGGGTTTCCTATTTTAGTACGAAACATATCTCTAGGATAAGGAAAAAAACCCTTGAAAATTTAATCGATAGGGGAAAAAATCTTCTCGTATAATTAAATTTCCTAAATGGTAACGATATCGTATTTCTGACGTTTGAAAACCGAAATTTTCGGATCTTCTCAAAAGGAAACTAGGGTTATAACGCTCTGAATGCACACGTTTTGTAATACCGACACTACGGTGTTCGTATATTAATTCCGTTTTTGAATTTAATAAAATGATACTCAATTTATATATATATATATATATATATATATAAAATATTTAATTTTATTGATTTTCGATTTTGGGGTTTTTAATTTGAATTTTTGGTATATTTAAAGTATCCGTATTTTCGATTTGCAGTTTATCTTATTTTGTTAAAAAATTTGAAACCTTGAAAAATAAAGTGAGTATAAAAATATATATATATATATTTCATTTATTAATTAAATTACTTATTTATTCATTTATTTATTTATAAATCTATTTTTATAAAAATATATATATTAATAAATAATAATAATAATGATAAAAAAAAAATTCGAATTAGGGCTTATAGCCCTAATTCCTCTTCTCTCTCTCTACTCTCTCCCTCACCCGCCTTTTCATCTCCCCCTCCCGCGGCGCTTCCTCCTCCGCCACCGCCGCTGATCGCCGCCACCGCTGATCGCCTCTCTCTCTATTCCCTCCCTGCTCTCTCACTCTCTCTCGGCTGATCTCTCACCTTCTTCGCCTCCTCTTACGCGGATCTCCACCGCACCGCCACCTCCCTCCACCGTGAACAACCACACGCCTTCTTCTCTCTCTCTACCTCGCTATCTCCCTCAGTCTCTCTCGCTCTGCTCCTCCCTCTCCTGCGCGTGCGCGACTGTGCGCAACAGCGCGCGACAGTCCCTGCCCTCGCGCTCGCGAAACAGCCCTGCCCCAGCGTGCGCGAGACTGCTCCTGCGCGCACGCGACTATAGCGTGCGACCTTCCTTTCCCGTGCAGACGCAAGCACTTCTCTCCCTCTCGCACACGTGACGGGCCACAGCCTCCTCCCCTGTTTGCTCGACCGTGAGCTGTGCATTGTTGGGTTCTGCGATCATCGCAGGAGCTCCAACCAAGCCGTTAGTGCAGACCTCAAAAACCCTAGGCCCAAGTTCACTCCTGCGCAGGTAATGGCTGATTTGTCTCTGACCATGGTTTTAGGGTTTTGACTTGGTATTAATTCCTACGTTATGTGTCGATTTAAAATGTAGATCTCGGAGTGAACTAAGAAGCCGTTGAGACGAGGAAATCGTAAACTACGCAAAACCCTAGGTGAGGGAAATGCAATTCTTTTGGACATTTGAATTATTTTTATTGAATTTATGATTGAAATTAGAATTGGAAACTATATGTATGCTTTGAAATAAGTTCAACTCAAAGGAAATGTACTTTCCTGCAATTTCATATAGGTTAAGTATAGAATTTTATACGAAATTGAGCTGTTTCGGATGATAGAATTGAGTTAAATTGATTTAAATGGTTGCACTTAGAGTTTAATTTGACGAATGCATGAAAACAGTCAAAATTTGGGATTTGACCCTAAGGATTGATGCGTTGTTTTACATTATAGTTGATGTTGCATATAGGTAAGTCAAATACAATCTCTATATTATGAAAATAGGTTTCAATACCTTTAAAATGACATATGGTTTGAAGAAATCGGATGAGAATTGAAAAGTGTATGAATTTTTTAAGATTTTTCTAATTTATAGGGAATTTATGTATTTAGATTTGTTTTCGATTTTTGAACGAATTTAGGTTCGAATTTAACTTGATTTTGATTTGGTTAATTACTTATAAATGGAATGAAAATTGATGACATTGAGTTGATTCATAAATTGGAGAATTTAGGTTTGTACAAACTTAGGGAAAATGATAAACCCTAAGAATAATTGGAAATTTGATGATTATTGCGATAATTTGATTAGGTTGATCTTGTCGGAGACTCGAGGAGTTGAGTTTGGTTTGATTGTGGAAATAGAGAGTGACCACCCTCCCTAGAAGGTGAGTGGGACCCTAATCTATTGCATGAAATAATGAAACCTGATTTTATCGTGTTTTTGATAAACCATGCTTTTGATATGCATGTCTTGACGTATGGAATTGAAATTCAAATCTGTTTTGTGATTATTAGAGTGTCATACTTATATTTTCTACGATTATGCATCCTTGTTTCAAAAGATATTAAAATTGTACCATGATTTGAGAAACAGAATGTTTGCTATTCGACCATTGCATTGGTTTGTTGAATTTGAAATGATTTTGATGAAATGTATTTGGCACATGGATTTGAAATGTTTTGATGAACTGTGAGGGCATCGGGATGCCCACTTGTGATGAGATACTATGATGATGGCATTGATGATTCCGTAGCTACGAAGGGACTTTGTAGAGGCACGAGTTGCCCGGAATGCTTCTGCAGGAGGTATCCGCAAATGTCCAGTTATATTTATTCATAGGCGCGGTCGGTTGAACCCACATCGGAGGAGGACGTATGTCCATCACCGTCTAGCACCGCACGTGGTCCTATTTGATGAGACTGGGTAAGCAAAGAGCTAAGCCCACGGCCAACATCGGGGTAGAGAGCTACTTTTGAAATACTTTGCATAATAACACCCCCGATGCGCCTGTCCTTGGTCATGGTTGACCTTTGCTAGGATCCTTTCGGCCAGCTCTATGATCTACTTGATTTTTTAAATGGATGTATATATGTATGATATCGTGTGATTGAATAAAAGAGTTTATTTTATTGAACATATCATGATTTATTACGAAACTTGAGTTATATACTATTTGACACTCTAATATTCACCCACACTATTAGTACTTAAGATTAATCCCCTCACTCACTGAGTATCCTCCCATAGATACTCACCCATCTTCTTTCCTCCCTCAGACAGGATTTTTGTGCTGGAGCGACATTTCAGAGTGTAGAGTTTGGGTGTATTTGACGTTTAGGAAGGTGAGATCTAAAGTTTAAATTGAAAGATGAATTACGTAATTTATTTCGACCCTGTGAGGTCTTGTTGAGGTTCGTAGTTGGCTGTGTACTTAATTTTGGGATGACTGTAAAATTTATGTATATTTATTTGCGAAACTCTCATATTTCATTTGCATTGAGGCGATTGTACGTATTTGAATGTTACTTGAGAAATTTGTTATACATTTGTATAAATTTAGGTCCGCTCGGTGTAGCGGTTGCTCATGCTCTAGTTGGGCATGACAGTAGAGGTCTGTGGCTAGGATTGCTGATAGTTTATTTAGCCTAGCATTGTTCTGGATGTCTGTTGTGGTTGATGGGTTTTAGAGAGGCCGGGATGGCCATTTGTTTTATTTTCAAGATGATTTTGAATTATACAGGTTTAAATAGGTTGAATTGTACATGGGAGACCTCCAATTTATACCTCCCCGATTTTCTGTAGAAATACAACCGACATCCAAGGCAACGGACGGCTGTTCACGATTCCCGGTTCGGGGCGTGACACGTCTCCTATGGTGCTTCATATAAGAACCTTTAAGACATCAAGACAGGTAAATTCTCTTAACCCAACACCCGGCACATAAGTCATAGAGAGATCCGTCCTCCCTTCTCTTAGTCTGTTTCATTCCATTCGAAACCGCTCTTTCTGACTTGAGCGTCGAAGCCGCCCCCCAAAAACACCTTCCAACAGTTTTTTATAGGCTTTCAACCTCTTAATCAAGCATTCGTTCGAGTCATAAGGAACCAGATCTATGGAGTCAAGATCCACCTGCAATAGATTGACGCCGTCCGTAGAAAATAGACTAAAGAATCTCTATTGAGTCCTCAAGATTACCAGACCAGTATGCCTCTAAAGGGGAGAACCAGAACTGTATCAAAGGCTGCATCCGTCATGGATGGCCATCTTGTTACCCCCACTAACGTAGCCCATCCAATGGTGCCTACTCACTTTACTAACAATCATCCCGCTCATGCTCAACCTCCTTGCTCAGAGTAGGTCCCGCAACCTGTACCTCAGGAATGCCCAGTTGTGGCTTCCGTGCCAGTACCCCAAGAACGAGTCAGTTAACCCCAAATAGACAGACTAGAATCCAAGATTCAGGACATAAGCAAGTAGTTAGAAGGCCTTAGTCACGCCGTAAGGCCCGAGGGCCAATCTTCTTCAGGAGAATCTGGGCATGTACGCCCCTGACGACGAATGCCACCGCTCAACTACGAGCCCTCAGTGACTTCTCACAATGAATCCGAAGGCCTAAGAAGACAAGTTGAGCAACTTATTGCCGATGAACTCAAACGGGCCAATACTTGAGAAAACCAGGCCCCCCCACTACTTTACTAATGTTTTACGTTTCGACCCGAAGGTTTCTTCAGAACCGATATCCCGTGATGTACTTTTGCCTCTCATGGTAAGGTATAACAGAACGATTGATTCTCATGACCATACAGCACACTTCGTAAAGGTAATGATCTCAAGAGACATGACGGATGCCGCCATGTGCAAACATTTCCCTACCACTCTCAAGGGGAACGCATTAACATGGTTCAATTCGCTCCCACCGCTGAGTATAAAAACTTTCTGTCAACTCCGGCAATAATTCGAGGTTCACTTTGTGATAAGTTAGGGAGCAAAGAGAAAATCTACCTCTCTACTGTCGTTACATGAAAATGAGGATGAACCCCTAAGGGACTTCTTAGAGAAGTTCAAAACAGAGATGATGAAAGTCCCAATTTTGGACCATTCTATCACCCTAGCAGCACTGCTCATTGAATTGCACCCCTAAGGCATGAAAACCTTGATTACGAAAAATCCTCCCTCTACTATCCAAGAGTTCTACTCTCATGTGAGAAGTATATGGCGGTCGAAGACACTAAGGCCTTCAACCAAAGGAGAAACCGATCGTCCAGGAGAGGACCAACCTTATATCCGATTCAATGCTTACACCCCTTTGAATGAAACCCCCAGTCAAGTTCTGCTCCGATCAAGGACCAACCTTATATCTGATGGCTTCCTCAACCCACGGAAGACGATCCTAAAAAGGACAGGACCAAGTACTGTCATTTTCATCACGATTATGGCCACACGACCAATGACTTGAAAAAGCTCAAAAACAAACTTGAATTCCTTATCCGAAGTGGGAGATTACAAAGATTTATCAGTAGAAAGGGGAGAGACATGCAGAATCCCGACCGACAGGCACTACCAAAAGGAAATGGATTGGATAATCGGCTGGTCACCCCACCACTATCTAATTGTTAGGATGAAGTGATCCTCTAAATTCATGAGGAGCGAACGTCTCGAATGCCTCATCCTCCACTGGACATTTCAGACCCTCCAGAGAGTCCACAAGGAAACGAGGCTAAATGCCTAGTCACACTGATCTTGTATTCACCTGACATCCCTCACCCTACTCCACCAGAGGTACTTACAACTCACGTTGGTGAAGAAGCTAAAGGCAAATGACTGATCATTGGTTTCACCGATGAAGATTTAGTCAGGGTAGATCCGAATCGCCATGATACTCTCATTATCACTACCAAAATCAACTCATACGAAGTCTAAAGTTCCTTTGTCGATCACAAAGAGGGGTGTGATCTCCTATATTGGGATGCTTTCAAATGAATGGGCTTCGGCCCCATACATCTTCAACCCCACATAAGTCCAGTCAAAGGACTCTCCGATAAATGGATATACCCCGAATGGGTCATTTCCTTTCCGATCACACTTGGCACACCGCCTAACCATGCAACAGCCAAAACGATGTTTAATATAGTCAACCTCCCCTCGCCTTATACTGCTATTATGGGAAGGCCAGACTTGAACACCCTAGATGCCCTACCTAGTATGAAACACATGAGGTTAGATTCAAAACTCCACTTGGGATTGGGACATTATCTTGTGATCAGGAGCCTTTGGTATCCACCTAGAATTAGTCACACGGTACGTTTCAATTGTTTTACATAGTCCTTATATTATTGCCATAGTATTCTTTCGCTTGATAATGAACACACGAGACTATCTTATCATTTGCATTCTATCAAACTTTTGCTTTTTACAAAAAAGGAACATGTATCCAAACGGGCCTCTGTCACCCTAACCTAACGAAGGGATCTGTCTCCCCAAATGGGTCTCTGTCGCCCTAATCTAACGAAGGGATCTATCTTCCCGAACGGTCCTCTGTCGTCCTGATCTAGCGAATTGATCTATCTCTCTGAGTGGACTTTTGTCACGCTGTCCTGATCTAACGAAGGGATCTATCTCCCTAAATGGGCCACTGTCGCCTTGATCTAATAAAAGGATCTATCTCCCTGAATGGGTCTCTGTCACCTTGACCTAGCGAAGGGATCTATCTCCTCGAATGGGTCTCTATCGTCCAGACCTAATGAAGGGATCTATCTTCCTGAACGGGTCTTTGTCGCCTTAACCTAACGAAGGGATCTGTCCCCCCGAACAGGCCTCTATTGCCTTGATCTAATGAAGGGATCTATCTCCCCAAATAGGTCTCTATCTCTCTGGTCTAACGAAAGGATCTATCTCTCCAAATGGGTCTCTGTCGCTTTGATCAAACGAATGGATCTCTCTCCCCAAATAGGCCTCTATCACCCTAACCCGCCGAAGGGCATCCCTATTCCTTTTTCTAAACAAATCCTAGTAGGTATTACTTCTTGGAAGGCCAGATGCACCTGTCAAAACGCATATTGAAAAAACACCTCTAGATAGGCCGACATTCTCCAAAAAAGCCCGTAGCAACTAAATGCAGTCGACAAGTTCATTCAAAACAACGAAGGGAGTATCCCATATTACTAACACATGCCGAATAAAAGAACACAAAAGAATCTTTCATCAAGAATCATTATGATACATTAACGTAAGAATTGCACAGACTTCGGAGGAATGGGGGGAAGTATCAAGACCTCCTGAGAAGAAGTCCTCGCAATAATTGCATTTGGTTCGATTGGAATACCAATCGACCTGGTAGGAATCGTATTTCGATCCTTCATATCCCGACTGGCAACCCCCTTGACCAGAGGCAGAGCTCCATCCAATCCAAACTGACAGATTATCTTTTCAGTGCATCATAATGACTCTGTCAACTCACATTAAGAATCCCTAAAGGTAGCAGCACTTTAAAGCAAAGATTTTTCTGATTCAGCCACCCTCTGCTTCGCCACCTGGAGAGACTCCTCGTGCAACTGAGCTAACATCTCAACGGTATGTAATCACACCTTGAGAGCCTTCTTCTCAATTTACAGTTTCTCGCAGCGATTTTGGAATATCTTTACTTCCTCCTCCTTCTCGGCTAGTGAGGCCTTGAATGCCTCCTCTGCTTTTATACTCTTCTTCCTTTAATCGAGGCATCTCGTAATGTCATGACTTGAGTGTTCAGTCGATTGACTTGCTCCTACAGATGTCTCACAATCTGTTTCCTCTGTCGTTCCTGGAACTCCGTCAGGGCCATTGTCTGTAAAAAGGGAGAAACTGGATCATTCGACGATGAAGAGAAAACAAAATGGGACGAATTCAGAAGATGATACCATTAGACCAAGGCACTTAAGAGCCCCACCATCCTGCTCCATGGACATCCTGTGCAACTCTAAGTCACAATGGTGAAATTCGAGCTGATCAGCTATTTTTTTTGCTTTAGTTAAGTCCACATAGCTATGTTGTTTATCCCCTGCGCTGATGGCCACCATCCCTCTTCTTTCGACCCCTTCTCACCATGGAAAGATTAAATTGGGATAGAAGGAGGGATGGTAGTCCCATCAGGCACCTTACATTTCCCCTTACGAGAATGCCATAAAGGGATAACGCACGACGGACCAGACAGTTCTTCAATTGGTGTAACTTGAGTCAATGTTTTTCTCGATGCCCTCACTTCCATAGCAGATGATAGAGCCCCCCGAACTGTCACACCTCGATCCTCGATCCGAGGCCGTGAACAGTCGCCCGTTACCCCGTATGCTGCCGCCTTTCGATATGTATATCGAGACAACGCAGGCTAATATCAATACCTGTATAAAAATGTTTTTTCAAAAACATGATTTCCCAAGTAAAAGTATGTAAAAATCCCAACACAGTGCCTCAATGCATAATTAAGCAATACAATTGAGAGTGTCAATTTACGTTACATAACATAATACAGTCATCCCATTAAAATATATATTGGTCATTCTATAGACCTCAAAATGAACAATACATCATCCAACATCACCAAATACAACACTGCGGAAGAATGGACGATACCATACCCAAGTCTGAGGTCTCCAACAAAAGTCAAATATGTCGACTCACTCAACGCGTCTCTCTTTGCCAAGTCTATAACTTAAAATCAGGAGGAAATGAGGGGTGAGTATTATGGGAAAATACTCAATGAGTGAGGGGATCGACAATATGTTCTCAATATAAGTGTGAGCATGGAGTGTCAAAATACATTTTAAAACCAATATAATATCAAAACCAAACATGACATATCCAGAAATCAAATGTTCACATAACACATATCATATTATCAAAGTATGCATCCATTTATAATATCCCAAAATCATATAGAGGTTGCCAATAAAACATTCCCTACAATGGTCTACCACGACCAATGAAGGGCATGTTGGGGGTTTTTTTTTTCATATACAAGTGTATAAAATTAGCTCTCTACCCCAACGTTGGCCACAGGCCTCACCAAGTGCTAGACAGTGGCGTAACACATGTCCTCCCTACATTTGGTTCAACCGGCTAACCCGTGTCTACACGTATACCCATCAAGTATAGTACCTCACCCGGAGCTAGACTGTGGCGTAACACACGTCCTCCCCAAATTTTGGTTCATTCGAGCGCAACTATACACATCACAACCACGATATTTGCAGATACCTCCGGTTGAAGCGTATTCGGACGCAAAAGAGGCGCCTCTACAAATGTCCTTCGTAGCTATGGAATCCATCAATAATATCATCACATTATCATATCCGTCAATTCCATCACAAGTAGGCATCCAGTTCACATATAAATCATCAAATCATTTTAAAACAGCGTGCCAATGTATTCATTTTCAATTAAAATGTCAATGCAATAATAGCATATAAATCATATCACAATTCCAAAGAGCGGCACGATATATTTTCAATACAAATCATGGATGCATAACATTTAACTACATCATTTGGGACATTCCAATAATCACAAAAGAGAGCATTTAAAAACCATAGGTCAAACTAATGCTTACACACATTTCACAAAATATGTCATTTCGAAAAAATTGTAAAACAGGGATTTTGTTCAATTGAAAAACACAGTGTCAAAGTCTCACTCACAGTATACGAGAGGGTACGTCACTCCCTAAAATGCTCCACAACAACAGAAAGAGTTACCCCCAAACGATCAAGCAATATATCACTACAGTCATAATAAATATAACACATATAAGTGTTATAACTTTGAAAAATTTAAACGTTACATTTTATTTTTAACTATCCCTTCAATAGGATTAAAACCTAGAACATTATATCTAGACTCTAATACATATACATACACTATTTCCCTTTCAAACATCCAAACTACAACTTTAATCACATATTATCAAAGGTACCCATACTATCAAGGTCATCATTAAATATTTAATCTCTTAGTATACTCACTTCACATTTTTAATTCTTTATCAATTTCTCCCCTTCAACACACCAATCCAACACCATACATTTATCATATTAGCACAAACACATGCTTGTGCACATTCGTTACAATTACACATTTTCACATCACTTAAATACACCAACATCACTACGCATGCATACACATTTATACATCATTACATACACATATAAGCCTCCATTTTATTTACTAAATTCATTCTCAACTTTCCCGGACAGCATGCAATTTCCTTGTTCTCTTAAATGTATTCGGTCAAGGCATTTTACATACACATGCACAATAACTCCATCCAAAGTTTTTGCATACATATACACCTAAATCCTCACACTCATGACTCCACTTGCACATACATATACTCAATAACACACCACAAAATTTTGCACACTTTCCTATTTCATTTTCCTTACATTTCACTGCATATTTCACATGAAATTGGTTTCCTTTTTCACTTCCATTAGTGCAGAAAATTCTGCACTCATTCTTTCTTCATTCCATGCACTAACACACATATATACACCGCATACTTCAATGCCAAAATCCAGCACACACACAAGTACATAAATCTCACATTTTAACACCCAAAATTACATTAAAACCTATCCAATTTCATACCCAAAGTTCTGAATTTTTCTGCACATGTTCCCCTACAGTTTCTCACCTCATTTAGTGACCATTCAAGACTTAAATCAAACATTACACGCTGAAATTTTCTGCACACTTTATATCATTCATTTACTTGATTTTTACACCTAAACTAAGCTAAAATCAACACATTAACACACCAAATGAAATGTTCTCAAATCCAAACAAAGTGCAGAATTTTTATACCTCAAGTTTTTGGTGTCTCAAGCTCCAAACAAGTGTTCTCCTCCAAACATCTCTCTTTTACTCTTAGATCCAACTTTTGGTCTACAAAGAGTCACCATGTTAGAGACTTCCTTTTGGCTCCAAATCAATATATGTTACACAAAAGATAGAAAGGAAGCTCTCTTACCTAAAGTTGTTGAGGAAAAAATTGAAGAAACCATAGATCTCTTCACTTGAATCTCTAAGTTTCCATCCTTGGATCACCAAGCAAACCTTATTCTCTTCTTCTAATTTTTGGATATGTTGTTCTAGGGATGAAGAGAGTTTGATTTATGTAAAAACATTAGAGGATTATTTGAAAAAATCAAAAGTTCCTTCAAGGGATAGGTTATGGCTAGGGAGAAGAAAAAAATGAAGGGTTTTCTTTGCTCTCTTTGGCCTCCCACGAATTTTTGAAGAATAAAGGAAGAGTCTAGGGTTTTCAAGTCTATTCTACTTTATTCACATCTAATCTTGACCATCTAATGTCCAAATTTAATCCTAGCCCTTGATTTTCACTAACTTATTCTAAAATAACCTAACTTATTCTCTCTTTCCCTCTCCTTCTCCCTCTCTCACATTCTCTCTCTCTCTCTCTCTCTCTCTCTCTCTCTCCCCCTACTCATTTGTTTAATTAGTTAATACATTTATTATTATTAAAATTACATTTTTATTAAATATGTGTGGGACCCACCATTTCTATTTCACTCTCTACAAATCACACCTTTATTTATTATGTGGGCCCCACCTCAAGACCTTAAAGCTCTCATTGGTCCAAATTAACACAAGCACCTCTCCACCTAGGGTTTAAATTTCCAAAGTCAAACTTTTCAACAACCTTATTTTCACACTTTTTCACACTAGTCTAACCTTTGAACCAATCACATTCCTCCCTCTCTCTACACTTGTCCAATTAGGGATTTAGGAAAAATAAAAATAGTAGATTAATTCTAAGTTATTGTAAATTGCAAACTAGTCCCTTAAACTTTGAAAATTCTATTTTGACCCCAAAATTTTCCATAATTACACACTAGGCCCCTTACCACATGTTAAGTCTAACTAAGTCCATTTCGCATCGAAATGTGCTCATTTAGTCTTGTCGGGGCTCATTACCTTCCGATTAGGGTTTTTCGGGTGATTTTCCAGAAATCCCTGATTTAGCTTTGCGAAGCGATATTATCTATATTTGAGGTTCTCACAAAGTTGTGAGGCCATTCTAATTATAATTTGACCTTCAATAGTCATTTTGAAAGTTTTTAATCTCTGACGATTTTAGCAGATATTTGTTTGGGGACGGTTTTATCGAAAAAATTTCTTAGTGAAATTTCTATATCAAACGTGAGTAATATCATATATAGAATGAAAAATAGTACAAATACGAATACACCCAGGTGTCGGTGTTACATCAAGCGTCTCCACAGTGAATGCATTTGGCAATGAAACTCCCTCATTTCTGGTTGATAGCGAATGACCAGCCTTATCAAACTCCTTTAGCTTAACCTTGAATGGCTTTAATGCGACCAATGGTATGCACCCCTTGGTTTTCTCATCCACCTCGTGCCCTCTTCTTAATGGAGATTCGGGCTGAATATGTTTCTCCTTTTTACTAAGGAAAGCGCTAGCAAAGTTTAGGTCTCAGACGCTCAATCGGTCCTCGCCAAAGGATTCCTTACGGACCAACCCCGATCAATTGTAATCTCTCTCAGTAGGGCATCATCTGCAAAACCCAAAACTCGGTCAACCCAATCTCTTTCTTGTTGACTACGAGAGGCCTATCAATCTTCCTTTTCTCTCATATCAACAGACCCGCTAGAGATAACATCTAGTTATCCGTCAAGGAATCAATTAAGATGGCCCTTTGCATAGATTAATAATAACTACTGACCGAACGCATGAAGCAAAAGTGAGGTGAAAGGTTCACAGGTTGCAATTCGAGCACAGGCCTCCCATCAGCACTGGGAAGTATCGACATAAGATTCTTATCCTTGAACTCCATGAAGAAGTATTTGTGCATCCAATTACTACTAGTGAGTTCCTCGTAACGAAATCCCCAATTAGATTCAGGACAGGTCTGTAGCTTATACTAATCTCAAACCAAACCATTCTTCGTGCACCTTACCAAAACTTTAGGGTTGTAACACCCCGAATGCACATGTCTTTGCGGTGTTTCATCTAAGAACCTTCAAGACATTGAGGCAGGTAAGTTCTCTTGATTCAACACTAGGCACACAAGTCACAGAGAGATCTATTCTCCCTTCTCTTAGTCTGTTTCATTCCATTCAAAACCACTCTTTTTGACTTGAGTGTCAGAACCTCCTCCACCGGAACACCCTCCGGTGGTCTTTTACAAGTTTCTAACATCTTAATCAAGTATCCATTCTAGTCACAAGGAGCTAGATCTGTGGAGTCAATATGCACCTCCAACAGACTTAATCCATTTTTGGTTTCTTTTACATTCTTCACATTTGTGGTTTGGCTAATAGATTTGATGGCTTGCTCTTTTGTACTTTTCCTCAGTGCAGTCTCTTTAGATCTTATAGCAGGAAACTCTCTCATTTGCAGAGACCCCGAAGCCTTTCCTCTTCCCCGGCTACTTTATTCCAAAGGAAAGCATTCTAAAGTATTGGATTTTCATGTACTAAGTTTCCCTTTATAGGTACCCTTTGGATTCGCTACTGATTAATGAGTACTAGAGTATGAGAGAGGAGTGTTTCTGGCATGATCCACCAAATTAGCATTCCAAGTTTATCCCAAATCACGATCAACCCCACAAATTCAGTCCCATGTTCCAAATTTATCCCTGTTGGAAAAGTGGGGCGGTCCGCCTATGAGGGTAGACCCACCCCTTCATTTTGAATTTATAAAAGAAGGGTGAGGTGGTTATTGGAAACCATCCCCTTAACTCCCTTCCTCTCTCTCTCTCTCACACACACACACATACACACACACACACAAACCCTCTCTAGGGAAATGAATTTCTTGCATGAATTTTGTACCACCCAACGTGATGGAACACAAAAAAGAACAGAAAGAATTTCCTATGTAAAAGGGAGAGTGAAAGATAAGAAGGATCTTCTCATATTTTTAGAGAGAGGGGTTTACAGAATAGTACAAGGGCTTGATGATTATTACCCCACCAAAGGCATTTGCATTGTGGAACAATAGGAGATGATCCGAATCTGTGACATCTTCTCTGCCTAGGATACCCCATCATCAAAAAAAGTAAGTGATTCTAACCTAATTCTGATCCTGAGATTTCAGCTTATGAAATATTTTTTGTTGGTTTGTATGAAAGCCTTCATTGGTATCAAAGCATGCATAGGTTGTTTGTTACCTTATTTGGGTATTTAAAATATATAAAATTATCATGAATAATGTTAGATGTTCATTAATTGCATCTTTTAATAGGCTACACGAACTGCTATCAATTTAACATAGTATGATGCTTATGATCTGAGGATTAAATCGACAAAATTTGACATGTATCTGATGAGTACATTAAGAGATATTACAAACTCTAGATGAAATTTAATGTATTCGTAATTTTTTAAATACTATATTTCGTAAAATAAAATTTATATGATTAGATTTCTTTTGAAAAATACTTTACAACCATATAAAGATCGCACAAAATGGTTAAAAATTCAAGAGTTATGGCATTTCGAAGTTTCATTCGAATTATAGAAAATGAAGAAGACGATGAGCAGTGTGTAGTGCATTTCCCACTCTCAGACTTGGCACGTGAAACCCAAACGCCATGTTTGGGACGTTCATTCGAAAATCGAGACTACCATTAAACTCAGAGATATCAAAAATGGGGGACAACCAAATTTGGGTGACCATGCGCCGCCAGGAAGGTGGTGAGTGGACTTCACGCTGCATTGTGGGCACGAGAAGAGTCATTTTCTGACTTTGTTTTGTAATAGCCAAGTCTGGTAGCGTGTGGAAACACATGCAGGGCTATTTTCGATTCCAATTTTCATCAAAATAAATTATTTATTTATTTATTTAGATTTTTTTTGTAAATTTAATTTATTTTTCGGAGTCGAAAAATATTTGTAATTTATTTTTAAATTAATAAACTGTTGGAAAATTATAAAAAAATTATTTTTCAGTCTGAAAAATTTTAAAAATTTTATATGAGTCTAAAAAGTTATTTTGGATTTTTTGGTGAATTTTTTCTATTTTCTGGTGTTGAAAATTATTATTTATTGATATATAATCAATAAATTTTTAAAAAATTACAGAAAAATCATTTTTCAGTCTAGAAAATTCTAAAAAAAAAATTCTATATACTAAGAAAATTATTTTTCTTAATTTTTGCTTCCCAAATATGAATTTTTTATACACTTTTGATTTTATACTTATTTTTTTATGTACAAAAAAATTGTTTTTTCAATATAAAATTAATTAAAAATTGAGCATATTATTTAAAATCGATATTTCTGAATTTCTTGAATAGTATTATGGTTGACTTTGTGCTCGACCTAATACTGTTCCCATTTTTTTGGGAAATGGCGATGATTGTGCATACATTAAGAGTTCTCCGGGGAGAGCTAGAGTTTTGAAAAGTCCAAAACGTTTGGCAAAATTAGATAGAACAATGGATGATACAATGGAGCCTATGTATCACTTTCCCACCATTTTTTTAAGATTAAGGAAAACGTTTGGAGTTTAGCATGTGAGCCATTGGTTTGGGGATGCTGCAACTGAGGCTGATGTGATTAGAGAATCAGCGATTCAAGGACCACATTAATTAAAATGTGGAGGGCTAAGAATAGAAAGATCATGATGATATGATTATCCTATAAGATAAATAGTTTTAACCCATGTGTCATAAATGTGTTCACTTCTACCGATAAACTTTCAATGAGAATAATCAATATGCTATCTTGCATGTACATGATTCATGGATAGATGCTTTTAATTAACATTATTTCATGTAAAAGATAACTAGGCATGCATCATGATCATGTTTTTTGAAACTTTGTAGATATGACATGCAAATGTTTTGATTTTAAGTATGAATTAAGAATATTTGTTTATACGCATGATTTGAGCATTCTGGAAAAAGTGCATGCTTGTATGATCATGAGTACATGTAAAAAGATGTCTTCTTGTATCACATGATTTAAATACTCAGTGTATTTAAGTGAGAGGTTTTATATTGGAAGAATTTGACTAATTCTCAACTAAGAATGAATTTTGCAATTTTGAATTAAATTTGTGATGGCGATACATTAGAACCATAGATGATGATTGGAAATTTAGTGAATTTTTGATTCTGTACCTAATACTGACCTATCATGAATATTAATTTTGAATTACAAAGTTGTATGTATGATATGAACATTAGTACTTGTGTCAACCCTCTTAGAAAAAACAAATCATAGCATACAAGTCCATTATTAGGGGCTTGAATAGAAGTAACAAATTAAATGACGATGATTATGAGATATGTCGCCATAAAATATGAAATGTGCTGAAAAGATAAGATGTTTTGTAAAGTATTAAGCATATCATGTAGGACTCTGGTGTGGGCAACGCTGCCCTGTAGAGGAGATAACAAGACACTTATCAAGCATGGAATAGGATAGATTTCACTGGTCGAGCGACTCTGGTTCGTTTCGTGATTGATGACATGATACCCGAGTGCGAGCAATATATGATTGCTCATGACATTTGGGTGTACTTCAGAGAGAAACATAGAGATATCAATGACTTATCTTATACAGTTGACCATAATGTTTGATACTTATAAAGGCAAAGTGACAACAGTATCAAACATCTTTTTTAAGGGTCATGTCTAGCATGATTAGAGAGTGGGAGTCAGTTGGTCATATACTCTCCGATGAACAGCAAGTTCAAACCTTGATCTGATCCTATCCTACCAAGATGGAGCACCTGAAAGTCAATTTGATTCACAATGATAGTGTAAAAACTTTCTCAGATGTTGCTCTCCAGTTTAAATTTAGGGATGAGCGGCTTGGTGTTGCAAGATCCACAGTTAATGTTTTTTGTTGCAAAGTCTAGTTATAAGAGAGTTTCGAACTCTAAGCGTGAGTGGGACTAGACGAAAGCAAGAAAGGAAAAGAGATTGTAGACGGATCACAAAAGAACGACTCTAGATATAAGAACAAACTGAGAGATATTTGTGGTTTTTCATCAATTATCTTCTGGTAATAGATGGTTTCATGTGGAGAACAATGCAAGAGTAAACGTTAGAGGAGTTGACACTTGTAAATTAGAGTTATGATGTGGCTAAACTCTCATTCTGGATGATATTCTCTACGTGTCAGAAATTCGATGGAACCTTATCTATTCTTGTTCTTTTGAAATTTGGTTACGTTTTGAACTTTCAGAGAAATTGGGTTAGTTTGCATTTGAATGATAGGTATATTGATTCTAGATAGTTTGTAAATGGTTTTATAGTTTTGCAAATATTAATAATGTGACATGACATGATAGATTTGGTCACATAAGACTGAGATAGGATGAATCAACAACTAAAAGCAGAACCATTGGGTTTACTCATAAAAATTGATTTACCAATATGTTAAACATTGTCTTGCTAGCAAAATGACGAGAAAACCATTTGGAAAAGCCACATAGGCTGAATTTCCATTTGTTGTTAGTTCGTTCGGACATTTGTAATCCAATGAATGTGAAGGTTAGACATGAAACTTCGTATTTCATCACGTCCATTGATGATTTCATACCATTAGGCCATATGTATTTGTTTTCTCATATACCTAAAGTACTTGAGTGCTTTTAGACCTTATATGAGCGAGGTAGAGAGTTAAACAGATAGATGGTGTGAATATTTATCAGATCAATTTAAGGATCTGAGTAATGAAAAAAGTAATAATCCGAGATTTGACTATTCTTTATATACCTTACCAAAGTGGTGCTATAGGGAGAAAGAATAGGATATTGTTAGATACGATAAAATCCATGATGAAGTAGACTAATTTGCCGATTTCCTTTTAGGGAGCTGTCTTGTTAACTGTGGCTTATATATTTTGAATAAAGTGCCTTCAGAGTCAGTACCAGTGACGTTATATAAACTTTGGACAGGTAGAAAAGCTGTGTTTGAGTGATATCAGATCTTGGGGATCGATAGTTTACATTTGAGATTTTTCCAATAAGTTTAGAAAATTGGATTCCTATGGAAGTAAGAGTATATTTATAAGATACTTTGACCAGTTTGAAAGTTAAGTGTTCATTGGTGAACAAGATGATGATACTGTAGGAGAAATTGAATCATGAAATGTTATATTTTTTGGAGAATGATTTTCCTAGTAGAGCTGATCTGAAAGACATAGAGTCTTCTTATTTGAATTAGTTAATTCAAAGAATAGCCTGTTTATGGTCGATCACTAGAATTGCAAGAAACTGAGTTAGGTGTTAATCTCAGTGGGAGGGATTTAAGTTCTAGCGATCCAATTGATTTACAAATTCAGAAGTGTTAAGAAAATAATGCCCAAGCGTCACTTGGAGATTGAAGGGCACGTATCTATTATTTCTCCAGAAGATGAAGAAGATTCTAAGAATATAGATGAGACTTTGTCTTGTCCCATTAAGTGTGAATGGAAAAGATAATGGAAAAAATAATTGAAGTCAATAAAGTATAACCATACTTTAGGAATTAGTTGAACCTCTGTTGGGGGTGCAAAGTTATTGAGAACAAGTGGGTTCACAAAACCAAGTTAGGGAAGATAGAACTATTGTGAGGTATGTGGCTAACTGGTGGTAAAAATGTTACACTCAATAAAAAGGGTGTTGATTATGAGGAAACATTTTCCCACTAGTGAGATTTGCCTTCATTCGCCTATTGTTGGCAGTAGTGGTCAGTTCGGATTTAGAATTATGTTGGAGTGATGTGAAGACTATCTTCTCAGTGGTGAACTTGAGGAAGAAGACTGTATGGCACAATCAGAGGGTTTTGTCATTAAAGGTCTAGCAGACAAAGTATGTAAATTGAGTAGATTAATTTATGGCTTGAAGCAGTTTTCGAGACAATGGTGTTTGAGATTTCACAAAGATGTGATCTCTTATAATTTTATCATGATAGACAAAAACCATTGTATCTATGTAGAGAAGTCCAGTGGCAAATTTATAATTCCATCTTTATATGTCGAGGACATATTGTTAGTAGCGAATGATAAGGAGTATATCCTTCAGATCTTAGAATAGTTGTCTTCATATTTTAAGATGAAAGATATGCATGAAACTGATTGGGAATTGAATCCCATAGAAATTGTTCTAAGAGATTACTCGAATTATCTCAAGAGTCTTATATTATAAAGGCTTTGGAACGATACAATTTGAAAACCGCAAACCCTTTTGATACTCCTATAGCTATATGTGATAGTTCAAGCGGTGACATATACCCGATAACTCCTGAAAAATAGATGAATTGCCTAGAGTACCATATTTTAGCACAATTTGGAGCTTAACATATGCTATGATATGTATTCGGTCTGATATTTATTATATTTTGGGGTTTGGTTAGTAGATATTGGGATACTTGAATGGAACTGTAGAATGTTTCCTTTGTTTTTAAGGAAATGATCTAGTATTAAAAAAATCCACGAATGTTGATTAGGGAAGTGATTTAGATGAGAGAAAATCTACCTCTGGTTATGTTTACTTACTCAATGATAGCGCTATCTCATAAATAAGAAACAAACGTGTGTATCACTTTTTATGATTGAAGTAGAATTTGTGGTCAATGTTTTTGTAGTTCAGAGAATGATTTTAGTTAAGTAGATTTTGCAATATTTGGAGTAGTAAGCAACTTAGTGGGAGCTTAATGATTTATTGTGATAATCGGTCAACTATTGCTTACACGAAAAATTCCAAATATTATAGTAAAACCAAACATAAACACAAAAATCAATCTTGTTAGAAGCATGATTAAAAAGGGGAAATAATACTGAAGTATATGACTACGCATTTGGTGGTGGCTGGTCCTTTTAGGAAATTAATACCTAAAAACATGTTTGTGAGACATCTTATATAAAATAGATTTGTGTGGGTAGTAATAGTATTTGTTATTGTAATTGTGATTGTAATCATATACTGAGTATGTATGATATAATGCTCATATTCGATAACATTTGAATTTTGTTTTTGTATTCAAAATTATCGTGTGTAGGATTAAAAGTATGTCAGGAAACTTCTGAAATTGACTCTCTCACACAAGCAATCGCTTATAATGTCTGTGTGACATGAAAAGATGAGGCGTGTTAATTTGTGATGTATTAACACACATATATGCAACTTTAGTTAAGTACTAAAATGAGATTACCGGTTATATATATTCTACATATATGGTAATTGAAATGGATTTTCCACAACATTAAACTTGTCGAATAGCCAGGTGTGGGTTTTTCCTTAACGTTGTGAGATTTTAGAGGACTTATAAGAAGGAAAATTCAGTTCAAGTATTGTGTACACTTGAATTAAGACCTGTACGATGTATTATTTTAGAAAAGAAGACATACGCTTCCAAATGAAAGGAAAGCATTGTAGCATTTGTTTTGTAGCACGTGTGCTTATATGACCATATGAGTAATGAGATAGTGTATCCCTCTTCATCTCATTGTGTGAGACTTAGAGGTTTATATTCAATCTCAATTCATACCCTTAGGACTTTTGTCTGTCTCTTGAAATTTTATTTTAGTGTTGTTATTTTAGCATGTCACCAAAAAACCATGGATGATTCGGTTTGACGGTGAATGTTTAGGAAAGCAGCTAAGATAAAATTGAAAGTTAGTAGTATGAAAGGAAAACTGTCTTTGACTGACATGTTATTCTGTATTCATAAGTCGATCAATTATGTCTGTGACTTAGTGTTTAGAGATGTAATTGTGAATACATGATTAGATTTGAGTCAAGTATGCTCATGTGTTGTTTTGAAAGATGGGAGATATGTTGACTGTGTCAAGTAAAAGAGGTCTGGGGTATAATGAGATATGATGTCCTCATCACTACATTGAAGATGAGTTGCTATATATCCTTAATTAGTATGTAGTTCTAGAGCTCTTGGTATTCTTGCAGGGCATACGACCCACTTACCTGTATGAAATTGGTGATGTTCGATTGTAATGTCACGCTATGTACGAGTCCATCCCTTATGTGCGGTAGGAGATGTTGAAAAAATGGGGCGGGTCCGCCCTTGACGGTAGACCCGCCCCTCTATTTTGAATTTATAAAAGAAGGGTGGGATGGTTATTGGAAACCACCCCCTTAACTCCCTTTAACTCTCTCCCTCTCTCTCTCACACACAAATTCTCTCTAGGGAAATGAATTTCTTGCATGAATTTTGTACTACCCAATGTGTCACGCCCCGAACCGGGAATCGTGAACAGCCACCCGTTGACCTGGATGCCGGCTGTATTTTTACAGAAAATCGAACAGAACCTCCCCATAAATCGGAGGTCTCCCATGTACAATTAAACCTATATACCTGTATAAATTAAAATCATCCTGTAAATTTAAACAAATGGTCATCCCAGCCTCAACACAATCCATCAAATCTCACAACCGACATCCAGACAACGTAAGGCTAACAAATCACCAACAGTCCTAGCCACAGACCTCTACTGTCATGCCCAACTAGAGTATGAGCAGCCGCCACACTGAGCGGACCCAAATTTATACAATTATATTACAAATTTCCCAAGTTAACACTTTAAATAGTTACAAATGCCTCAATGCAAGAGAAATATGAGAGTTTCGCAAACAAAAGTTTAAAAATTATACAGTCATCCCATAATGCATACACGGTCAACTACGGACCTCAACAAGACCACGCAGGGTCGACAATAGAATACGAAATTCATCTTTTAAATTTAAACTTTGATCTCACCGTCATAAATACCAAATCCACCAAACTATCAAACCTCTAGAGCCAAATGCGTCGTCCTAGCACCATAATCCTGTCTGGGGAGGAAAAAAGGAGGGGTGAGTACTCAGGGAAGAATACTCAGTGAGTGAGTGGGTCAATGTAGTCGTGTAATATGGGGTGTGAAACTGGAGTGTCAAAACATAAGTTTACAAATCATATTTCAAATCATCATGCTTTTCATTTCAATAATATCTCATTAGCACGCATTATCAAATCAAATATGCATCCAAAGCACTGTCAATAAAATCATAGAGTTGCCAGCCGAAAATGTCCCGGCAAAAGTCTACCACGACCTATGACAGGCGCACCGGGGGTGTTATATGCGATTTTTATTTAAAGTGCTCTCTACCCCGGCGTTGGCGACGAACCTCGTCCAGGTGCTAGACTTGGAGAGTGTATCCAAATCCTCCCCCTTTCGCGTTCAACCTGGCTAGTACCGTGTCGTAAATATAATCTCGACAACTCGTGGGATACCCCAGGCCTAGGCATATCCGGACGCCACCCAAGCGCCTCTCACGGTGTCCTTCGTAGCTACGGAACAATACATATCACAGCCTTCAAGGCCAATATCAATATCATATCAAACATGTGCCGTAAATCAGGTTCACAAACCAAATGCAACATATATCATAAAATGACACATTTTACATTTCAACCACATGGATGCATATTTTCATAATTCAATCAAATTTTTGGACACTCCATCGGTTCACAAAAATCATTTCCAAAACCAGTCAAAACATTTTAAGCACACGATAAATCATGCTCATTTATCAAACTGTTGTAAAGCAGAGTTTACATATTAAATAAAAACATTGAAATAAAACCCACTCACAGTATACGGGAGGGTCAATCACTCCCTACAATGCACAATAAGTGTCGAAACTGTGCTCCCCTCGATCAGTCTCCAAGCGTCACTACAATTATAACACATCACATATTTCTCACACCTCAACCTCAATTATATCTATGTACATTTACAACATCACACTGTTCAGTCCATATACACTTGCATATACTCACAATTCAATCAAATGAAATCTTACTCGATCCTCGATTGACCTTTTCTAATACAAATCATAATTATGTCATCAATTTTCATTTTCTCTAATTTTTGTACAAACCTCAATTCTTCAACTCATGAATACATTCTAATGTCATCAATTGCATTTCATTTATAAATAAGTAACACATTGAAAATCAAGTCTAATGAAATCCTAAAAATCATTCAATATCGGAATTTACCATAAAATAATAAATCTTCTCCCAAAATAGAAATTCTTTGAAAATTCATAAACTTTCTGATTCTCATCCGAATGTTTCAAAGTATATATCATTTTCAACGTAGGGAAGTCTATTTTCATAATACAGCGATTATATTTGAATTACCTCTATGCACAACAACCTATAATATAAAAGAATGCATCAACCCTTAAACTTAAATCCCAGATTCCCCACTATTTTCATGCGTTCGTCAAATTAAACTCTAAAAGCAGCCATTCAAATCAAGTCAACATGATTCTATCATCCGGAACATTCTCTTTCCATATCAGACACTAGACTCAACCTTAATATTCAAACATAGAATTTCATAAATGCATTCAGATCAAATCTAAATACATCCCAAATATATAAGATCTCTCCATCCTAGATTCACTTAATTTATCGAAGAAATTTACATTTTACCTCACTAAGGGTTTTCGGATCACAGACCTAAGTTCGTTGTTCCATTCAAGTCACTCCAAAACCTATAACACTTCCAACTAAAACAATGTTAATAATTAACTTAGCTACTGAGAACATTCAAACCCTAAAGTATTTAACTCGGAGCTGTTATCCTCACCTTCGCAGTAGATGAGTGCAGACCCGGCCTTTACCTATGCAGTGAAAGGGTCACAGTGGGCTCTCGAAGGAGTGCAGACTGCTCGAGTGAGTGAGCAAGGGCAAAGCAGCCAGCAGCCACGCGCTGGGGCAGGGGCCGTCGCGCGAGTAGTCGCGCGCTGTTGCGCGCAGTCACGCGCGCGCAGGAGAGGGAGGAGCAGAGCGAGAGACTGAGGGACAATGAGCGAAATAGAGAGAGAAAAATCACGGGAGGGAGAAAGATAGCGCGACAGAGAGATCGCGCAAAATAGAGAGAGTGAGAGAGGCCGAAATAGAGAGAGACAGAGAGTGAGAGATGAAGGCGGGTGGTTGTTCACGGTGGAGGGAGGTGGCAATGGTTGCGACAGTGGATAGCGACAGTCGCGGCGGAGGGAGAGAGAGCGCGACAGAGAGAGATCGCGCGACTGTGAGTGAGAGAGAGAGTTCGAGGGAGAGAGAAATATGGTAGAGAGAGTGACTGTTAGGGAGAGACGAGGGTGGTGTGTGGTGGCCGTTCGCGGCGGAAAGGAGGGTGGAGAGCAGCGACGGCGGCGGAGGCGCGAGGAAGGAGGCCGCGGGAAGAGAGGGAGTAGAGAGAGAGGAGTGAGATTAGGGCTTTTAGCCCTAATTGAATTTTGGGGGAGGGGGCCAAAACGCTGCGTTTTGGCTCCTCTCTCCTTTTTTTTCTTTTTTTCTTTTTTTTTTTTAAAAAAAAACATATATAAATAAATAAATTATATATATATAATTTATATAAATTTCACACCCACATTTTATCAAAATGGGGTTCACTACGAATTACGGAGATGGCTTTTAAAATATATCAAAAATTTAAATTAAATACCCCAAAATCGAAAATCAATATAATTAAAAATTTCTCTCTCTATATATAAACTGAGAAATATTTTATTTAATCTCATGAACAGGAATACTAGTACGGACACCGCAGTGTCGGTGTTACACAATGTAATGGAACAAAAAGAAGAAGAACAAAAAGAATTTCCCTTTTTTCTTTTTATGTGTATGTATATAAAAGGGAGAGTGAAAGATAAAAAGGATCTTCTCATATTTTTAGAGAGAGGGTTTGAAGAATAGTACAAGGGCTTGATGATCATTACCCCACCAAAGGCATTTGAATTGTGGAATAATAGCAGATGATCTGAATCTTTGGCATCTTCTCGATCTAAGATACCCAATCGTCAAAAGAGATAAGTGATTTTAACCCAATTTGGATTCTAAGATTTTCGCTTGCGAAATATTTTTTGTTGGTTTGTATGAAAACCTTTAATCCCAAATCACAATTAACCCCACAAATTCAATCCCATGTTCCACCAAATTTACCAAGCAAACCATTTTATACCATCATTTTAATGCAACCCAAAAATCCAATTAGCTGAAATTCAAGAAAACAACAAGTAACTAGAATAGATTACAACCACATAGGACCAAAATTAAGAGAAAATAAACAAAACCAAGTTCAAATTGGTTAATGTAATCTACTAATTAGACATGTGATAACCCATAAATAGCTTCGAAGGCAAGAAAATAAAAGTAATAAAATAGGGATAGATTACAACAATCAGAAGATAGGGGAAAACGATAAATGTTGAAATAGGAACAAATGGTGGTGGGCTTACCAGGAAGATAGAAACAGTGAGCTGGATTGCCAAAAGAGAGAAGAAATTTTATTGTTTGTTTTTGGCAGAGAACTAATATGAGAGAGAGAGAGTAGATGAAGATGACGACGATGATGTTGATAGGAAGGGATCGAGAAGCGCAAAGATTGAAAAAGGAAGACTTTAAAGAGGGGGAGACAGAGAGAGATAAAGACGAAAAGAAGAGGAAGAAAACCCAAAACAGCAAATTAACCAGATCGGTGAGGTTTGGAAAATGCCGAAGGAGTGAGAGAGTCAAAGAATGTAGAGAAGTTCTTCGCCAAAAAAGTTTGGACAAGAACTTAGAAAGTGTCAAGAAATGACTTAAATGGAGTCGATGGAACAATGAAATCAGATTGAGTAGAGAGAGAGAGAGAAAGAGAGAGAAAGAGAGTGGCTAAATGGAAGGTCAAAATAACTTTTAATTTTTTTGGGTTACTTGTTTGAGTTACATGAGGATTTAAGTTTTATTTTCATGTCTTGATTTCCATTCCATTAATCCAAATAACTCATATGGTTTTATTTTTGTTGGAGGTAGGTTAGACTCCATAGATAATGACTCTATTAACTCAAATAATGGAGTTGGTCTCTTGATGATCCAAATTAATAGGACCTACAAAGAACCGTCAGAGGTTCCTCCAATGGGGGATACTCTTACGCTTAAACTAGAGAGCGGTTTTTGAAATGGAAAAGAACAGATTAAAAGAGAACTCTGTCTCGAGAGTATGCATGCGTATACTTATGTGCTTGCTCATGCGTACCTGGTTAATTATTTAGTGATGTATATATAGTTACTTGGTATGAGAGATATGCGCATGTAGGGCATTAGAACCCTAGTTTTCTTATAGAAGTGCCCTAAGATTGTGGGGATCATGATAAAAAGATATCAAAAGATTTAGAACATTATCGATTAGGAAAGTCCAAATAGTTAGGGAGATTTCTTTCCATGATAGGAGATCTCCCTTTTATTTATGGAAGATTCTATCCGTATTTGTAAGAGAAGTGAATATTTCCTTTAGCAGACTGCATGACGATCACCGAATACTGAGGAGGTGTTATGATTGAGCAGTTGTCTACCGACCAAAACTTAGTCAATGAATGTCGAGGGAGCATGGGTCATGTCTACCTGTCTAGGAGATAAATCTCATATTAACGACATGTTTCAGTCCATTTGCCTTTAGAGTCAGGGGTCCAGAGAGTCTAAAGTCTTATGATAGTGACGTGCCTTTAAACTAGGCGGTTGATCGATCCGGTGGAGACTGACCATGTAAGCGATTGGGTTACTGGGAGTCGCCCGATATGTTATGGGCTAGTCTTGAGCCCATCATGGTTAGGGTCATTTTGGTCATGTATCATCACTTGCCCCTACTCTAGTTGTTGCTTTGAAGAAGGGATGTTAGGAATATGGTCTGGTGGTGACCTTGCGGATCTTGTGAATCAAAGAATTTAATGCAGCACATATTGCTTCGATTACCACGAATTATCTTCAACACGCTTCTTATATAGCATGTCCCACGATTGGTTTCTTTACTATCAATTTTGCTTTTTGACAATTAACTTTCTAGGCGAGTCAGTCTTTCACGAAGATCATTGGAGGAAATGGCCAAAGGTTTATCATCTGGTTCTTCTCTCGGCATCGGAGACATCAAAAGCACCATATTGCAAGGAAAATTACGTGATGTTCGGAGCGACATGATGTTGGGGATAATTTTAAGATCTTGTCAACGACGGATGTCGATAGGGCCAACATGACTTCGGGGAGTCGAGTCCTATGTACAAATAGTTGGTGAAATATGGTTTGAAGGTGTCATACATGGGCCCCATTGCTAGGGTTCTATTGCGTTGGAAATCTTTTTACTTTTCTAATTCCTCTGATGAGTTTTTGTTACTTGTGCTTTGATTCCGAAATTCTGATATCTGTGTTCTCGCTGAAGAAGTGTGGGAAGAGAGGTTTTACCAGAGGTTGGTTTTGTTTGCAAACCTGACTTGAGTCAAGTTAGAGGTTCTTCTATAGTGAGACTATTGATAAGTGTTGGATGTGTAAGTACTTCTTCATTGAGTTTTTGGAAAAGGGCCTGATGTCGGAGCTTCCAATACCCGATGCTGACCCAATTGCTGGGTTGAGACCTCGTCAGCCTTGTCATAATTCAGACTTTGTCCGATTTGTAGGTAATTTTTGTTAGAGTTTACAATGGAGCATTTGGGTCGACTGTCTCCTAGACAATGAGATGTTGTCACTTATAGGTTTGTTGCTCAGGAAGAAAAGGGGAATCAAGAGGCTTCTGTGGTTGGAGAAGAAGAAGAAGAAGCTTGCAGACTTTTTGCGCTTCGCCGCGAAGGATGAATTGAGAGAAACCACTATTGCTCAACAGATGAAGGCGAAATCTAAGGGAGCCTTAAGGGAGACTGAAAGTACGTCGAGGGTTTGTTCCCTTAATTCAGTTCCGCTCACTCGTGGAGGGTCAAAAGGAGATGAGTGCAACTGCAAGAGTCATCCAAGGAGTGGATTGGAGACAGCTCAAAAGAGAGTTCCCCTGCCACTAAAGAATTTACTCAAACGGCTGCTGACGAGCCGGCAAAGGCCAGTGGTAGTGAACTCAGGGGAGAGTGTTCAGTCAACGGAGTTGACAAGGGTCCCCTGATAAGAGAGCAGGCAGAAGGAAGGGAAATCGATGTTGCCGAGACTATGGTGGTAGAAATGATCGAGGGAGCCAATAGCTGTGCTCCTAGAGGTCTGGAAGAGATAGGGGCGATCCCCTAGGCACTCCGAAGACACTTGCCATGGGTTAACAAAAGGGCCTGGCACAGGGCCATCTACTGCTATTCCTTTGTTGCCTATGGACAAAGGTAAGCGCATGGTGCTTAAGGAGGAGGTGCTCCCCTACACAATCCCTATTCAATCCTTCAATGGGTGTGGGGGCTCTAAGGAGTGAGGGACAGTGACAATCTGTGTTGGGGACAATTGTTATAGCTATGTGGATGTTGTTAAAGGGAGGCAGATAGCCGATCATTTGGACTTCCATCATTCAGAGTTGGAGTTGAATAAGCTCTCGCTTGAACAGGGCGACGAGGCCTTGTTTTCTACTGCTGTGATGGTATCCCTCTTCTTCTGTCATTCATTTTCTTTTCTCCTTTCACTTACTGATTGGTGTTTGTTCATTTAAACCATAGTCCTTGTGGAGTTCCAAAGCAAAGAAGGGAGTAGATGGTGAGCCATATGAGGCTTTGAGCTAATCAGATAGTAGCAGGCATGTCAAAGCTGGAGAATGCCCTCTCGTAGAAAGAAAAACAGCTTGAAAAGTCTTCAGGGGCTGTTCTGAGTGGCCATAATGAGGTAATGGAGCAACTGAGGGCCGAGCGAGATGTAACACTCCGACGATGTAAAGGTTTAGAGGCAGAAGCCAAAGTACATGAGGCGTCCCTATAGGCTGTGAGGAGGTTGGCCGACCTACGACCAATCCCTTCAAGCTTCTGAGTAAAAGATAGCTGAGGTAGGGGCAGTCATTATGAGGAATATCGACCAACACATCGCGCTCGGCACAAGCTATTAAGAGACTTCACTATGCCATGGAGATTATTCGTTAGGCAAGGTTGGCAAGCGCCATACCCCCGGATGCCGTGGATACCTCTCTTGAACCTGAGTCTGTTTCTGCTCCCATAAAGCCTGATGTACCTTCTGCCTCCTGACCAAGATTTTGTTTTCTTTTATAATTTCCTCCCTTTGTAATTCTTTTTTAGTCATTAATGAAATACTCCTTCATTCTCATCACGGCTTGGTAGTATTACTTCTTAACGAATAGAGTGTTATTGGGGAGACATGTTCCTAGTTGGTGATATCTTCATCTGCTGGTGAGGCTTTCTCAATGGGCTTTCTGATAGGATGAGCCACAACTGTCTAATGGTGAGATGGATCCCTCATGATAGAGTTTATTTGGGAGGACTGAATAATACTTGTCCATTCGAGGAGATTAATCCCTATCGATAGACTCTATACAGAAGGATTGAGCGATACTTGCCTGTTTGAGAAGATAGATCCCTAACAATAGACTCTATTTGGGAGGACTAGGTGATATTTACCCGTTCAAAGAGATAAGTCCCTAATAATTAACTCCGTTCGAGAAGACTGAGCGATCCTTGCTCATTCAGGGAGATAAATCCCTAATTGTCATGCCCTGACCCTCAGGTCGAACACGCGAACAGATCGTCGCGACTCCTCGAGACACGGGTATGCCCTACCCGCACATCAAGGTGACGCAAGGCTAATATTATGACTAATATCATGACCCTACTCGATATCTTAAGTCAAATCATACAGTGGAAGATTTGAAGAAGAAAATTTTCAAAAAATTTCATTAAAACATTTACCTCTAATTTACATATAATATTTATATGCACGATCTAATCGTAAACAAAGATGAATATGAATACTCATCCGGTAGCGTCTCTCAGTAAAACTCGTGGAACAGTACCTCAATGTAAGTCAAGTATGGTATAAGCTAAAAATTATAAATATGAGGGGGTGAGTATGATCCACATACTCAGTGAGTGAGGTGTAAGGACTACATAATGATAATAAATGAATTTGTGAGAGTGGCAAGTCAAAACATCGTTTCCAATTTTATATTTCATTCATTTATAAACATATTGTGTAATTCAAAATAATATGTATCCTTATCATCAATCTATATCATGGGGTGTTCGTCAGTAACAAAATGCATTCTACCCATAGTTTGGTCTAACTAGTGTAAAATTCACCAAAGGGTCACCACAATATCATATAAATGAAATACATATGTTTTTCTTTTCACCCCTTCCTTTGGTATTGACACGATCCTCACGTGTTGGTCAGAGATAGGGGAATCAAACCCCTTCTTTCGTATTAACCCACCACGACACCACGTCGGGTAAATGCTTAATATTGTGGTAGGGAGTACACTATAGCCACTATACACCATCTTATAATCATACACATGTGCCATATGTTATCATTCATAAATCATTTCTCGTAAAAACATAGCACTATCAAGTCATCATAATATCAGGATGCAAATTTTCACAGAATATCATTTCAAAACATGCCACAAACACTAAAACATTTCTAAATCACATTTTAAAATTTATTTATAAAATTCATGATCGAAAACTATTTTTCATTTAAAGTCATAAATAGTTCGTCCCACTTACCTCGATTGGGGAGGGTACGCCACTCCCCCTAATAGTTCTCGTTTCTCGAATAAATTACCCCACGTATGAAAAATGTAACACCGATTTTAGGTGACTGTGTCACGCCCCGACTCACAGGTCAAGCACGCAAACAGACCGCCGCGACTCTTTGAGGTACGGGTATGCCCTACTCACACATCGAGGTGACGCAAGACTAATACTATAACCCTACTCGATATCATTAAGTTAAAAAGATAGTTTTTAATAAAAATTTTCTTTAAAACATTTATCACCAATTTACATATAATATTTATATGCATGGTCCAATCATAAACAAGAATGGGTATGATCACTTACCCGATAACGTCTCTCAGTAAAACTCGTGGGATAGTATCTCAATGTATGGCAAGTATAGTATAAGCTGAAAATATTAATATGAGGGGTGAGTATAATCCACATACTCAGTGAGTGAGGTGTAATGACTACAAAATGACAATAAATGAATTTGTGTGAGTGGCAAATATATGACAAAATTCATATTTCATTCATTTGCAAATATATCGTGTAATTCAAAATACTATGCATCCTTATCATTAAATCATATACCAATGGGGTGTCAAAAACGTATTCTACCTATAGTTTGGCTTAACTAGGGTGAAATCCACCAAGGGGTCACCATAATATCATAAGAATAAAACACATATATCTTCCCCCTTCCCTTGGTGTTGACACGGTCCTCACGGGTGCTCGTCTATTGGATCCGTTGTCCAGAGACAAGGGACTCAAACCCCTGCTCCTGTGTTACCCCACCACGTCTCCCCGTTGTGTAAGCACTCAATACCGTGGTAGGGAGTGCACTATAGCCACTATGCACCATCCTATAATCATACACATGTGTCATATATCATCATTCATAAATCTTTACTCGTAATAAAAATATGACACTATCAAGTTATCATAATATCATGATACAATTTTTACATAACATCATTTCAAGACATGTCACAAACACTAAAACATTTCTAAATCACATTTTAAAATTTATTTATAAAAATCATGATCAAAACTATTTTTCATTTAAAGTAAAAAATAGATCGTCCCACTCACCTCGATTGGGGAGGGTACGCCACTCCCCTTAACTGTTCTCATTTCTTGAACGAGTCACCCATCGAACGAAAACTTAACCCTAGACCTAAATTAAATAATATGTATTATTTGTCAATTTGATATCATATTCTTGATCTACAAAATACATATGGAAATGTTTTCTTTAAGGTAAAATCTCAAATTCTATACTTAGAGAAAAATTCTTACAAAACCTATTACACGCAGGTTTAATAAAATCATGATATCTTCTAAAATCTTCATCGGATTCAAATGATTTAAATTTTATATTAAATCTAAGATATATATCTCCAACTTTTATGTTCAAACCAACTCCAAATTCTAAACACACGAATTTATAAACATTTATAACTTTTTCAGTTTAAGTTCCTAAAACCAATTCTGTATAATTTTGGGAGAATTTCCATATCTCCCAATATACTTCTCCGATTTAAGTAATTATTATCTCAAATTAAAAATAAGACATAGATCTAACACTTTTTAGTTTCGACTATCCTTAGATTTTAAATGTATAATTTTGTAAAATTCATTTTTTATCTCAGTTTTAGTTTTAGAACTACTTCTGCATAGTTTTAGTAAAAATATCATAACTTTCTGCGTACAACTCCGATTCAAGTGATCTTTATCTCAAATTAAAGATAAGATAGAGACCTAAAACTTTCATGTTTAATATTTCTCCAAATTCTGAACAAAAGATACCTCAAAAAGTCATAAAAGTTACTGATCATACACAGGACATGAAACAGAATTTATAAAACATGCTAAACTTCCAAAAATCACCAAAAATTGATTCCTTCATGAATTACTTCACATGATATACCATTTTAAAACTTAGGGAGTCTAGTTTATAGAATAAATATCTTAGATTTTTGATTTCTATAGAATGAGATATTCTAAGAAAATTATATAAGACTCAATTTAGAAATCAACATCTAACATGCTAGTATGGATACCAAAATAACTATTCATCAAATAATTTAATCTTAGCATAAGTTAGAATATGTTACCTCTTTTGTAAGATCTATTGCTAATAATATATATCACCACTCCTTTTGAATCTTTGAATTTTATCATCTTAGAAAAATCAAATCACAATGAACATAAATTTCTTATACAATACCTCTATACTTCCAATTAAAATTCAAGAATTTCCAAAAATGTTCTTACCTCTTTGGCTCCATAGTTGAACTCAAAAATGGGAATGGTCTCTATAAATTTCGTGCAAGGGGTGGTTTGAATGAAGAAAATGAGTCAAACTCTTCTTAAACAAGTTCTTTTATAAACCTAGCCAAATATCCTTAACCATTAGATCATTCCATCCATTATCTTGATCTTCCGCTTGTCCTAGCACTTAAACCATGTAATTGTTGACTCAAGCAACCTCCATGCACTCCACCAAGTGTCTTTGGACGTCTATGTCAAGGGGGAGAAGTGTCACAAGCTAGAACAAGCTATTCTAGTTAGTTTTCATGCAAAACTTTCTACCCAATAAGTTTTCATGCATAAATTTCTATCCAATAAGTTTTCTTGAATGTAGAAAATCCTATGTAGCCACTAACCAATCTTGCTTCCCTCTTGACTAATCATTTGGCTCTAATTGTCCATCTTTGAGTGACTGTATATCATATACTACTCCTCATGATTCTAAATATATAAGCAACCTTTTGAGACATCTATTTAATTATCTATTTATTTATTTTGAGATTTCGCTTCAAAATCACTAAAATCAAAAATTTTATCCGTAAGCCGAAAGCCTTCTCGGAAAGCGCTGGCAAGGCCTAAAGAAGTCAAAAATAGTTAAGAGAATGCCTACACACTTAAATAAAGATATTTAAATAAAATTTCACATATTTAAGAAATTTCAAACAAAATTTCATAGGGCCCAAAAATGTAAATTGTTAAAAGTTAGGGGTTTAAATGTAATTAAGAAAAATTAAGGGACTAAGTTGCAAACCACTCATGGATGGATAATTGAAGCCAAATTATTGGTCAAGAGAGAAGCAAGGTTGATTAGTGACCACATAGGATTTTTTCACATTGAAGAAAACTCATTGGATATAAATTTATGCATGAAAACTTATTAGATAGAAATTTTTGCACGAAAAATAATTAGAATAGTTTGTTCTAGCTTGTGACACTTCTTCCCCTTGACATGGATGTCCAAAGACACCTAATGGAGTGCATGGAGGTTGCTTAAATCAATAATTGCATGGTTTAAGTGCTAGGACAAGTGGAATGTTAAGATGATGCATGGAATGATCCAATGGTTAAGAATATTTGGCTAAGTTTATAAAAGAACTTGTTTAATAAGAGTTTGGCTCATTTTCTTCATTCAAACCACCCTTTACACGAAATTTATAGAGTCCATTCTCATTTTTGAGTTCAACTATGGAGCCAAAGAGGTAAGAACATTTTTGGGAATTCTTGAATTTCAATTGGAAGTATAGAGGTATTATATAAGAAATTTAGTTTCAAAAAATTTTTAAAATTTTTTCATAAGTTAAGAAAATTATTTTGTAATTGTTAGCTACATAAATAAATCTTTTCTATACCTATTTGATTTTACACTCATTAATTTATATATGAAAAATTTGCTTTTTCAACATAAAATTAATTAAATGTCGACCATAATAATTAGAGTTGGTATTTTAAAATTCATTTTGTGGTTGCCTTCGTGACCAATTTAACAATAATACCCTATTTCTTTAGGACATGGTGGGGAAGAGATAGAGACGAAAGGATTCCAGAGCGTTTGGCAAAGTTGAATGAAATGATGAACTATAAAATGAATAGTACGGATTTTGCCACAACATTTGAAGATTATGAGTAGAAAATGCTGGAAGTTTTTACATTTGAATTATCAGTTTTTGAGTGCTAAAACTGAGATAAATATAATAAAAAATTCTCTCATTAATGTTTGAGCTAGTATGGCTGATAAAATAATGGAAGAGGATGATCAAATCATTTTCAAGAACTTCAAACTAAGACTACTTAAAATGTGGAGAGTTAAACAAATAGACACCAAAATGAAAAAATCATTATCTTTAAGAATAAACAGTTTTATGCCACAAACTATTAAGAGACTTACTCTGACTGATAGGCTCTCAGTAGGAATGGTTAACATGGTTACTCGCATGTATATGGAAGAAAAGAAGGAGGAAGAAAAGAAAAGATGAATGTATCTATTGGTCCCATTGAAACCAAAAAGGGGGTTGAATTGGTTTGGCTTCATTTAAGATTTTACTATACTAAAATCAGTTCTAAAACATATGGCCAAATAACATGCAAAATGCTAATGTAAATGCACAAATAAAAAGAAGGGATAGAGAGATCAAGCTCATTTTATAGTGGTTCGGTCTTGTGTCTACGTCCATTCTTCCAACTCAGCAAGCCAGGGTCCAGCGATAGCTAGTTTCCACTATGCATAAA
Source organism: Dillenia turbinata (assembly GCA_037126225.1). Taxonomy (NCBI): domain Eukaryota; kingdom Viridiplantae; phylum Streptophyta; class Magnoliopsida; order Dilleniales; family Dilleniaceae; genus Dillenia; species Dillenia turbinata. The sequence continues at coordinate 16,313,856 of JBAMMX010000007.1, read as the reverse complement.
GAGAGTTACAACCACATGTACATGGTTTCAATATTGACAATCTGCACATTCCATCTTGAAGATGTCTTAGTCTAACACTTACCAAAGTCTAACTCTCTCACACCTAGCCTATCAACTCTTGAGAATATTCCTCACACTCTCCTTAGACTTGTAAGAATATACAAATAAAAACTCAGAAAATACAGGAATGTATAAATTCAGTCGACAGCAGAAAAATGCAGTAGAAGATATGATCAATTAGTTGTATTTGGGTTCTAATTTCTCTCAGGTCAAGTCTTGAATGAAGTCTACAAAAATCTCTCAATAAAGTTTGAATATATCTCTTCAAAAATCACACGAGATCTACTTCAAAAGACTGCATTATCGAATTCATATTAGCTATTCAAAAGTGCTTCAGAACCAGCTCTTTTTCTATTTTTCAGATCCTAAAATTCTGCCTTCTGTTTTGATGTTTCAAAACCTTCTTTTACTACAGTAACTTTCAGAGTTTTAAATCGAACAATACTCTTGTAGTAAGGAGAAATCAAACTTCAAAAATCTTGGAAGTTAGAGAAGGTATATAAGAATATAAAGTTCCTGAAAACCTGCCAGAACTTTAGAGACTACTTGAATTCAAATTCTGAATTTGATTTTACCTCTAGTAAAAGTCTGATCTGAGTTTGAATTTGAATCACCTATTAGAATAGGCTTCATGGTTAAGTATAGCTCTTATTCTATACTTAACATGCTGAGTTAGGACTTGAAAGCAGAATATAAACACAACAGAAATCGCAGTAGTTCAAAATTTGTCTAAAACTCTACTGTTTCTACCCAAACATACTGCTCCTACCCAGATTTGCTTCTACCATGCTTCTATGATAGTGTTCTCTAACCAATTGTACAGATTTATTTATATAACCTTGTATTACATATTCTAACACTTAATAAATTGTTAGAAACACATATAAAATTTTGTTATCATCAAAATATACTAGGGTTGGACAACAATTTTCTTAATAATCTCTCACTTTTTGATGACAACAAAACCTTCAATAAAATGCAAAAAGATATGCTCAACATATTCAACAAGAATGTACATAACAGCACAGTATGTGATCATTACATTCAGCATAATATGATTTGCAAAATATGGCATACAATCACATTACATTTGTAACACCGATACTACGGTGTTCGTATATTAATTCCGTTTTTTAATTTAATAAAATGATCCTCAATTTATATATATATATATAGAAAATATTCAATTTTATTGATTTTCGATTTTGGGGTTTTTAAATTTAATTTTTGGTATATTTTAAATACCGTTTCTGGGATTTGTAAAATAAAATTAGTATAAAAATATATATATGTAAATAATTATTTATTTATTAATTTATTTATTTACTCAATTAGCTATTTATAAAATCTATTTATATAAAAATATATATAAATAATAATCATAATAATGAAAAAAAATCGAAAATCGAATTAGGGCTCAAAAGCCCTAATTCCTCTCTTCTCTCTCTCTCTACTCTCTCCCTCACCCGCCTTTTCATCTCCCCCTTCCGCGGTGCTTCCTCCTTTGCTGCCGCCGCTGATCGCCGCCGCCGCTGATCGCCTCTCTCTCTATTCCCTCCCTTCTCTCTCACTCTCTCTCGGTTCCCTCTCTTTCGGTTGATCTCTCACCTTCTCCGCCTCCTCTTCCACGGATCTCCACCGCACTGTCACCTCCCTCCACCGAGAATGGTCACGTTCTCTGCCTTCCTCCGCCACCACCGCGGCCATCGCGAGCCACCGCGGTCGCCCCCTGTCTCTCCCGCACCATATCTCTCTCATCTGACCATCTCTGCCTCTCTCTATTCTTCTCTCTCTCTCTCTGCTTCTCCCTGTTTCTCTCTCTACCCGCGCGATAGCGCGCGATAACTCCTTGCGCGTGCGACTGTGCACGCGATAGCCCAGCCCCTACGCACGCGTGACGGGCCACAGCCCCTCCTGCGCGCGGGCTAGCACACAACCGCCTTGCGTGCCCGTGCAGCGCGCGATGGCTCTAGCGCGCCCTAGCCCCTTCGCGTGCGACAGCCTCTGTGCACGCAGCTGCAGCTCCTTCCCTGCTCGTACGCCTTCTGCCACTTTTGCAGAGACCAAATCGGCAAACTTTGAAACCCTAGGCCGGGTATGCACTCATCTACTGCGCAGGTGAGGACCAATTCCTAGCCCTAGTTCTAGGGTTTTGAATATTCTGAATAATTAGGGTTAATTGTTAACATTTGCTCCGAATTTGAAACCATTGAAGGTTGAGCTTAAAACCACTGGCGACTAGAAGCTAGGTCTACAAACCGAGAAACCCTAGGTGAGGTAAAATACAAATTCTTTCGATACATTGGATGAATTTAGGGTAAATTAGAGTAAGAATGCATTGTATATGTTAGGATGTATATTAGATTAGATTTGAATGCGTTATCTGATATTATACATAATTGTTTAGGTTAAATAGAGGATTTTGTACGAAATTGAGTTGTTTTGGATGATAGAATTGAGTTAAATTGATTTAAATGGTTTCACTTAGAGTTTAATTTGACGAATGCATGAAAACAGTCGAAATTTGAGATTTGAGCCTAAGGATTTATGTGTTGTTTTACATTATAGTTGGTGTTGCATATAGGTAAGTCAAATACACTCTATATTATGAAAATAGGTTTCAATACCTTTAAAATGACATATGGTTTGAAGAAATCGGATGAGAATTGAAATGTGTATGAATTTTCAAAGATTTTTCTAATTTATAGGGAATTTATGTATTTAGACTTGTTTTCGATTTTTGAACGATTTTAGGTTTGAATTTAACTTGATTTTGATTTGGTTAATTACTTATAAATGGAATGAAAATTGATGACATTGGAGTTTATTCATAAATTGGAGAATTTAGGTTTGTACAAATTTAAGGAAAATGATAAACCCTAAGAATAATTGGAAATTTGATGATTTATGTGATACTTTGATTAGGTTGATCTTGTTGAAGACTCGAGGAGTCGAGTTTGGTTTAATTGTGGAAATAGGGAGTGACCACCCTCCCTAGAAGGTGAGTGGGACCCTAATTTCTTGCATGAAATAGTGAAATTTTGATTTTTACCGTGTTTTTAAACAAAACATGTTTTGATATACATTGATTCGACGTGTGATATTAAATCTCAAATCTGTTTTGTGATTATTGGAGTGTCGTAAACTTATGATTTCTATGAGTATGCATCCATGTTTGAATGAAATGAAATTGTGCCATGATTTGAGAACTTGAATGTTTTCTATCCTACCATTGCATCGGTTATTAATTTGAAATGATTTTGATGAAATATATCGGCACACGATTTGAATTGTTTTGATGAACTATGTAGGTTGGATGCCCACTTGTGATACTATGATGATGAATTGATTGATTCCGTAGCTACGAAGGGCATTTGTAGAGGCATGAGTTGCCCGGATACGCTTTGGCCAGAGGTATCCGCAAACGTCGTGATTGCGATATGTATGGGCCCGGTTGAACTGAAAGGGGAGGTCCGTCAGAATAGGCGGTTTAGCACCGGGAGTTGCTTGTACATGATTGTGATGTTTCGTACAGGCCCGGTTGAACTAGGTATTGGGGAGGTCCGTCAAAATAGGCGGTCTAGCACCGGGAGTTGCTTGTACATGATTGTGATGTTCCGTATGGGCCTAGTTGAACCGAAAGGGGAGGTCCGTCAGAATAGGCGGTCTAGCACTGGGAGTTGCTTGTACAAGCCAACATCGGGGTAGAGAGCATCTTTTGAAACACTTTGCATAACAAAATCCCCGATGCGCCTGTCCTTGGTCACGGTTGACCTTTGTCAGGATCATTTTCGGCTTGCTCTATGATATACTTGATTTTTAAATGGATGCATATATGTGTGATATTGTGTGATCAATTAAATGAATTTCATTTTACTAAACAAATCATGTTTTACTGTAAAATTTGAATTATTGGTTACGAATGATATTGACACTCCAATATTCACCTACACTATTAGTACTTGAGATTAATCCCCTCACTCACTAAGTATCCTCCCATAGATACTCACCCCTCTTCCTTCCTCCCTCAGACAGGATTTTGTGCTGGAGCGACATTTCAGAGTATAGAGTTTGGGTGAACTTGACATTCAGGAAGGTGAGATCTTAAGTTTAAATTGAAAGATGAATTATGTATTTTATTTCGACCCTGCGAGATCTTGTTGAGGTCCGTAGTTGGCTGTGTACTTATTTTGGGATGACTGTATAATTTATGTATGTTTATTTGCGAAACTCTTGTATTTTATTTGCATTGAGGCGATTATATGTATTTGAATGTTACTTGGGAAATTTGTTATACATTTGTATAAATTTAGATCCGCTCGGTATGGCGGCTGCTCATGCTCTAGTTGGGCATGACAGTAGAGGTCTGTGGTTAGGTCTGCTAGAAATTTTATAGTCTTGCGTTGTTCTGAATGTTGGCTGTGGGAATTGGTTGATTTTGGAGAGGTCGGGATGACCATTTGTTTATTTTACAGGATGATTTTGAAATTCACAGGTTTAACAGTTTAATTGTACATGGGAGACCTCCAATTTATGGGGAGGTTCTGTCCGATTTTCTGTAAAAATCCAGCCAGCATTTAGGGCAACGGGCGGCTGTTCACGACTCCAGTTCGGGGCGTGACAACATTAGTATGCAATCACATCACATTACATTCTCCCCATTCTCCCCCTTAATTTATGAATGTATAAACATGATAATATGTAACCAGTCATGATTCAACAGTTTCATGATTCTGCAGTCATCTCCTCCTTAATATTTGCACAATTTTACATTTTATATATCTACCCTTTTTTGTTTCATCAAAAACAAACAACAATATTAAAGAAATAAGGCATTTATGAGAAAGGAAAATGCAGATTTCATTAAAGAAAATGAAGGATACATGAAAAGTAGATTCTGAAAATTAGAAATAACATCAACTAGCCTACATACTGTAATCTACCTAGACATCTGGAAATCTTTCAAGTAACACAGACAGGTCTTTCTGCACTGTCTGAAGGAGATTCATACATTGATCTACTTTTTCTTCTACAACATTGATTCTATCTTTTAGTTCATGAACCCATTCTGGTTTGTCTGAGAAACGATGCACAAGATGTGCAGTTATCTTTCTTTTCTTCCTAGAAGATTCTCTCATTTTATACCTTGATTTAGGTAATTCAGAAACTCTCTGATCATTAAAGCTATGTTCAAGACCAGCTTCTATTCCACCTTCTTTATCTACTTTGCCTTGCCAAATTGTCCATCTCTATGTTTCCAAATTTTGTCATCAGATATTGTGATACCCATATGATTAATGCAAGAGCTACCAAAAGTAAGAACTGCTTTAGTTACTCCTTGAAATTCAAAAAAATCAAATCCTTTGTATTTCAAAAGATTCAACAGGATATTTTCATAAGGTCCCATAGTCACATTTCTTCTAATATGAGACATAAAAATGTCAACTAAGTCTAATTATTTATCCAGAATCATGGCAGCAATAATCTTAGCATCTTCAACAGTCACAGTAGTCATACTTCCATTCCTTGGTGTAATACACATAGCCACAATTTTGTGAATAATTCTAATTAACAGAGAAAAATTTATGCAGTACATGTACTTATTTCTAATTTCATCTTTGCCACCAAGCAGACTATATAATTCATTCTTGTTCAGATTTGATAAAGAAGTATCCGCAACCCTTTTCAATCCTAAGCAAGCAGATATATCATCCTTAGAAATAACAACTGAATGATCCAGAATTTTTGACACTAAATTTTCTGCATTTTCAGTATCTAAATTCTTGTAAAAATCAAAGATAATATGCTTCCAGCATGTTTGTGAACCAGTACATAAATTAACACAACCAATCTTTTCAAGAAGCTTAAGGATTTCTAACCCATTTTCTTCAAAAAATTCAAAATCCAGAATTCTTGAAGGAAGAACATTTACCTTTAGAGCACGATTACTTGCTAAAATAATCTTGATTCTTGATGATTCTTCCATCGGAGGAATTTGAATTTCAGGAGATGAAGATCTTTCGGGTGATGAAGGATTTAATCTAGGTTCAAAATTCCTACTCGTAGATGAACTTCCATCATCTAATTCAACATGAGATACAGTGGGATTTGGGGTTTTTCTGTTGGCAATGCGTTGAGATTTTCCATGAACCATTATGTTTTTGGAGATTAGCTTAAAGAATTTTGGAATTTCTTGACCTAGGGGTTTTGCAAAAAGGAGAGAGGAGTTTCTTTAAATTTGGGAAAGTCAATTTTAAACTTCTGTAATTTCTTTTTTTTTTATTTGAATAGAATCACTGCATTCTTCTAGCCTTGCTTCTATAAGGCTTCTATTGTTTCATTTTCTTCTTTTAAAAAGGAAAATATACTCAAATCTCATTTTTAGTAAATTCAAACCTTTCTTTATCTAGAGATTTTGTGAAAATATATGTCAATTAATTTTTTGTATCAACATATTCTAGAACAACATCTTTATTTAGAACATGATCTCTTATAAAATGATATCTAACTTCTATATGTTTAGATCTAGAATGATTTATTAGATTTTTTGTTAGACATATGGCTCTTGTATTGTCACATCTCATCAAAATATTTTTATAATCTAACTCATAATCTTTTAATTGTTGTTTTAACTATAAAATTTGAATACAACAATTTCCTATTGACACATATTCTGACTTGGCCGTAGATAAAGCAACTAAATTTTGCTTTTTTGATACCCAACTCACAATTCTATTTCCTAAAAATTGACAAGTACCTGAGGTACTTTTTTGATCAATTTTACATCCGGCATAGTCAGCATCCGATTATCCAATTAACTCAAAATTTGAATTTCTTGGATACTAAATTCCTAGATTATAAGAATTTACTACATATTTTAAAATTCTCTTAGTAGCTTTTAAATAAGACACCTTAGACTTACTTTGAAATCTAACACATAAGCACATACTATACAAAATATTTGGACGTGAAGCGGTTAGATATAACAAAAATCCTATCATGCTTCTATAGAATTTTTCATCTACATCTTTTCCTTTTATATCTAAATCTAACTTAATAGAGGTAGACATTGGAGTACTAGCATTTTTTGAGTTTTTCATTCCAAATTTTTTTATTAGTTCTTTTACATATTTTTCTTGATTTATGAAAATTCCTTCGGGTGTTTGTTTTATTTGTAAACCTAAAAAGAAATTCAATTCACCCATCATAGACATTTCAAATTCACTTTTCATCATATTACTAAAATTATCATATAAGAATTCATTTGTAGCACCAAAAATAATATCATCAACATAAATTTGAACAATCAAAATATCATCATTAACATGTTTTATAAACAATGTAGTATTAACATTTCTTTTCTTAAAATTATTCTTCACAAGAAAATCACTTAATCTTTCATACTGCGCTCTAGGTGCTTATTTTAAACCATACAATGTCTTTTGTAATATATAAACATGATCTTCTTTATTAGGTTCTTCAAATCCGGGAGATTGACTAACAAACACTTCTTCTTTTATATATCTATTCAAAAATGCACTTTTTTACATCCATTTGAAATAATTTAAAATTTTTAAAACATGCATAGGCTAAAAGTAATCTAATTGCTTCTAACTTACCTACTGGTGCAAATGTTTCATCATAACCAATTACTTCTTCTTGTGAATATCCTTTTGCTACCAATCTAGCTTTGTTTCTAATAATATTGCCATTTTTATCCATTTTGTTTCTAAAAATCCATTTTGTTCCTATTATTGTCTTATCATTTGGTTTAGAAACTAATGACCACACATTATTTTTTCTAAATTGATTTAATTCATCTTGTATTGTTTCTATCAAACTTTCATATTTAAGAGTTTCTTTTATACTCTTTGGTTCTATATGAGATACAAATACAAATTGATTTTCTATATTTCTATAACTTGATCTAGTTCTCATGCCTTCATCTATATCACCAATAACATCCTTTTGTGAGTGACTAGGTAAAAATCTCCAATTTTTTATTATTTCATCTCTTTGTTCTCTTTCAATTTGAACTTCATTATTTTTATTATTTTCAAGAGAGAGTTCATTTAATTTAATAATAACACCATCATTCTCATCTTCTATATTTTGAAAATCACTTTTATGAAATTTTACGTTAATAGTTTCTTGAACAACCTTAGATTCTAAATTGAAAACTCTATATGCTTTATTATTCAATGAGTAACCTAAAATGATTTTTTCTATTGTTTTTTCATCAAATTTACTTATTTTGTTCAAATTATTTTTCAAAATATAACATGAACATCCAAATGTATGAAAGTAAGATATATTAGGTTTTCTTCCTTTAAACAATTCATAAGGTGTTTTCTCAGTCATAGGCTTAAAATATACTCTATTTATTATTTAACAAGCCGTAGAAACGATCTCAACCCAAAAATATTTTCCTATACCACTCTCATTTAACATTATTCTAGTCATTTCTTGAATTGTTCTATTTTTTCTTTCAACCATTCCATTTTGTTGAGGTGTATAGGGTGCAGAAAAACTTTAATTTATTCATTTCTTATTACAAAATTTTAGAAATTCTATATTATCAAATTCTCTACCATGATCTGTTCTTAATCCAACAATTTTTAGATCTTTTTCATTTTGAATTTTCTTAACAAAAATTTTGAAAGACTCAAATACACTATTTTTATTAGCTAAAAATAAAATCCATGTAAACCTAGAAAAATCATCCACAATTACAAGACCATATTTATTTCCACCTAAACTTTGAGTTCTAATAGGTCCAAACAAATCCATATGCAAAATTTCTAAAGGTCTAGATGTTGAAATATAATCCTTATTTTTAAATGATGATTTTATTCATTTGTTTAGTGAGCATGCATTACAATTTATATATTCCTTTAAAGTTATTCTTGATAAACCTCTAATTAAATTTTTCTTAGACAAAATTTCCAATTGTTTAAAATTCACATGACCTAATTTTTTATACCATACATAAATGTTATTTTCTATGGATATCAAACAATTCTTTTTTAAACTATCTAAGATTTTTGAGTTTACTATATAAACATTTTCAGATCTAATTCCTTCAAATATTTTTTCTTGAATTATGCAATCAAAAACTATGCATTTACTTTTCTTAAAAGGGCATAATATCTCAAATCACATAATTAACTCACACTCAATAGATTATGCATTAACTTATCAACAAATATTGTACCTTTACCAATGATTTTCCCTTTTTTATTGTCTCCAAAAGTCACCATTCCTTGCTCATTCTTTTCTAGTTCCTTGAACAATGAGGCGTCACCCGTCACATGTCTTGAACAACCATTATCGACATATCTTTTTCCTTTTGCTTTAGCCTCATGTTCCTGCACAAGTTAAACAAACGGATCATCTGTTCTTAGGAACCCAAACTAGCTTGGATCCTCTAGATAACAAGTTTGTACTATGAGTAAATTTTTCTTGAATATAACTAAGCTTGTTTAAGAAGCAAAATTTAGCAATATGTTATACTTTATGACAATAATAGCAAGTGTAATTATTCTTCATTCTCTGAAAGTTATCCAAATATTCATATTTAATCTGTGAAAAATCAGATTTTTTATTTCCTTTTGTGTTTCTGTAGTCTGAGATTTTTTATTTTCTATATTTTTTACTGCACTAACAAATACAGTTCTATTGACTTGTGATTGAGATACATTTTCATAGTTGTACCCTAGACCATTCTTTGAAGAGTCATGTCTTTGAATTGCAAGAAGTTTAGTTAGTTTTTGGTCACTTTCATTGAAATTTTGAAATGTATTTTTAATGGACATAGACAGCTCCTCTATTCTACTTTTCAGCAAATATACTTCATCATTCATTATAGAATTTTTCAATTTTATTGCTTCATTTTTAGATCTTAAAGCTGATAATTCAATGTTTGCAGCAGTGTTTTTGATTTTCAGTACTTCACGCTCAGATTTAGACACTTTCTGTTCAGAATTTACATCAGTGCTTATTGATTTCAGAACATCATTTTTAGTCTTTAAAACTGTCAGTTCAGATTTCAAAACATGATTTTCATATTTAACAGCATCATTTTCAGAATTCAGCAACATATTAGTTTGTTTCAGAATGTCATTTTCATGTTCTAAGTCTAGTATCCTGCATTTAAACTCTGAAATCAGTTTTAGTATATCACTTTCATCAGAAATAACATTTTCAGTATTTTCATAATCAAATTTTACCTGTGAATCAACCATCAGATAGATGTTTGCTTCATCAGAATTTTCTAAATTTTTTGAGTCTGAATCTGAATCTGATTCTTCCAAGTCACTTCAGGTAGTTATCAAAGCTTTTCCCTTTTTCTGAAATTTCTGGATTTTCTTCAAGAGAACTGAGTACTCATATTTGGTGTGTCCTGATTTTTACACTCATAGCATACAACTTCTCTTTATCTTTCTTTTTATCCTTGTTCTTGTTGAATTTTCCTACATTGAACTTAGACTTTGGAGATACATTAGTCTTTGAAAATTTTTGAAAGTTTTTACCTTTTCTTCTAAGAATTCTAGACAGTTTCTTTACTAAAAGATTGACTTCATTATCATTGTATTTATCCTCTGAAAGTTTTTCCTCTACAGTAAATGCAATAGATTTTTTCTTCCTTTCAGATTCAGCAGAATGATGCACCTCAGTTTCATATGCCATCAACTTTCCTCTTAGCTCATTCAAGGATAGTTTTGAGAGATCTTGAGCCTCCTCTATGGCAGTCTTTTTAGCATTCCAAACTTTAGGCAGAATCCTCAAGATTTTTCTAACAAGATCAATGTCCGAAAAGGATTTTCCAAGAGACTCCAGTTCATTTGTGATGGATGTAAATCTGTTAAACATATCCTTCACTTGTTCTCCTGGCTGAAACTTAAACAACTAATATTCCTGCATAAGAAGACTGATTCTGGTGTCTTTAACAGTTCTAGTACCTTCGTGAGTGACACAGAGTTTGTCCCATATCTCTTTAGCTATGGAACAAGAAGAAACTGAGTTAAATTCTATAGGAGAAAATTGCACACAACAACAAATGTTTTGCTCAAGAGTTTATAGATATTTTTTTTGTCTTCCTCAGTCATTATAGGGGTTTTTACATCTAAATTTTCTTGAGAAATCACTTCCCAAACTTCATAATCCATAGCTTGAATAAAGGTCTCTATTATACATTTCCAATGAGAGATATTAACTCCATCAAAGTAAGGAGCTCTATTTTTGTATTGACCAAAGGTATACTGTGAAGTCCTGGATTTTTGGCTTAAAAGACAACACTTTTGTGGAGATGAGCACTAACTCTGATACCACTTGTTGGTCCCAGTGAAACCAAGAAGGGGGTTGAATTGGTTTGGTTTTACTTAATATTTTACTCCACTAAAATCAGTCCTAAAATATATTACCAATTAACATGCAAAATGCTAATGTAAATGCACAAATAAAAAGAAGAGATAGAGAGATCAAGCCCGTTTTATAGTAGTTCGGCCTTATGCCTACGTCAACTCTTCCAGCTCAGTAAGACAGGATCTAGCGATAGCTAGTTTTCACTATGCACAAAGAGAGTTACAACCACATGTACATGGTTTCAATGTTGACAATCTGCACCTTTTATCTTAAAGATGTCTTAGTCCAACACTCACAAAAGTCTAACTCTCTCACAAATAGCCTATCAACTCTTGAGAATGTTCCTCACACTCTTCTTAGACTTGTGAGACTATACAAATAAGAACTCAGAATAATACAAAAATGTATAAATTCAATCAACAGCAGAAAAATGCAACAGAAGATATGATCGAGTAGCTGTATTTGGGTTCTGATTTCTCTCAGGTCAAGTCTTGAATGAAGTCTACAAAAATCTCTCAATAAAGTCTGAATATATCTCTTTAAAAATCACATGAGATCTACTTCAAAAGACTGCACTATCGAATTGATATTAGCTGTTCAAAGGTGCTTTAGAACAAGCTTCTTTTCTGTTTTTCAGATCCTAAAATTCTGCTTTCTATTTTGATATTTCAAAACCTTCTTCTACTGCAGTAACTTTTAGAGTTTCAAATCCAACAATACTCTTGTAGTAAGGAGAAATCAAATTTCAAAAATCTTGAAAGTTAGAGAAGATATATAAGAATATAAAGTTCCTGAAAACCTGCCAGAACTTCAGAAACTGCTTGAATTCAAATTCTGAATCTGATTTTACCTCAAATAAAAGTCTGATCTGAGCTTGAATTTGAATCACCCATTAGAATAGGTTTCATGGTTAAGTACAGCTCCCAATTTGTACTTAATATGCTGAGTTAGAACTTGAAAGTAGAACAAAAACACAGCAGAAATCACAACAGTTCAAAATTTGTCTGAAACTCTACTGCTTCTACCCAAGCATACTGCTTCTACCCAGATTTGTTTCTACCCTACTTCTGTGACAGTGTTTTTTAACCAATTGTACAGATTTATTTATATAACCTTACATTACATATTCTAAATATCTGCACACTTAATAAATTGTTAGAAACACATAAACTTTTGTTATCATCAAAATATACTAGGGTTGGATAACAATTTCCTTAACAGTATCTTCTTTCCTTCTTTGTTACATAGTTGTGTACTATAATTATGTTTATTAGAAACCTATGAACATGTGATGCAGACTTTTTCTTCTTTCATATATGTAATTAGAATCTAAATACTTTTAATATCTAATAGAGATGCATATCTATGTCACTACAAGAAAACAGACTTTCAGCGACGGAAATTAGCGACGGAAAAAAATCCATTGTTATTAACGACAGATTAGCGACGGAAGAATTAGCGACGGAAAAATCCGTCGCTAATTTTTTCGTCGCTAAATCCGTTGCAAATAAATTTTTGTTTTTATTAAATATAATTTTTTGTTTTTATTAAATATAAAATTTTAATTAAATATAATTTTGTGTTTTTATTAAATATAATTTTTTGTTTTTATCAAATATAATGTTTTTATTAAATATAATATTTTATTTTTATTAAATATAATTTTGTGTTTTTATCAAATATAATTTTTTTGTTTTTATTAAATATAATATTTTGTTTTTATTAAATATAATATTTTGTTTTTATTAAATATAATATTTTGTTTTTATTAAATACAATTTTTTTTATTAAATATAATAATTTGTTTTTACTAAATATAATTTTTTGTATTTATCAAATATAATTTTTTTTATTAAATATAATATTCTTTTATTAAATATAATTTTTTGTGTTTTTATTAAATATAATATTTTGTTTTTATTAAATATAATATTTTGTTTTTATTAAATATAATTTTTTGTGTTTTTACTAAATATAATATTTTATTTTTATTAAATATTGTTGTTTTTATTAAATTTAATATTTTTTTTATTAAATATAATTTTTTGTTTTTATCAAATATAATTTTTTATTAAATATAATATTTTGTTTTTATTAAATATAATTTTTGTTTTTATTAAATATAATTTTTTGTGTTTTTATTAAATATAATTTTTGTTTTTATTAAATGTAATTTTTTGTGTTTTTATTAAATATAATTTTATATTTTTATTAAATATAATTTTTTGTTTTTATCAAATATAATTTTTTTATTAAATATAATATTTTGTTTTTATTAAATATAATTTTGTGTTTTTATCAAATATAATTTTCTTATTAAATATAATATTTTTTTTTTATTAAATATAATATTTTTTTATTAAATATAATTTTTTGTGCTTTTATTAAATATAATATTTTGTTTTTATTAAATATTATTGTTTTTATTAAATATAATTTTTTGTGTTTTTATTAAATATAATTTATTGTTTTTATTAAATGTAATTTTTTGTATTTTTATAAAATATAATTTTGTATTTTTATTAAATATAATTTTGTGTTTTTATTAAATAAAATTTTATATTTTTTTAAATTAGGGTATTGTATTTTTAATATTGAGAGTTAGAAATGAAGTATAAAAATAGAAAAAAAATAAACTAATAACACAAAAGTGATGGTGACATAGTGGTTAAACTTTCAATATATTTCTCTCAGCTCAAGTTCGAACCTGGACAGGTGCATTTTTTAGCATTTTTCAAACAATTTAAAGGCAGGCGGGCTGGATGCGGGGGCCGGGTGTGGACGGGGCTAGCCAGGCGGTCGGGTAGGGCCGAGCACCCGGATTCAGGTATTTAGGTTTGCCCTTACTCACTTCAGCGATGAAAATATTTCCGTCAATAATTAATAATAATTAAAAAATAATAATAATAAATTTCCGACGGATTAGCGATGGATTTTCTTAACGACGAAAATTTTTCGTTGCTAAATTAGCTATGTGACTTTCTGCGACGGAAATTTGGGTATCAGCAACGAATTTTTCCGTCACTGATACCCGTTTTCTGGTAGTGTGTGTTTATGCATGCACGTGGAAAAATATATATTCTAGTTTTGCATGATTCTAAATATTTAAAGTATTTAAAGTGGGAGGCTTTAAGTTAGAAGTATTTTAGTAATTCTCACCTAAAGTTTATGTAATTTGTTACTTTAAAATTAATTTTATGATAATCAAACATTTGGATCATGGATGATGATTGAGAACTTAGTGAACTTTCGAGTTTATACCTTGTGTTCATTTATCATAAATGTTAATTTTAAGTACAAAATTATATGCATTATATAAGCATGAATACTTACGATAACCTCTATTTGAAAACCCGAATTATAGCATCAAAATCCATAATTGCAACCTTAATAAGGGTGAAAAATTCAATAACGACAATTATGATATTTGGCGCCACAAGATATGGTATGTACTGGAAGATCAGGATGTCTTAGAAGGCATTAACTATATCATACAAGACCCTGAAGTAGGAAACACTGTTCAGCAGAGACGAGATCAAGAAGCTTACAGGTATGGAAAAAGAAATATTTCACTGCACATGGCATCCTATTCAGTTCTATTGTCAATGATCTCATTTATGAATGTGAGCAATTTCCTACTACTCATGACATATAAATATACCTCATAGAGAAATATGGAGGTATTAGTATGACTCATTTGAGATAGTTGACTACCAAGTTTGACACATATAAAAAGAAAGTTGATATAGCATCAAACAACATCTGAGGATTATGTCAAACATGATAAGGGAATCAAAATCAGCTAGTCACATTCTCTATGATGAGTAGTAGGTTCATGCTTTAATCTGATCCCTTCTAGATTAATTGGAGCACCTGAAAGTCAATCTGACCCATAATTATAGCATTAAGATTTTCTTTGATACTGTCGCCACATGGAACTCGAGGATAAGTGGCTTGGTGCCGTAAAATCATTTTCTCATGCATTTGTGGCTAAATCTGGTTCCCAGAAAGCTTTAGCCTTTAAGTGCAAGAGGAACAATAACAAAGATGAGAAAGGGAACAAGGTTGAAGGAGGGTCCAAGAAGAACAACTCCAACCACAATAACAAATGTAAGTGATTTTAGAATAACAAGAACAAAAGCAAGTTGAAGTACTATAATTGTAAAGTTTTTTATTATTTCGCTTGAGAATGTCCCGAGCCATAAAGGTAGCACCTTGTTATCCTTCTCTGAGTGTTATATATGTCTCTAATGCTGTTTTACTTTCTAAATTTTATCTTATGTGGATTATAAACTCAGAAACAACATACTATGGGAAGCATTTGTGGATTTTCATCGAGTTCCTCCTGATATAAGATGGATATACATAGGAAACAATATGAGAGTTGAAGTCAAAGGGATTAGCACTTGCAAACTAGAGTTATGAAGTGACCAAACCCTAATCTTGTAAGATATTCTCTTTACACCGGATATTCAATGAAATTTAGTTTCTGTAGTTCTTCTTTTAAGACTTGGTTATGATTTGAAATTTTCTCATATTAGGGTCCGTATCTATTATAATGTATGTATTATGGATTTGGACATCTCTTGGACGACTTTAGGACTTTGAATTGTGACAAACAGATATTTAACTGTTATGTTGATCGTTATACATCTTTAAATGTTTGTTCTTCTAGTGATGCTCATGTTGATGATAAAATATAGCTTGCTAAACTTGATCACATTGGGTAGCATATGATGAATCAACTAATGAAAGCAGGACTATTGAGTTCACTTACTAAAATTGATTTACCAAATTGTAAATATTGTTTTATAAGGAAGATGACACGAAAACCATTCGAAAAGGTCGTGAGGGCTAAATTTCCATTGTAATTGGTTCACTTTGATATTTGCAGTCTAATGAATGTGAAGGCTCGACATGAAGCGTTATATTTCATTACATTCATAGATGATTTTATGTGATTTGGTCATATCTATTTGATTTCTCAAAAGTCTAAAACATTTGAGTGTTTTAAATATTATATGAACAAAGCAGAGAATCAAATGAGCAGAACAATTAAAACCTTGAGAACAAATCGAGAGCGTAAATATCTATCAGATCAATTCAAAAATCTATATAGTGAAAAGGGAATAATTAGACAATTGATTTTTCCTCATGCACCTCAATAGAATGGTGTTGTAGAGAGGAGAAATAGAATATTGTTGCATATGATGAGATCCATGATGGCGCGGCTAACTTGCTCATTTCCTTTCGGGGAGATGTATTGTTAACTACGCCCTATATTTTGAATAGAGTGCCTTCAAATTCAATACCAACTACACCATATGAACTTTGGACTAGTAGAAAGCTGAGTCTGAGTGGTCTCTGATCTTTAGAATCAAAAGCCTATATTTAAGACTCTTCCAATAAGTTGAAAAAGTTAGGTCCCAATGGAAAAAAATATATCTTTATAAGATATTCTGATTAGTCAAAAGGTTATGTATTTATCGATGAACGTGATGATGGTACTATAACCGAAATTGAGTCACGAAATATGATATTTTTTAAGAATGATTTTCCTAGTAAAGGTGAAATAGCAAAAGGAGAGCTTTTGTTTGAATTAAATAATTCAGACAATGGATCCATGCAAAATGGATCATTGGAACCATGAGAAGTTAAATTCTTAGATAGTCCCAATGGGAGAGATTCAAATTCTAATGATCTAACCGAATTATCAATTCAAAAAAGTGATAGGAAAGGTGTGTCCAAACGTTATTATGAGATTGAAGGGTATGCTTTTATCATTTCTCCATAGGATGAAGATAAACCTAAATGTATGAGGCTTTATCTTGTCCTACCAAGGATAAGTGGGTGAAAGTAATGGAAGAATAAATGGAGTTGATGGAATCAAATTATGTTTGAAAATTGCTTGATCTTCCACCTGGGTGCAAAACTATTGGGAACAAGTGGGTTCTCAAAGTAAAACATAGGGCTGATAGAACAATGAGAGATACAAATCTTGATTGATTGCAAAAGGTTATACCCAACAAGAGAGTATAGATTATGAGAAAACATTTTCACCAGTAGTGAGATTTGTCTCTATTCGCCTATTGTTGGCTATTGTAGCTAATTTAGATTTACAATTATATCAGTGGATGTGAAAACTACTTTTTTCAATAGAGAGCTTGAAGAAGAAATTTACATGGAAGTCGGTAGGTTTCATAATTAAAGGCTAAAAAAACAAAGTGTGTAAATTGAATATATCAATTTATAGCTGTAAACAATATTCAGGACAATGGTATTTGAGATTTTACAAAACTGTAATCTCTTATTATTTCATGATGATAGACGAAAACCATTATGTTTATGTGAACAAATCCAATAATAAGTTTGTAATTCGATCTATATATATATCGATGACATATTATCAGTCAGAAACAACATGGAGTATGTCCTGAGTATTAAAAAATGGTTGTCATCAAATTTCGAGATGAAGGACATGGGTGAGGCAAAATACATACTAAGTGTCAAGATCCATAGAGATCGTTCCAAAATATTGTTAGCATTATCTCAAGAATCTTATATTAAAAGGATTTTGGAACGATTTATGATGTTTAACTACAAATCTATTGATACTTTTGTGATTAAAGGCGAAAGTTTAAGCCTAACAATATATCCAAAAACTACCGCTGAGAAACAAGAGATGTCAAAAGTACCTTATTCCAGTACTGTTGAGTTTCACCTATTTTTTGAAACTTTATTTTAGTATTGCTATTTTAGCATGTTACCATTAAATCATGATTGATTCGGTTTTACGATCCATGTCTAGGAAAATAGCTAAAATGGAGTAGATAGATAGTACTATGAAAGGAAGACTATCTCATAGCTAAAACATCGTTTTGTATTCATAGGCTGGTTAGTTATGATTTAACTTAGTGTTTTAAAATATAATTGTAAATGTATATTTTGAATTGAATCAAATATACTCTTATTTATATTTTTTTAGGGATAAGTGATTTGTTGACTGTGTGTGGCAAAAGAAGTCTGGAATATAGCGAAACACGATATCCTTATTTTATTAAATAGTGAGTTGCTATATATTTTTAACTGGTGTATAGCTCTAAACTCTTGATATATTCGTTGGTCACACGATCCATTTACTTGTATGAAATTGATGGTATATGAAAATGATTGAACTACATACAGGTTTAACCTTTATGTGCGAGTGTGAAATGTTGGAAATGGGTACCGGTTCGCCCATATGGATTTGACCTGACCCAACACAATTTTGAAATTCAAATGTCAAGAGATAAAGAAAGGGGAGGGAGTAGTTTTCTTGTACAAAACTAACTCTCAACTCCCCTGGTCTTTGAATTTTAAAATGGTTAGTTTTTTTTAAAAAAAAAACCTTAAGAATGTTTTTCTACTTCTTAAAAATTAAAAAAAAAGGGAAAAGGGCCGAACATATACATTTTAACCCAAAAAAAAAGGAGAGAGAGGCATTCATTTGATGGTTTTGAAGATCTTGATCGTGTATCATTGAAATCAAAAGCTATTAGATTGTGAAAATCAAAAGAGGCAGTTATTTAAGGGTCGCCCATGTGGGTTTGACCCGACCGAACACAATTTTGAAATTCAAATGTCAAGAGATAAAGAAAGGGGGGGAGTAGTTTTCTTGTACAAAACTAACTCTCAACTCCCCTAGTCTTTGAATTTCAAAATGGTTAGGTTTTTTTTTTTAAACTTAAGAATGTTTTTCTACTTCTTAAAAATTAATAAAAAAAAAGGGAAAAGGGCAAAACATAAAAAAAAAGAGAGAGAGGGGCACTCATTTGAGGGTTTTGAAGGTCTTGATCATATATCATTGAAATCTAAAGCTATTAGATTGTGAAAATTAAAGACAGATCTGTACGTGACTATTCTTTAGACCTGTCCATAAAAAAAAGTTAGTGATTCAATTCCAGATTTTGAAGTTTTATTTATGACATTCTAATTTTGGATATGAAAATCCATGATTGGTTTAAAATTACCATCATGTTCAACTTCTTGAAAACACTGCTTTACTTCTTGCTTTTCCAGCCGAAGAAAATACAAAAGGCCGTTATTGATTTCCTTCTTATGTTCACAAGCAGCCTAGTTACTCTTAAATATTTAGAATTAAGATTCAAATTAGTGTTGTTATTGCTCATAAACAATCCAGTTACCCTCAAGTATGGCTTCAATCTTAGTTATGATATGTTGCTGATAAAAAAAATCCTGCCTTCTCTGTGGTAGCGGTGGGAAAAGCCGCTATGGCGGCGCTTTGCGAAACAAGAGTCTTGCTCCTCTTCCTTTCTGTTCCTTAACTTCTTTCTTGCATCCTTCCGCTTGAGAGGTCCTCAAGAGATCTAAAATAACACTAAGCATAAACGAGGGGCGGACAAGAGTAGGAAAAAATGCAACTTATACATGAATAATCGATGCATAAGTTGAAAAATCTCACTATGCTAACTTTAAATTTTTAATATCGATAATACTTGAAAATATTATGAAAACCTACCAAAAATAGCAATACTCTTGACATTTATACCTTTCATATCCTTTTCTTTTGCAAAATATTACTTAATTGACGCATATTCTATTCGTTTGCTACAGGGGTACAAAAGGAATTTACAGGATATATTGACATTGATTACTTGGCTATGTAAGTGTTCTATTACATGATAAATTTTAAAAGCCTGTTTGAGAAAATCTTAATTGCCTTTATTCTCCTCCTTTTACCTCTATTTCTCTATCTTCCTGTTCCTCTCTCTCTCGCTCTCTCTCTCTTGATTGATGGAGATCTCTCTCAATATCTCCCGCAGATGAATCTCTCTTTTTTTCCTTAATTAATAGTTTTTTTTTTTTCTCTCTTTTCCGGATCATTTATATGTGGATCAACTGTTTTCTATTCCTTTCCCATTCTTTCTCTCTCTCTTTCAATTGCTTGTTTTCTCTCTTTTCTTGATTAACTTTTTCTACTTTTCATAATCGTCGAACTAGACATTCGATCATTTTCTCTCTTCCTCTTTATTTCTTTTAATCAATCATTTTTTTCATTCTCTTTCTCTCTCTCTAAATTAATGGTTTTTTCTCTTCTTAATAAGGGAGAGAGGGGGGGAAGGGAGAGAGAATGATCGGTTGAATCATTTTCTCTATCAATTAAGATAAACTCATTGTGATCTACGTAAGACGATTGATCGCGATTATACAAAAAAGAGATCGAGGAGATAAGAAGCAGAAAATAAAGTCACAGAGAATGAGAGTTTACAAGGCAGTCTGGTCAGAATTAGTTTATTCTTTCAGAATAGGCATTGTTTATGTTATGGAAATCAACCATAGTTTTCTTTTCCTTGGCCAATTTGTTTTGGAATTTGGTTTTTGAGGTTTGAACCATTTTACCACAGGCACACTTAAATCCAACCATAAATCCTGCAAGTTGAGTTTATGAAATAAGAAACTTTAATTTATATTGATAAAATATCAAAAACACAGAGAAAGTGAAGATCAAATATAAAAATTAGATATATATTTTAATATAAAAATTATGGATATAGAGATAATTTAAATTATTTATAAAAAATTAAATTATATTTTTAAAATATTTTATTTTTTTAACTAAACTAAAATATATATATATATATAAATAAAATAAAATAAAATAAAATAAAAGTAATTTAAGAAAAAGGGTTTAGAAAATTGAGACATCCATGAACATGGCCAAAATTGGCATTGACTTGAGGAGACTTCATAAATCCGAGCGTTTAACCCCAAATCCTAAAGGAGTCATGTATGGCAAGCTGAGGTGCTTTACCCTTCACGCTTCCTTTGAAAATCCGCAACTTGATAAACTCGTCAACCAGTGTTCTACAAAATACCCATATTTTAATTTTAGCTTTGCTTGATTCAAAGTCTCATAAAACCTCTCTCTCTCTCCTCTGAAGCTGCTTGCATGCTATAGGATTCGGGTTCGGGTGCATTGTTGTTCTGCTGTTGACTTGGTATTCAATCACTAGATCCCTGGACATGTTGTTTCACTTGTTTTTAATGTTGTTGTTTTGATTTCACCGTCTTTACACTGTGGACTTTGATCACACAGGCGAGTCCATATCTTTTACTTTCACTCATTTTTGACAGCCATTGCATTCATCTCTTCTGATATGCAGATTTCTCAAGTTAAATACTGCTGCCTCAGAGAGTAGGATTGTTTCTCAAAAATGTTGGAATTTTTATGGTAATTTTAGGGTCAAATTGTTAGGCTTTTGTATATAGTTGGTGAATTTTGTGGGGGGTGGGGGACTGATTGGGAGGAAAAACATGGGAAGGGCATCCCCTCTGCTATTGGTTCTATTGGTACTAGGGTTTTTCTTTGCAACTTACAATTTGTTAACTATGTTTATTCACAACAAATCAATCAACTTGTGTAAATTGGGGGAGGATGGGTCGGGGATGTTTGATCCAGTTATTGGGATGCCTGAGGATGTGAAGAGTAGGGGCTCAAATTTGAGGTACCATGTTGCCCTTACGGCAACTGATGCTCCTTATAGTAAATGGCAGTGTAGAATTATGTATTACTGGTACAAGAAGATGAGGAACATGCCTGGATCTGATATGGGCGGCTTTACACGGGTTTTGCATTCTGGTGCTCCTGACAATTTGATGGATGAGATGCCAACTATGGTGGTTGATCCTCTTCCGGGAGGCCTAGATCGGGTAATTTTTCTCTTGCCCATTAAACATGTTTGACTTGGTTTAGTTAGTTTTAATTTCTTTGATGTACAATTCAATTTTGTGAAACCTCAGTTGGCTTTTGATTCTTTACTTAATGGATAATTATTACAAGTAGGAAATTTCGTTTGAAGGAAGGTGTAGTAGTGATATTTAGAAGAAATAGCGAAACATATGGCCATGAATATTCTAGAAAAGCAATGTTAGTTTTCCTATGGGATGAGCAGCGTAGGCATCTCAGTTACTTAATCTCTTCGCTGCTGTAGACATCTTTGATTTGATACACTGCCAAGTCTACATCCAAAAGATTTCTAGTAGTTTGTCTTTTTTTAATAGTGCTTTCTTTAGATACGCTGCAGGCTGGTCCTGGTTTCCCTGAATTTATCTATTTTCATCTTTCTTCAATTGGACTGCAATGTTTTTTGTTATTCTTTTGTTCATGTAGCACATAGTTTACAATTACATAGAAATTTGATAGCATCTACTCCTTGCTGCTTTGCCATCCAGTCGGTTGTTGTTTATACCTAGTTAAGTTGGTAAAGGTCTCTTTATGTGAATGGATATTGTCCCCTCATTTATCTCATGTTGTGCATGACTTTGATGCTACTGAATATATGAAAGCTATAACTTAACAGTTAATGTTATCATAGTTGTAGTGGTGTTCTTGTGAAAGAATGTCACAAGAAGAGATTATTAACAACAACAACAACAACAATAATTATAATAAGATGCAATATGTCAAGGGTTTAGGATTTAGTGTTATCGTGGTTGTAGTGGTGTTCTTGTGAAAGAATGTCACAAGAAGAGACTATGAAAGTTAAGAATTATTAGCACTTTAGAGTCCAAATTATAGGAAAAGGATAAACATCTCGACTATGAAATATGTTAAGAATTATTAGCACTTTAGAGTTCAAATTATAAGAAAAGGATAAACATCTCACTAACCTACCGGCTTAATTGAACAAGTGGATATTTAGTTTTCTTGATTCTTCATAGTTGTAATGTTGGCACAAAGCTGAGGTGGGTTCAGATTTTTATTCTTTCATTTTGCACCATTTTTCTTGGATGTGGGTCATAAAAGCTTCAATATTAGTCCGGCTAGCACTTTAAAACAAAAATGTTAGTACTGGCTAGAATTGCTGAATTGCAAGTCTAAAAATTTTCCTTTGGGGACATTAAGTCTGACAGTGGTGGAGTCATTAAACATGTCCTAATCAATGCATTGTCAACAACATATCATATACTTTTTTGCACATTCTTAAAGGAGTTCTTTGCATTTCTGATTGAGTAACTTGGTTTGGATTTGAGACGTAGTGACAGAAAGAATTGAAGCAGAGTACATGATTGATAGATTCATTTGCAGAAAGGAGATAGGTTATTCTAATAAATAGCATGTTGCATAGTTTACAGGCTTAATTCGTGTTCCTTCAAAATTAATTGTAGTTTGTATAGCACTTCTCTATCAAGACTTGGAGAATGGATTATAGTTTCAGTTAGCATAGCAAGGTTTGTTGTGTCCTCTGACCTATGGTCAAGATTCATGGGTTGAGAGATGGCCTCTTGTCCGAACATCAAAGTAAATGCATTGGGAGATTTCAGTGTGATTCAGAAATATTATAAGCTTGAAGCATGAAATTGGTTAAAATTCACAAACCCGAAACACCTGAAAGAATTTCCCATGGGATTTTGTAAAGGATGCAAGAGCAAAGAAATTTTCCATGGGATTTAATTGTGAAGAGATTAGGAACAACAGGGTTTGTTGAAAGAATTTCTTAGTGTGTTTATGATCATGTTTAAAAAGTAATGGTAGTTGTATTTTGCCGTATGGTGATCAGAGATGAAGGCAGGAGTAGAATTGTAGATAATTACGGAGTTGACTCGGATTCATGAAAAGATGACTGGAATGTGAGATCTTATTTTGAGATAAAATGAGACTCAGGATGGGCCATTTGCATGAATAACTCGTGAAAGTTCTGGGTCTCACTAAGGTTTTTTTTTTTTGGGAGGGGGGGTTGGCTTGTGGTTTATCGGAAAAGTTTTGAGAGTATAGTCCCAGAAAAAGTAGAATCTTTACCATTGGCAGATGTGGCGTGTCCAAAGTTGGTCCTTATTTTGCTTGGTTGCACTGTTTCATGCCATTAGACTTGGACCGAATCTTGCTTGGCTAGAAGAGGCTCAATGATAAAAAATGTTAAAGGTTGTCTGTAGAGGGCAATCCACCTCTTCGTCTTGGATAGGGGGATTGAAAGTAATAGTTGCTTCTTTTTACGGAATCCAAAAAATGCAGAAAAGGAGTCTAATGAAAGTTGATACTCCTGTGTGAGGAAAATAGTTTATTAATTTTTTAATCCTGATTTCAATTTTTTTCTTTTTTCTTCTTCGATTAGAAGAAATGAACACCCATAGCCGGACTCCTTGGGAAGTTTCAGGCTCATGTATTTCTGTAATGTCATTTTCTTATTCAAATATTCTCTGTTCAGGGTTACATTGTCTTGAGCAGACCATGGGCTTTTGTGCAATGGTTCGAAAAGGCAACAATTGAGGAGGAGTGAGTTTTTCCTTTTCTTTATTATTTTTTTCTTAGCAATCAGTTAGTGCTGTTTCTTTCTTCCGTAAAGTGTCTGACAAGTATTTTTGTACGAATTATGCAGATATATTCTAATGGCAGAACCTGATCATGTATTTGTAAATCCTTTGCCTAACTTGGCACATGGGGACTATCCAGCAGGATTTCCCTTTTTTTATATCAAACCCGCTGAAAATGAGAAAATTGTTAGAAAATTTTATCCCGCAGAGAAAGGGCCTGTAACCAATGTTGATCCAATTGCCAACTCCCCTGTAATTATCAAAAAGGTACTTATTTTGTAGCTTTTTCGGCCCATTGAATTCAGTTGGGAGCTGCCTTTGAGCTCATTCATTTTCAAGCATTCCTCTGGTTTGATCCTTTAACTATGATAGATGACAGGATAATAGTTTAACATACATCTCATGAGAACTAGGATGATAGAACTTAACTGCATTTCGTGATTATAATAGCCAAAGTTCCTTCAATCCTAATTTATGCATTCCTTTGTTCTGTATGTATGCCCTTTGTTGCTTATTGTGGCATTTACTATGCTTTCTTCTTACAGTCCCTGTTGGAGAAAATCGCACCTACCTGGATGAATGTTTCTTTGAAAATGAATGATGATCCAGAGACTGATAAGGCTTTTGGATGGGTGCTAGAAATGTGAGTATACCTCCAACAGGATTCTAATGCCAGTACATATAATTTAGTAGGAGTTGCTCTTTCTTATCTGTGTCAAATCTCATTGATTACAGGTATGCATATGCTGTGGCCTCTGCATTGCATGATGTAAAGCATATCCTTCGGAAAGATTTTATGCTGCAGGTTTGTGTGAAGTTTTAGGCATTCCACTGGTTCCTATGTAATCCTTTTAGGCTTAAACTTATCACCCTATATATCTTTGATGCATCTCATCTGCTATTGCAGCCGCCTTGGGATTTGGAAATTGGGAGGAAGTTTATTATTCATTACACATATGGTTGTGATTACAATATGAAGGTAGCACTCTTTCTCTCCCTCTGTCCCTCTGAACAGATGTGTTTCTCCATTATTTTTGATATCCTTATTTCAGAAAATCATAATTAATTAGGTTGAAATTTTCAAACTATGTTGTTAAAATATCCATAGACATGTCCTGCATCATAGGGTTAAACCCCTTATTGCTCAGACAGTGGTGGATCTTGATAGTTTCTTACAGAAGAACATGCAGTTGTTTGTTATGGCTGATGATTGAAGTAGATAACTCAAATGGGAATATGATCATTTCCAAACAGAAAGAGAAAAGAAATAAAATTAAGTTTAGCCAAAAGCAGCCATTGATTAGTGAGAAAAACTCCAGAAATTTATTTCTTTGACCTGATTCTCTCTTGAGAGGGTCATGAACCATCCATTTTGGTATATGAACTTATCTTCCTACCTAAGATGTGAATCAGCACAGATCCATCAGAGTTCAACTCACAGATGCGTGCTGAAAAATCTTATATAACAGAGTTTCACACTTTAATTTTTGGTTGAATTCTTCATCCCTCAATCAAGCATTTATCACTAGAATGACTTCCAAATTATTAGACTCTCTATTAGTTCCATAGCAAGTCCTTGGATGGCCACCCCATTGGCTTTGATGAATTTTAATTTGTAACATTTCAGGGGGAATTAACATATGGAAATATTGGTGAGTGGCGTTTCGACAAGAGATCATATCTCCGCGGTCCTCCACCAAGGAACCTCTCTTTACCCCCTCCTGGAGTCCCTGAAAGTGTGGTATGTTGTTTACTTGCTTTGATATCTTAAAATGCTGAGGTTTGAATTGAACAATTAAAATAGTCATATTTGACTGGGAATTTTGAAGCTGCATTAAAGGCAATAAAAACATTAAGAATATATCCTCTCTCTCTATCCTTTTCTTTTTCTGTTGGCTACACAAGTATAAGCTAAAGAAACACACTCTGAACACCTAGACTCCATCACCATCTCAACAATGTAGTTAGGGAGATCTTCCAACCTCGGGAAACCACCAATAAATTCTCCAGCAGAGGCAGCCCATTGGCTTGCACTATGAGCCATAACTTTCGAACGCTTACAGCTCACTTTCCAGTTACAACATTGTCTGAAGCTTGCCCTGCAGCAGAAGTCAAGGCACCATTAGCCCTGTTTCCCTTCAGCTCTTAGTTTATCAGAGGGGAAGCAACATTAAGAAACCAAACCGACTTCAAACCCAAATTGATTGAGCCTTGAATGGCCTTTAGAGCCACAGCCACCTCTTCCACTTCGGCAGATTAAAAATACTCCATGACTGACCTAAATTGCAATTACCCAGCCTAAGTGGTTTCTGTTAACCAGCAGCAAAGAGCGGAGAGTTGATGTCCATGTGCAGCATCCACATTACACTTGCTGATATCTTGGGAGGGGGGCACCACTGGACTTCTGAGAAGCAGAAAAATATTGCAGCTTTTTCAGGGATAACAGAAAAATTCTTGGCCCAGTCTAATTAGATTAAACTAGAGTACCGAAAAAGCTCTCTCATTGTCAATAAATAGGATTATCATTACTTTCATGCAAACTGATTGATCGGTTTATAGACCTTTCCTATTTGATGAACTTCAAGATAACCACTTTGGGATTCTTGGCATATTTATAATATCCTTGTTATAAGCCTTGATATCTCCAATCCTATCTTCATTCCATTTATTTTCCCACATATTGGTGTATATGATGTGTGAGGGGTATGAGT
This sequence comes from Dillenia turbinata, assembly GCA_037126225.1. Taxonomy (NCBI): domain Eukaryota; kingdom Viridiplantae; phylum Streptophyta; class Magnoliopsida; order Dilleniales; family Dilleniaceae; genus Dillenia; species Dillenia turbinata. Next base: position 16,286,410 of record JBAMMX010000007.1, on the reverse strand, counting down.
ATCTTATGCTAGATCTATTAACTGGACATGACTGCGTATTTGGCTATACTTTCATATCATCAATATGGATCTAAGCTGTTGCTTCTCTGGCTACATATTTTTCTTTAATTCAGCATCCACCATGTTATCAGCTCCAACTTACGTGATGCAGCATTGGTATGGTTGCAGGTTAGGCTTGTAAAAATGGTGAATGAGGCCACTGATCATATTCCAAACTGGTACACCGAGTAGTTTCCATTGTCAGGGCTGGATGAAGTACACCTATTCGTGTAAATCCTGCTAAGGGACGTGTATTCTTTGAAGAGCTCCTACATACCCAAGTACATCACATAGAGGAATGACGGTACAGTAACAGGGCATGTCTCCATCCCAGAAATAATGGTCTTATTAGATGTACACATGAACAAGGTGTGAAGTCAGGGCTACCAAATTCTCTCTGTATCCAAGTGGTAAACTAATTGATTTGGCTCTCTCTCTCTCTCTCTCACACACATTTATGGGATGGTTATGGATCACATAAGTTCCTTGTATGATTTGGTCTTTGGACATGTATATGTTCCTCGATTATAAAGAAGCAGAGAAAATGACCTTTAATTTTGTCGAAGCATTGAGATGACAAAGCTTTTTGCATTTGATGCAATAGGTTTATTGATTATTTTACAACCTCACTTTCCAGGGCAACATTGGTATCTAAATTGACTAACAATACTATGGCTCTTCAGTTGAGGATTTGAAGATCTGGGTCAGAATTTGGTTCTCCTCTACGCCCATTTTTTTTGCAACCAGTCCGGCCTCAAAGAAGCGCTTGACAGCGTCATCAACGTACTCCTTCCCTTGTTTTACAGTCATTTGTTGGGCTATCTTATTTGGATAACTGGTTAAAATGTTATCTCCTTTTAGTACAGCAGCAAGCTGCAGTAACTCCTGCTGAAATTCGGTGAGCTTCGCATCTTCATTTGCTTCCGTTTGTCTTATCTTTACCGGAGTTGGAAGTGTCTCTGTGGAGAACATATGTATACAGTTCAACATTCAGATCAAAAATGCTAAGTCCATTTTAGAAAATGAGGATAGGTATACTGACCAGGGCAATCAGTTCGAGGTTCAGTCCGGGTCTGAACAATGCCTTCAAAAGATCCGGCCCATTCATCTCTCTTGGTTAGAAAAGATGGGAGCTTGAAGAGTTTCTTCACTGTGGCTGGAACGGAGGAGTGCTCATACTCAGAGGTAGGGAAAGGTCCATTGGGACCATGAACAACTGCAAGAGGGCCAAATATAATCACATAAATTTCATCATCAAATCCAATCAAATGAGGCTCTACTCTAGAGTGAAACTCTATTCCCAACCTCCCTCCCAAAATGATTTTTTTTTAGCCACCGATAATCACATTCTGATCGATTCACTTTGAGTATTTATGGGAGTCTTTATTTAGGAGATGACTTTCTCAATATAGTATTTTTAATTTTTAAATTTTAAATCTGAAACTTAATTAAATAACTTAATACCTGATTTTATTAAACTGATTATCCGTCGATCCACCATGGTTTTGCTGGTGTGTTTCCATTTTATGTACTGAGTTCCATGCAAAACTCAAAAATAGTATTTTATGTGGATAAAATTAGTAAGTCCTTATACCGGAAAAGACCTAAAATTAGCATGATTACAGTGTACCAAATACCCACTAAACTGAGCCAAAAGAACTGTATACCATAGAGATAAATTTTCAGAACAATACAAAATACTTTCACATTACTATAAGTTCCTAAAAAGAATTAAAAAAATAAATAAATAAGTGAAATTTTTATATACTGCTGCCCCCTTCAAATTTTCATATGATATTTTCTCAATAGTTGTTGCACAAATAAAAAATTAAATTATTTGATGTTTTTGGTTCCAATAGTTGATAAAGACTATAATATTCCTTTTCAAAATTATCAAACTATAATAGGTTGTTTGGATGAAAAGATTAGGAAAGAAAATTATGATTTTTTTTCCTTTGAGAGTTTTAATACTGAGAAAATGAGAGATTTGGAGAGATTTTAATTTAAAATTCTCTCTCCAAAAGTGGAAAGAAATAGAAAAAAAAAATATTATAGTTAAAATATTTTTATATTCCAGAAATACCTTTTAAAAGCTGAAAATAATTTTTTTATTCCCAATGAATCACATTTCTTTTCTTTTCTTTTTTGTTATAAAACTCCCAAACAAAATGGAAAGAAAATTATAATTTTTTTTTTCTCTCCTAACTAATCTTTTATTTTCTTTCTAAAACTCTCAAATATATCGTAAAAGGAACAAATATTGTTAAAATAATTGTATTTTACTCCAATGTGGGGTGCACACTGTTTGAACCAAATCATTTCTCCCAAAAAAAAAAATCTAATTATGCTATTAAATATAAAGGCTATTTCTATTTCTGATCACTTTTAATTGTTTAAAAAAATTTGGCCCGTCACGTTAACCCCAAATCAATATTATGCCAATGACACATTAACTATTTTTAAATTATGTTTATAGTATATTGGACTGTTCTGTTTGGTATTGACACCATATCAACTCTTTCTAAACTGTATTTTTTGCTGAGAGATTTGTAGTTTTATTTGGTGTTGATATGATCGTATTAATCTCTTTTAATCAGAAATAATTTTAAAAAATAACTTAAATTAAAATTATTTATATTTATAACCATATCACAATTTTCCTATCCAAAACATTTAGTCAGAATTTATTTTTATTTTATTTTATTTTTGGACCGGGAATTTGTTTCTCATATGCATATGCATGTGCAAACAGTAATGATGCATGTTCACATGATCCCTTCTAACTATTATACGTGGGCCTTTGGCTTTTCACTGAATTATAAATTAATTATGTTAAATCATTTTTTAAGTTATTAACATCAACGGACTTGATTTAGTAATAAAAATATTAATTTTTTTAATTCAAATTTGAATTCAAATTTTAAATGATATAATTGGAATTCAAATATGAATGGATACTAAAAAATATATATATATATAAAAATAAAAGTGAGACAACGTACCGGTGCCCTTCTCAATCCAGGGAGAGACCACAATGGCGGGTACCCTAACACCCAATCGATCAAACGTAAAATTGAACGGTTCGGGTCCGACAATGCCGTCGGGGTTGGGAACGCCCCGAACCGGAGTGGGCACGTGATCGTAGAACCCACCGTGCTCGTCGTAGGTGATGACGAGCATGGTCTCGTTCCACTGTGGGCTGGCCCTCAGCGTCTCGTACACCTCCTTCACAAGCATCTGACCTTCGCCCACATCGTGAGACGGATGATCATCATTCCCCGGCAACACTTTCAAGTCAAAGTATCTCGGTTCAATCACCACGTAATTCGGCAGCTTCCCTTTCTGGGCATCGCTCTTGAATGATAAGTCGTAGAGGTGGAAATTGGAAATATACTTCAGCTTCCTCAGATTCCTGTAAAATAGCGTCGCCGGAACATTCTGAAAGTATATTCCGAACGAGAATCCTGCGTCTTCTAGATTCTCAAATATGGTTCTCACGGGCAACCCTAATGCCAGGGTCGGGGCAACATTGCTGGTGAGGCCGCCCGATGTTGCGGCGTGGAAGAAAAGCCGATTCGGCTGCGTCGACGTCGGGACTGAGGAGAACCACCGGTCGAATACCGCGAATTCGGAGACGAGGGATTTGTAGACAGGGACTTTATCGGGTTGAAAACCGTTCATGACGCTGTCGGGCATGGAGGGATCCTCCATGGATTTGGCTTGTTGGACAAAGCCGTTCATGGGAGGCGGGTCAGCGGAGGTGTCGTTGGACCCGAATATCTGCTCCCGGATTGCTTGGAAGGAGTGACCGGGATCGGGATCAACGTAATGAGATTGGTCCTTGAAGAAGATGCGAGGTGAGTCGGGGTCGGTTGTTGATATGGGGTTAGACTCGGAGCCGTCGACGCCATTGATTTCAGGATTGAGCTTCTTCATCCAACCTAGAATGTGATCAAAAGACCTGTTCTCCATCATTAAAACCACCACCGTCTTAATTGGACTTGCCAAGGCCAAAGACGACGGTGGCGCATGAAGAACGAGGAGAAGATTTAACACCAGAAATGGCACCACCATCGGGTTTAATGTGGCAGATCTCGACATGATTGACATTTCGAAATTTTCTCAAGCGCTTCTTGTCTCCTAGAGCCGCAGAAGCATAGCAGTAGTGGTGGTTGGTGCCGGTGGTCGGTCGGACGTAGGGTACAATGTTTGTCTTATATACTATGAGTTTTTAGATAAAACCCTAATCAAATTTTGAATCATCAGAATGCATTAGCACCCATAGAAACGGTAAAGCTGCCTGCCGGTACCCATTCAAGTTTAAACTTCCATATTTGTTGAAAAACAAATATTCCATGCAAATATTTGGTGCATTCAAGAAGATACCGTGTTATTGGTATTTTGAACCATTTGACCGTTCTCATTCTCTGACTAGCATTCACTTCAAATATTCACTTTTCTTTCTTTTTTTGGTTTTAAAAATTTTCTCAAAGTATTTCACACAACATAAAATAGAAAATTAGATATATAGAAACTCTTGAAAATCGAATATTCAGAAATTAAAAATTTGAATCTAAAAAATGCTTATTTTCAATTGCCAAAAATATCTACCGGAATTGGGTCCCAATTATTCTTGTTACATATTCATAGCAATTTTCCAAATCAACTAGTCTTTTGTTGTCTTGAGATACTAAGTGGATCGCGTCACCTTCCTTTTTATAGGAACTTTTTTATTAATTCTATAGATATTAACGGAATTAGTAACTATCAGATGAATTGAGATTAAATTCTAATCATTTAAAATTATTTTGAATGGTCAGAATTTGATCATCTTTTTTAACCATAACAATCAATTCTACGGGTAATCGCAGTAGAATATTCCACTTTAAATTCTCTTATTTGCTGAGAATGCCCTCGTGTGTGGATTACCCTTTTAACTTAATTAATATGAAGCTTGTTACACATCCCTCCATAATTTAAAAATATATATATATCGATGCATTTAAGATGCCATGTTATTAGTGTCTTAAAACATTCAATTGTAGTGACGGATTTATGATCTAAAATAATGGGATAAAATATTTTTATAGAATAGAATTAAATATTATGGTTCAACTGTCGATTTTAATAGGGTTAATATTATGAGTTAAATAAGAGTAATATTTATTTGACATGTAAAAATTAATGAAAATATTTTAGTCTAGTGGGGATAACGTGGCTCTTCAATTGTGATTATTTTCTAATAGAAATCGCTCTAAATGTTTGCTTTATTTTTCATACTATTTCTTTATTTTTTCTTTTAGAAATTTCTTTAAATATTTTACGTTGAAAATTTTAAACACTGGGTGTAATATCGAAAATTAAGTGTTAGAAAATTTTTATTAAATTTTCAATATTTCTTTATAAAAATACCGAGTGAAACCGATTGTAATTGAATTTAATTTATCAATGATGGTTTTGTAAAGTTTTATTGAGAGAAAAATAGGTTTTGGTGATGATTTAAGACAATTATAACTTAATTAGGGCCAATTAAATGATGACAAGTTAACTTGGAGCTCAAAAATGAGATTTTGGCTAAGTATAGAACTCACCAAGTCGAACTGAGGAAGTGCCAAGTCGACTTGAGGAGATCAGATCTCAAAATTCTTAACTCTACACACAGGTAAGTTGACTCGTCCAATGACAAGTCGACTTGTGCTTCCAGACTATGTTTCTAAAAGTCTACTTGCATCCGGTATGAGTTAACTCACCAAATTCAAACCTCAGCAAAATATGTTTATAAATTAAGCAAATCGACTTATTAAGGAATGAAACGACTTGAGGTTTATACAAGAGGGAAAATTGGGTCAACTTGGTCTATATTTTAGTCGACTTGATCCCATAACAAAACAAAGACCAAGTCGATTTTAAAGCAACAAGTCGACTTGACCCTTGAAGACCTGAGACACATAAGTTGACTTGTATTGTTTGTAAGTCGACTCATGAGTATAAAAGGTTGTGAAATGACAAAAAGAGACAAACAAACTTGAACAAAACCTAAAATTAATAAGGGATATGATTGGAATTTCACCTCATATAATTAAAATAAGGCTTAAACAAGCATTTACTCAGGTCTCTCTCTCTCTCAAACACGATCAAACCTCACTTCTCTCTTGAACTCACTCACTTCTTTCTTTCACACCTCGACTCTCGAGCCAAAAACGCGACAACCGTCGCGTTACTCGACATACGAGCAGAACCTCTCCATATACCGAGATACCGCAAGGCATTCAACATATTCAACCTATTTTAAAAACCAGCTCAACAATATTTAAAGGACCATCCCAGTCCAATTTATCATAACAGGCATGTATGACGCCAACCCAGTGAATCAAAATCAAATGCATGCATAAGATCATCTCAGCCGATCAAAGAAATCTTAATAAAATTTTCATAAACTCCAAATGTGTCAAAATTAATCATAAAGCCCAAATGTCCTAATATAACAATAAGTTTTGCAAAAGAAAATTTTTAAACAAAATTAAACAAGTTTTACAACAATCAAATATGGATTCTACCAATACTTGCCCTAAGAGATAAGACAAGAATCAATCAAATCCAAACCAAAAGAATAGTACAATTGTTTTCTTCCATCGGTTATACTATATCAATCCAAAAATAGACCCTATATCATCAATACCTATATAAGTTTAGCAAAATAATGTCTTCCACTAGCTCCAAATCGATATCTCTCATCTAAGTTTCCTCTGAAAAATATAAAAGAGAGGGGTGAGTATGAAAATACTCAGTAAGTGGAGTATAATGACATGATTGTATCAATAAATGAGGGATGAACGTAGGAAAATCAATGCATATTTCATAAACAACTTTTTGGATATAAAATAGTCTCCAACAAATCAAAATAATTCAAATAAACATGCATCCATAAATTTTAAACTTTCCAAAAACTATGGGGTCTCTCTAAGAAATCACTCCCGTCTCAAGTTTGCCTGAACCCAGACGAAAACTCACCAAGAGATTTTCAATCCACTTATTTCAAAATACTATATCCCCCTTCCTTGGTGTTAACTTGTACCTTACCGGGATGCGTCCAGATATAGCACGATTTCGACAAAGGGAGCCACGTCTGCCTCCCCTGCTCATCCAATCCCAACCACGTCACCCTATCGGGTCGTGGAGGGAATGACTATACTCATTTACCACATACACCATTTCTTTCACAAATATCCAATTCACAATTCATGTGCCATAATTTCAACAAACGATTTCGTACCATAACATTCATAAATCAAAAATTCAACAATATATGGCACACATTCATTTATAAATACAATGGATGCATTCATAATTTAAATTTTCATTTCAGACATCCCACAATCACAAAAAAATTCATATAAAACATATAAAAATCATTCAAAATCATTTATACAAAAATTTAAAAACAATTTTACTCATTTATAACACAACGGACCATCCAATCACCTCTTGGGAAGGTGTTCACTCATAATTCCTCAATTTGATCCAACGTAACTCCTCTCAAATTCCAAATGGGTTATCCTAAATCAATAATCACAATTGCAAATGTAAATTTTAATCATTTCTAGGGTTTATAGATTTCTTCCACTTTCTGCACGAACCCTAATTTCTTTCAAATTCAAAAATCCATATTCATGGTTCTAGTTCTACCATTTATATATCATTTGGACCTTTCTATAATTTTTCATTTCATTTCTTCCAATTTTTCACCATTCATAATTTCTAGGGTTTTCGATCTTCCTATGAACTTTCACAAAATCTCATCAATACAATTAAATCTAGTATTAAAGAAACTAAATCTAAGATTTAGAAGAAGAAATTACCTTGATTTTGGCATTGGATTACAAAAATCCCAAAATCTCCCCTTCACGTAGAAAACCCTAGATTTTCTTTTCCCTTCTTTTAATCCTCTATGCCACACAATCGACACTTGGAGGGGTGATTTAATGAAAGCACAAATTGATTTCTAGAGAGAAATCAATAGTGATAAAGAGAGATGAGAATGTAGAGAGAGAAGTGAGAATTCGCATTGTAGAGGAGAGGAAAATGAATCGAAAATAGAGAAACAAAAAATGAAATTTGGGGTTAATTGAAATTAGTGGAATTATGAAATTACCTTTTTGTCCTTCCCATCTTATTGAGGTTTGGAGAGTTTGGAGGGCATTTTGGTCATTTGGCAATATGATTCCACTAGTGGTTCCACCGCATGCCCTTGTTCTCTCTCTAGACGGTTCCACCGGTGGTTCCACCGCGTGATGTGCACACATTTTTTTTATTATTATTATTTATTTTTATTATTATTATTATTATTTTCACTCATGGTTCCATTTTCTCATCATGAATTCTTATGCTTCCACGGTTCCACCGTTCCCAAAAATCACCAAATTGCTTCCTTTCTCATGGTGCACCGTGAGGGCTATAAAAGTCACCAAATTGCCATATAAATGTGTAGATTTGAACTCATGACCTTCCTTCCAAAAAAAAAAAAATATTTGCTACCATACCACTCAACATCTTCATATACCATTATCAAATTCAATCATAAATTCATTTCTTCCTAATCTCATAAAAGAATGGGAATTTAACTATCAAAATTTTGTCCAAAATCATTTTTAAAAATCTGTTTTCTACCTACACTTCACACACTTTTATTTTTTTTCGACAATAATTAAATAAAAATTTCTTAATACCAAATTTTCGGTATTACACTTTCCCTTTGCACTTTCAAATCTCTCTCACTCAATCTGTTTCTCTTGAAATCAATCACACCCCTACAAAAATCACTCTATTAAGCTTCCAAATGCTCAATCAAATCCTTGGGTAAAAGCAAATATGGGGGAAATTCCAAAAAGAAAAATCTAGGGTTTTCATGAATCAACGTTTGATACTCAATCCAACCACGAAATAAAAATAATTTATTTCTCCCAAACTTGGATTTACTTTCCTCATTGTAGATTTGCAAATTGTTGTTGAGATTTGAGGGATTTGTAGAAGAATATGAATCTAGGGTTCGTAAATGAGAAAATTTTGGGAGAATAGTGAATGGAAATTGTTTATAGATGCAAATGATATGTAGATGATGGAATGCGAATATAAAATCTTGGATTTAAGAAATTAGGGTTTGTGTTATGTTGGGAAAACCTCATAAACCCTAATCATTGGCATGTTTTAACATTTAATTCATATTTATTGCTTTAGGATAAATCAATTGGAACCTGAAAAGGGATTATCTTGAAATTGGTTGCAAATTGGGAGTGTTCACCCTCCCAAGAGGTGAGTAGATGGATATGTTAAGTATAAATGATAAAAATGATTTCAATTATGACTTGTAAATTGAATTTTTGAAAGGAATTTGAAATGGATTTGCACTGTTTTGTGATTGTGATATACCAAATTCAATTAATTTGATAAATCCATGACTCTATCATTAACTTTGAACTGTTTTACAACATGTTACATTTGAATGATGATTGTGAATTGTGAAATCTCAATTTCATTCAAATGAATGTCATATTGAATTATAAGATGGATTCTATAACATAACTCATGGATAAGAAAAATAACTATAGTTTAAGTCTTTTCATGGACCGGGGCCATCGAGGCGGCGTGGTAAAAGTTGATTTAATATTTTGGTTTGGTGGTAGGCAAGATGGAAAGCCTCCTCAAGTTGTTCCCAAGATAACATGGTAGCACCCTACGGAACTCTAGGCCAACGCCAAAGATAGGAAATATTTATGAAAATTGAGGAAAACCCAACCATTGGTGGAAAAGTGATTTTGGCAAACCCCAAAGAAAAATTTAAAAGGAAAATGAAACTATTTGTTAATGGAAATCTATGAGTCATTATAGATTTGATCTGAATTCATATTATGCAAATTATTTTATTATTGTATTGGAATAAATTTTGACATACGTATTTAGTATAACCACGCTCACCCCTTATTTATATTCAATATGTTATTGCACTCCATTTATTGAATATTTTATACTCACCCCCATTCTTTCTAAATTTTTCAAAGTTTAGATTAGGGAATTAAACTTTAGCTAGTGCCAACCTAAAGAAATTTCTTTTGATGTTCTTTAATAAGTGCATAGACACATGAATATTGTTTTTGAGAACTAGGTTATATGAATTATGGAAAGAAATTTTTGTACTTCTTTTTATATTTGAATTTGATAAATACTTGCTTGTTTAATTTCTGGAAAATATTATAAAATCCTTACTTATATGATGTGAAACCTTATTTACTTGTTTTAAATTTTATTTTGTAAGATTTATTGATTTTATTGGGACATTTGGAATATATGATGAATTTTGAACATGTGTTAAGCTAGAAATTTCATTTTGAATGCTTGGAATTTGTTTAGACGATAAGGTTGGCCTATGGATGACTTAAATTATTTTTAAAGTGTTTGAAATATCAAAATGCCTTGAGGTTCCTTGGCACACGGAGTGGGGTTCACACATGTTTTGGGATAGCACGGCGATTGTTGCGTACTCAACTGGGGGGTCAGGGTATGACAATTCTATTAGTATCAGAATTTAGAATCATGATTTTAAATGTGTTAAATTTTTGAAATATTTTCAAATGTCCTTAAGAGTTTTCCAAAGATATTTTGGAATTTAAAAGATCCAAAACCTTCCATGGATCCTAAGGACTAGGGATCATTTTATTTTAGCGTGTTAAGTATCTAGTCCAATTCCTAATTTAGTAAAGTAAGAATAGTATGTTTCATCTCTAGGTTTGTGCCTCCTAGACGAAAGATGAGGAATATAAGTGAAATTCCTCCTTTCGAGTATGAGGATGAATCATCCTCGTGTGCTCCCTCTTCTCCCCTAACAACTACTAGCAATTACCTGGCTCCTTCAATCGAGATTCATACACCACCACTCGATGCACTTTAACAATTGACCAAGTGGTGGAATACCTATGATGCTCATCTTCAAGCCCTTCCTCAAGTACAAATACCTCCTTTACCGAGTTCAATCATTCCACCTAACCCTCTGACAGCACTAATTACTCCTCTAACTTCAATGGCCACACCTATCAATCGTCCAACCATTGAATTATCTAAGTTGGTCAAAGAAGCCTAACTACTAGGATGTGTCACCTTTACAGGGACTAGTGATGCGATGGTGGTAAAGAACTTAATAAATTGGGTTACAGAGATTGTGGCTGATATGAGGCTCGTTAATGAGTTAAACTACTAGTGGCCATAAAGTTGTTGGATGAAGATGCCTTAGTATGATAGGATAACCTTAAGGAGTGGTCCACAATACCCATTTCTTAGAATGAATTCTTTAAGGAATTCGATGAAAAATATTATACCCGGTTTTATCGAGATTTGAAAATGAAGGAGTTCCTTCACCTCCACCAAGACAACAAGTCAGTGGCGAAATATGAGACAGAGTTGAAGAGATTATCCTCATTTGTCCCGCAATTGGTGACTACCAAGGAATACTTGCGCTTTAAGTTTAAGGAAGGCCTAAATTTGTCCATCCGGGAGAAGATACCAATAATCTCAACCCATACTTATAAAGATATCTTGCAATTGGCATTGAGGGCCGAGAAAATGATTGAGGAAAGGGGAAAAATGATAGAAGGATAAAAGAAGAAGAGAAGATCCAAACTTGTATCGGGTCAGAGTTAAAAGCAAAGTAAGAGCATGGGCTCCTACGGTGGAGTCTCAGCAACCGAATCTATTGGCACTTTGCAAAGCCAACGATTGTCTAATTTTGGATCCCCCACATCTAGCATTGCCTCCAGAAGTAAATCGAAAGAAAACAAGGAAAAACAGTGTAACCACTATGGAAAGTACCATTTTGGTATTTGTCGTGCACCCAAGAGGTGCTATCAATACAGAAAAGATGGTCATTTCCATAACACTTGCCCAGAGTTGGGACGGGAAAGCCAATCGGGTCGAGATTTTCCTAGTGGATCTATGGGCAGCCAAACCAACATCCCTACTTCCTCTCCTAATGTCACACCACAAACGGGGAATGGGAGCAATATTGTGGCTGCTCCAACCCAACATCCACAAACAAGGACTCAAACAAGAATATATGCAATGACAAATGAGAATGCACAAAACAATCTAGATATAGTCACTAGTAAATTCCCTAGAAATTGAATTTCGTGATTTAGAAATTTGGATACAAATATTATGTGAATTTGAGTGCATGATTGGGAATTGGAGACATATTGGTGATATTGCATGTACTGAAGTGATGGAGAACGATTTTAATGTCTTGTGATAGTTATGGTGACATTGAGGACTATGAATTTTGGTTGAATTTGGTCAAATTTGTGGTTTAATTCCTTTTCTGCACATATAGATACATGGGTCGACTTGTTGATACCTTGAGTCGACTTGCTTATATCCATATGTGAGTGTAGGTCAACTTGTTTTGCCCATAAGTTGATTTACTTATGGCACAGACATTAAATTTTGTGATCTCAACTTCGCAGGTCACATGGCTAATGGCTGGGTCAATTTGTGTGCCAAATTGTCTTAGGTCAGGTTGACTTGTATATTTTCAAGTCGACTTATGGTATCTTGACAAAGGAGTCAGGTTGACTTGCATCATAGTCAAGTCAACTTAATTATGTTACAGACTAGTATTTCTAAGAGTATATTGCTTTAGGTTGACTTGTTAACCCTTCAAGTCGACTTCCAATCCTATAGAGTTTAGTTTTTGAGAGTCACCTTGCTCAAGTCAACTTATTTTGTCCCCCGGGTCGACTCATACTCCTTCCAAGTCAACTTGCTCATTTCTAGGTCGACTTCTCTGTTTGTTTCAAATAAGGCAAGTCGACTCATCTAATGTATAAGTCGACTTGCTTATACTATGTCCCATTTTTACCAATTTTTCTAGATTTTAAAAACTTCAAATAATTAACCTTAATTATTTAATAGTTTCCGTTCATAGATATGATAAAAATTTTTGGCGTTCATGCTCGTGTATTAATTGACCTTTTGTGAGTACGGAGTTCACTAGACACTCAAATAGGCCTTTAATCCCAATTGAAGAGGAGTTGTTGTTTATCATTCTTTTGGGGGAACAGTTAAACAGGGACACCATGTACAAGGCTTATAAAGTAGTCGTGGAGGGTGAGATCCTTGTAACGGATTTGATTCTGTTAAAAATGAGAGACTTTGACACCATACTGTGTATGGATTAGTTACACCTTTATCGAGATTTAGTGAATTACTTCACTAAAAAGGTGAAATTTCATAGACCAAGATATCTTCCGCTTATGTTCACCAGTGAATGGTAGGTCCTACTGAGCTATGTGATCTTGGCAATAGAGACACAGAGATTAATGCACAAGAGTTGTAAGGCTTACCTAACCCATATCATCGACATCATGATGGGAAGTCTAGAGTTGATGAACGTTTCAGTGGCAAATGAATTACCGAATATTTTTCCAGACAAGTTGCCCAATGCCTCTGGTTCAGGAGTTTGATTTCACTGTTGACTTAACTACCGACACTGTACCCATTTTTATACCTTCGTATAGGATGGCACCTACAAAGTTGAAAGAATTAAAGGTCCAGTTTCAGGAGTTGTTAGACAAGGGGTTCATCCGACTAAGCACCTCGCCTTAGGGCGTTCCAATTCTATTCGTAAAGAAAAAAAATAGCACCCTCCAATTTGTATTGACTACGACAACTACATAAGGTGACGATAAAAAATAAGTACCCTTTGCCGAGAATTGACAACTTGTTCAATTGGGGCTAGTATCTTTTCAAAGACTGATTTACGATCGAGTTATCACCAATTGAGGATAAAAGATGATGATGTTCATGAGACTGCCTTTAGGACGCAGTATGGACACTTCGAGTTTTTGGTGATGCCTTTCGGATTGACAAACGCTCCTACAGCCTTTATGGATCTGATAAATAGGGTATTCCATTTCTATCTCGATAAATTCGTCATAATCTTTATAGACGACATCTTGGTATATTCTAAAAACGATGAGGAATACATAGAACATATTCGGATTGTGCCACAAACTCTCCTAGAGAAGCAGCTATACGCCAAGTTGACTAAAGGAGATTGGCTTTTGATGACACATTATATCCAGAGATGGGATATTTGTAAACCCCAAAGAAAGTAGAGGCAATCTTGAAATGGGAGTAACCTAAGAATGTCATCAAGGTGAGAAGTTTCCTCTAATTGGCAGGGTATTACCAAAGCGTGTAGAGGGTTTCTCCAAAATTGCAACTCCGTTATCTAACTTGGCTCGAAAGGGAGTCAAATTTGAGTGGAGTGACAAGTGTGAGAAAAGTTTCCAAGAACTTAAAAAAAGACTCATATCCACTCTAATACTTGCTCTTCCTACTAGCAGTGACAACTATATTGTTTATAGTGATGTCAACAAGTAAGGGTTGTGATGTGTTTTAATATAAGATGATAGAGTGATTGTCTATACCTCACGACAACTGAAAAGGTATGAGTTAAACTACCTCACCCATGACCTAGAGCTAGCTACCATTATTTTCGCCTTGAAAATTTGATGACATTACTTATATGAAATCGCATGTAGGATCTTCAATGATCACAAAAGTCTTAAGTACTTACTCACTCAAAAGAAACTCAATTTGAGACAACAGAGATGGTTGTAGTTGATTAAGGACTATGACTTGATGATTGACTATCACGTAAACAAAGTAAGTGTAGTCGTAGATATTTTAAGCCGCAAGTCTTCTTCTTCCGCATCTTATGGGAGTTCTTATCTCTTATATTTGGTAGAACTCCATACACTTGGAGTCAAACTATCCAATGATGAGTATGGTGCACTTTTGGTTAAATTTGAAGTGTGACCAATCTTAGTAAACCATATTAGGGAGCTCCAAGCAACTGATAGGAGCTAAAGAGTATAGTGAAAAACATTCATAAGGGTGAAGATGATGAGTTTTATATTCGGGAGGATGACACGGTGGAATAAGGGAAACGGATTTGTGTTTCTAAGAATGATGAGTTTCAGAGAGCCATAGCTGAAGAGGCACACTCATCGACTTATGCAATACATTCTGAAAGTATTAAAATGTACCAAACCATCAACGAAACTTATTGACGGTCAAGACTGAAATAGGAGATAGCTGAATTTGTAACTAGGTGGCTTGTGTACCAACAAGTTAAGGCTGAACATTAGAAACCAGTCAGGACCCTACAACCACTGCCTATACCCGAGTGGAAATGGAAGCACACAACCATGGATTTTGTAGTGGGATTGCCATGTACGTTGAGCTGAAACGACACTGTATGGGTGATAGTAGATCGGCTCACCAAGACAGCACATTTCTTGCCAATTCAAAATGTTTACTCTTTAGAAAGGTTAGCCTAGATTACATAGTGGACATCGTGAGGCTTCATGGAGATCCCATGTTGATTGTGTCGGATTGTGATTCTCGATTCACTTCTCAATTTTGACCTAAGTTACAAGAGTCCTTAGTGACTAAGTTAAAGTTTAGTACTGCTTTTGATCTATAGATGGATGGACAGTTGAAACGTACTATTTAAATATTGGAAGACATGCTTAGGGCATGTATAATAGACTTCCAAAGTTTGGATATGCACCTCTCGTTAATTGAATTTGTATACAACAATAGCTATCAAAATAGTATTGGGATGCCACCCTACGAAACTCTCTACGAAAGAAAGTGCCGCACTCTGTAATGTTGGGATAAGGTAGGAGACAGAAAGATTGGGGATATTGAGTTAATTGAAGCAACTATAGAAAAAGTGAAGATGATTCGGGCAAGAATGAAGGTGGTTCAAGATAGACAAAAGAGTTACGCCAACAAAAGACGAAAACCTTTGGAATTTGAGGTCAGAGACATAGTTTTCTTGAAAATATCACCTTGGAAAAGGTGTGATCCGATTCTGGAAACGAGATAAATTGAATTCTTAGTACATTCACCCTTTCAAGATCCTTGAGAGGATAAGAGAAGTGGCATATCGACTAGATTACACCCGAATTTAGAAAAAATCCATGATGTATTCCATATCTCCATGCTAAAGAAATACTTGTCGGATCCCTCACATGTATTAGAAAATCCTCCAATAGAATTGAATCCAGATTTGAGTTTTAAGGTACAGGCAATACAGATCCTTAATAAATAACTCATGCAATTGAGGAGTAAATAAATCCTTGTAATTAAGGTGTTATGAAGAAACAACTAAGTGGAAGAAGAAATTTAGGAGATCGAGAAGTTGATGCGAAAACAATACCCTTATCCGTAAGATATCTAATTTTGTTTTAAATTTTGAGGGTGAAATTTCTTTTTAGGGGTTAAGTGTTGTAACACAAAAATTCGGTGTTAAAAATTTTTTATTAAATTTTCAATTTTTCTTTGTAAAAATATCAGGAAAAACTAGTTGTAATTGAATTTAATTTTTCAATGAAGGTTCTATAAAGTTTTGTTGAGAGAAAAGTAGGTTTTGGTGATGATTTTGTACAATTAGAACTTAATTGAGTCAATTAAATGATGACAAGTCAACTTAGAGCTCAAAAATGGGATTTTGGCTATGTATAGAACTTACCAAGTCGACTTGAGCTAATGCCAAGTCGACTTGAGGAGATCAGGTCTCAGAATTCTTAACCCTGCACATAGGCAAGTCAACTTGTCCAATAACAAGTCGACTTGTGCTTCGAGACTATGTGTCTATAAGTCTACTTGTATCCAGCATGAGTCAACTTGCCAAGTTGAAGCCTTAGCAAAATATATCTGCAAATTAAGCAAGTCGACTTATTAAGGAGTGAGTCAACTTGAAGGCTATAAAGGAGGGAAAATTGGATCGACTCGGTCTATATTTAAGTCGACTTGATCCCATGACAAAACAAAGATCAAGTCAACTTGTAAGGCAACAAGTCAACTTGACCCCCAAAGACTTGAGACACATAAGTCGACTTATATTATTTGCAAGTAGACTCATGAGCATAAAAGATTGCGAAATGACAAAAAGAGACAACCAAACTTGAACAAAACCTAAAATTAATGAGGTATATGATTGGGATTTCACCTCAATAATTAAAATAAGGCTTAAACAAGCCTTCACTCACTTCTTTTTCTCAAACACGATTAAACCTCACTTCTCTCTTGAACTCCCTCTTTTCTTTCCCTTTACACTCTCGAATCTCTCTCACTTGATCTCTTTCTCTTGAAATCAATCACACCCCTACAAAAATCACTTCATTAAGCTTCCAAATGCACAATCAAACCCTTGGGTGAAAGTAGATTTTGGGAAAAAACCTAGGGTTTGCTCCAAAAAAGGAAAAATCTAGGGTTTTTGTGAGTCAACATTTTAAATTCAATCCAATCACGAAATAAAGATAATTTCGTCCCCCTAAAATTGGATTTACTTTCCTCATTGTAGATTTGTAAATTTTTATTGAGATTTGAGGGATTTGTTGAAAAACATGAATCTAGGGTTCGTAAATGAGGAAATTTGGGAAGAATAGTGAATAAAAATTGTACATAGATGCAAATGATATGTAGATAATATAATGAGAATATAGAATCTTGGATTTAAGAAATTTAAGTTTGTGCTATGTTGGGGAAACCTCATAAACCCTAATCATAGGCGTGATTTAACATTTAATTCATGTTTATTATTTTAGGATAAATCAATTGGAATACGAGAAGGAATTATCTTGGAATTGGTTGTGAATTGAGAGTGTTTGTCATCCCAATAGGTGAGTATGAATAATAAAAATGATTTCAATAATGATTTATAAATTGAATTTTGAAAAGAATTTGAAATGGATTTGCCTTGTGATTGTGGTATGCTCAATTCAATTAATTTGATAAATCCATAACTCTATCATCGACTTTGAACTGTTTTGCATCATGTTACATTTGAATGATGATTGTGAATTGTGAAATCTCAATTTCATGCAAATGAATGTCATATTAAATTATGAGATAGATTTTATAACATGGTGCATAGATAAAAAAAAAAATGACTATAATCTAAGTCTTTCCATAAACCGGGGACATTGAAGCAGCGTGTTAAAGATTGGTTTAAAAATTTGGTTTGGTGGTAGGTGAGATGGAGAGCCTCCTCAAATTGTTCATGGTGGCATCCCACCGAACTCCAAACCAAAGCCAAGGATGGGGGATATTTTATGAAAACTAAAGAAAACCCTTTGACAGATTCTACTAACGACCATTGGTAGAAAAGTAGTTTTGGCAAACCCAAAAAAAAATTGAAAGGAAAATGAAACTATTTGTTGATGGAAATATATGAGTCATGGTAGATTTGATCTGAATTTATTTTATGCAAATGATTTTATTATTACATTGGAATAAATTATGACATACGTGTTTGGCACAACCACTGTCACCCCTTATTCATGTTCAACATGTTATTGCACTCCATTTATTGAGTATTTTATACTCACCCCATTCTTTCTAAATTTTTCAAAGAAAGCTCAGATTGGGGAATTAAACTTCTGCTAGTGCCGACCCGAGGAAATTTCTTTTGGTGATCTTCAATAGATACATTGACATGTGAATATTGTTTTTAGGAACTATGTTATGAACCATGGAAGAAAATTTTTGTACATCTCTTTATATTTGGATTTGATAAATATTTACTTGTTTAAACTTATATGATGTGGAACCTTATTTACTTGTTTAAAATTTCTTTTACAAGTGTTATTGGTTTATTGGGACATTTAGAACTTATGATGAATTTTGAACATGTGTTGATTTTGAAAATTTATTTTGAATGCTTGGAATTTGTTTAGGCGGCCGGATTGGATTATGGATGACTTAAATTATTTTTAAAGGTGTTTGGAATATTGAAATGTCTTGTGGTATCTGGGAACACAGAGTGGGGTCTATACGTGTTTCGGGATAGCACGATGGTTATTGCGTACTAGACTCGAGGATCGGGGTGTGACACTGGGTATTTCAAAATTTTAAATAAATGTAATTTTAAGTTAACTTAAAGATCTCGAGTAATATAATTCGAGTTGCACCCCAAAACTTAGAACGTGTTACTAATTGGCAACAAGTTTCCTTAACTAAGGAAATTTAATTAACTAGTTATTTTTTTTTTCTTTGGAAATACTTGAACCCGGAGTTTGTTTTGGTTCTCCTCTCTCTCTCGCTCTCTCTCTCTCTCTCTCTCACTCTTTCTCATTCATTGGGTGGCTATATAATTTGGTCTTTGGACCTCTAAACTCTCCCCGATATTAAAGAAGCTGGGAAAATGAGCTTTAATTTGATCAACGCATTCATATGATAAAGCTTTCGCATTTAATATAGTATGTTTATTGATTACTTTACAGCTTACATTCCATGGTAACATATTCATATCTATATTGTTCATGTCCCTGCATCCCTTTTCCCATCTTTCCCTGCACTTTATAACTACAATTTGGTGCACGCCTAACAAAACTATGGCTCTTCAGTTGAAGGATTCGAAGATCTGATATTGAGGGAGGTTCTTATTTTCACAACTGGGTTCTAGTCTATACCCTTTCTTTCTGCAACCAGTCCAGCCTCAAAGAAGCGCTTGACAGCATCTTCCATGTACTTTTTCCCTTGTTTTACAGTCATTTGTTGGCCCATCTTATTTGGGTAACTAGTTAAAATATCATCTCTCTTGGTGAAGAAGCAAGCTGCAATAGCTCCTACTGAAATTCACTTAGCTTTGCATCATCATTTGCTTCCCCTTTTCTTATCTTCACCGGAGTTGGAGGTGTCACTGTAAGGAACATATGTATGAAGTTCAATAAGCAGATCAAAAATGGTAAATCATTTTTCCAAGATTAGGTTAGGTATATTGACCGGGGCAATTAGTTCAAGGTTCAGTTCGGGTCTGTACAATGCCTTCGAAGGTTCCGGCCCATTTATCCCTCTTAGTTAGAAAAGATGGGAGGTTGAAGAGTTTCTTCACAATGGCCGGAATGGAGGAGTGCTCATACTCAAAGGTTGGCAAAGGTCCATTGGGACCATGGTGTTACATGATTTAAATATATCACGATTTTGGATAAATATACCCTAGTAGAGTGATGTATATAGTGCAGAACAACTATCGATCTTACGAAAATATTTTATACTATCACGTATGAATAACCCTAATCCAAGTTGAACAAATCAAATCATGTGATGAAAATTTTAGAAACTACTAAAAACAAAATCTAAAATACAAAACCCTAATGTGATGAAAACCCTAAAATATCGATTTCATTTATTTTTATCTTTTTACACAATCAAATCTCTTCAATCCTTAAGTTCATTAGCTAATAATTTATTATTGATGATGGCAGAATTTTCTAAATTAGATTCACTCGTTGGTCATACAATGAATCACTAATTTGATTAACCGAAACCCAATGGTCATGCAATTTTGATTAAATCAAATTGCATTAAATTTTGTGAAAATCTGTAAATTAAAATTTTCCTTAATCCCCACACATGAAATTAATCTAATGGTCATGCTCATAATTTCGTATGGATTTTATTATTTGGACTAATCTTGTACAATTATATTGGTCATGCATGCACTTAATCTCAAATCATCAAAACGTCGGGCCCAAAAACGTTTGAAACATTAAGAACAATAATAAAATCTTATCAAAATAATAATCATGTCAATAAAATTTAAGGGAAATAACAAATCAAGCAATGTATTAATCAAAAAATAAAATCCATCGAGTCTTAGGAAAAATAAAATTAACTGACATTGAAAATAAAAATAAAAAAGTAAAAAAGAACATTACAACTCTTGTTTCCATGAACATGGAGGTCGAATTCATTTGGGATGGATGAGACTACTAGGGATTGTAAAGTGGTAGAAGAATGAGAAAAATAAAAGAGAAATTCGCGCTTAAGGAGTTACCCTAGTGCCACATATATATATGAGTGAAAACTCTAGGAAAAATTTAGTAATTTAAACTATTTTGGAAGTTTGGACTTTGAATTTGATTTGGGAACTATCTTTGCTATTTGATGATGATTTTTAACTTTTCAATACTTGAAAATTCTCTTTTTTTCAATTTGGATAATTTCTGAAGTTATTAGTAATGCAAATCCGAAATTATAGCACCATGTTTTCATTTTGATTCCCAGTTTCCGTTTTTCAGCACTGCAGTAATTTCGACTCAATTTTCGGATGTCTTCTAATTCGAGCCAGCCTTTGAGGTCTTCACAAGAGTTATAGACTCGAAGTGTTCTTTTCAACGGCATAAGAATCACCTCAATCAGACATCAAGACAAAAAGTTATAATCAAAATACTGAATATTGTCTGTTCAGTCTGAAAATAGCAAGTTCGCTATATTTTTCCTAAATCAGTGACCACGAAAATAAATCAATATAAAATCATAAAATATAATTCAAATCAATTCTAAAACACATAAATAAATATTAAAAAAATATAATTCAAGTATATAAAAATATTGTTATCACATCAAGAGCAATATCAGTAAGAAAACATATCATCGCAAGGATTATGTAGACATCATGCACAATATACTAAATTAGAATCGCTCTTCATTCATCAATATTAGTAGAGTTCGCAAGTTCGGATATTAACAAAGGAAAGAAGTTCAAATTTGGTACAAATCATACAAACCTTCGTAAGAAACGCAATTGTAAACACACTCAGTTTATGACAAATGTGATTTGTTTGAATTAATTGAATGAAAATGAAGATTTAAGAATAAAATTCTAAAATTATGAGATTTTTAAACCCAAGTGAAAACATGGGTTTTTTAAAAACTCATTCCCAATGTTTTTTATTTTAAATCTAGTTTTATTTTCGATGCAAACCAAACACCCATTCAATGCATACAAAACAATTATATACGACAAGAATTTAATTATATTCTAATTAAAGTACAATATGGCACATTGGAAACACTTTTTTACAAATTATATTGTTAGCTATATTCGTACAAAATAATTATATTTAAGTCGTATATCTTTTTTGTTATTTTTGTGTATATACCATTGAAGTTTGCAAATCATATGTACCAAAGATAAAACAGTGTGTGACCTTAATCAATGATTACAAATATTAAGCATCCAATCCTATTAGTAACAACAATCAATAATCACGATTAGCTATTAGAAAAAAAAAAATTAATTTTCTAAATTTTCCATGATGTTTTCCCTTTCCCCAATACCCTCTTTTTTTTTTATCTTTTTGCCTCAAATGATTTCATTTATATTCTTCATGCTCAATAGCAAGCAACTCTAGACAAGTTTCATTAAATATCCTGATAAACTATTTATTCTACTGCATTTAAATGACTGCAGAAGAGGACCAATGAAGGTTATCTGCCTCTTGACCATGAAAGAAATATCGATTTCAATTATTAGATTCATTTTTGGACCATAGGTGTGCTTTATAAGATTTGACATTACAAGTCGAAAGCCCTATTGATTAGTATTTTGAGGATTTAACATATATTGGTTGTATGTATATATCCTATCTTTTCTATGATAAAAGATAATCATTTGTTGGTTATAAAACGAAAGCGAATAATGATCTTTCTATAAAAATTTCTCTTAGAAAGCTAACATCTTTGAAGGGTTTTATGTGAAAAATTTGCATCTTGGCAGCTTGGTCTAAGCTTTCTTGCAAAGATTTAGGAAGGTTTTTAGAGACTAAATGATGAAAAGTTATGGGTTTGGATAGTTTGATATATATTCTTGAAGTCTATACAATATGACTTAGTTTCAAACATTTCTCATCAGTAGAGGATCTCTTATTTTGTTTAGTGGATTTTTAATACTTCAAAACCATTTAATAGTAGGGCTATTAGTGTAAACAATTTTAAATTTTTTTCTGTCAAATGGACTGAATTTTGAACTTATTCCCTTATTATGGTTTGTTAAAGATGGTGGTGGCCTGGATTTTGTTACATCAGGGCTAAAATTGTCACGCCCCAAACCGAGGTCGTGAGCAACCACCCGTTATCCTGGGTACCGGCTACATTTTATAGAAAATCGGGCAGAAGCTCCCTATATTTGCGGAGGTCTCTCATATACAAATCAACCTGTATATTGAACAACTATCTTATCACCTAAATAAATGGGTCATCCCGACCTCACAACAATCAACCATATTCAAATAATACCAACCAATCCAAGTGGACAACCAGGGCAACGCAAGGCTATCATAAATACTAACAGTCCTAGCCACAGACCTCTACTGTCATGCCCAACTAGAGCATGAACAGCCGTCACACTGGACGGGTCTAAATTTTATACACGTGTACAGCAAATTCCCAAGTTAAAAATCTTAATTCCTTATAAGTGCCCAATGCAAGTGTAATGAGCCAATATGAGAGTTTCACAAATAAATGTCCATAATTTATACAGTCATCCCATAAAATATACATAGCCAACTACGGACCTCAATATCAAGATCTCGCAGGGTCGACATAAAATACGGATTTCATATTTCAATTTAAACTTAGATCTCATCGTAGTGGATAAGTAAATCCACGAACACGCGACCCAAAATTTCTAGAACCCGAAGCGTCGCTTTATCACAAAAATCCCTGTCTGAGAGGGGAAAAGAGATGGGTGAATATCAAGACAGATACCCAGTGAGTGAGTGGATTAATATCAAGCATAAATAGTGTGGGTGAACCATTGGAGTGTCAAACAAATTCGTAAATAATAATTCACGTTTTGCAATAAAACATGGTATGTTCAGTAAATTGAAATCATTTAGCCAATCACACGATATCATATATATATGCATCCATTCAAAATCAATTATTATATCTTTAGAGCAAGCCGAATATGATCCTGACAAAGGTCGATCATGACCAAGGACAGGCACATCGGGGTTTTATTATGCATAAATATTCAAAAGTCGCTCTCTACCCCGATGTTGGCCATGAGCCTCGCTGGGGCTAGCTCATACACAGATCGAAATCATGTATAGGACCCCGCCCGGTGCTAGACAGTGGCGTCACACACGTTGTTCCCCTATGTGGGTTCAACCGGCCACGCCTATAGCCATATGACGTTTGCAGATACCTCCTGCAGAAGCGTATCTGGACAACCCGGTGTCTCTACAAACACCCTTCGTAGCTACGGAATCCATCAAGAAACATCATCTCATCATAAGTAAGCATCCAGCGCACACAGTTCATCAAAATATTTCAAATCCATGTGCCAATAGATTTCATCAAATCATTTCAAATCAATTTACCAATACAACGGTAGAATAGAAAACATATCTAGATCTCAAGTAAAGACACAATATTATTTCATTTCAAACCATGGATGCATAGTCATAGAAAACGTAAATTCACGACACTCCAATAGTCACAAAACGAATTTGAAATTTAGTGTCACACGTCGAGTCAATGCATATCAAAAGCATGTTTTGTTGAAAACACTGTAAAAATCAAGTTTCACTTTTCATGCATGAGATTAGAATCTCATTCACCTATAGAGAGGGTATTCACTCCCTATTTTCACAATTCAATCCAATGAAATCTTACTCCGATCCTCAATTGATCTTTCCTAATACACAATCACAATCTTGTCATCAATTTTCAAATATTTTCAGGGTTTATCCATTTTCCTTAATTTTGTACAAATCTTAATTCTCCAATTCATGAATACACTCTAATGTCATCAATTGCATTTCATTTATAAATAAATAACATGATCAAAATCAAGTCTAATTCAACCCTAAAACCTCTCAAAGTCGGAAATAAGTATGAAATAATTAGTTTTCTTACAAGATAGAAATTCTTTGAAAAATCATAGACTTTTCAATTTTCATCCAAACGTTTCAAACCATATGTCATTTTCGAGGTGTAAAGGTCTAGTTTCATAATACGGAGATAGTATTTAGATTGTCTATATGCAAGACAACTTATAATTAAAAGATTACAACAATGCTTAAACTATAACCACAATTTTTAAACTATCCTTTAGACACATATCATTATACAAATTAACAACTCAAAACAACCTAAGAAAGTCATGAAATGCGATAATATCCTTCATTTTACGGCACATTTCATTCCAACCCTAAAGCCAAATACTTTCATGCATATTTTAAATTAAACTCTAAGGAAAACTATTTAAATCAATTTAACTCGATTCTATTATTCTTTAACATGTTTCTTTCATATCAGACAGCCTAATTCATATAAAATTATATACTTAACGTTAATAATCGCATATACAATTTCAGAGAACACATTCTATTCGAATCTAACATACATTCTAACACATATATAGAACTCTTTACCCTAGATTTAACCCTAGATTCACTCAATTTATCGAAGGAATTAGTATTACCCTCACCTAGGGTATTCGCGGTTCACGGACCTAGCTCCAATTTGCCATTCATTTCAGTCCAGAACCTGCAACGCTTCCAAATTGAAATAAATGTCAGCAATTAAACCTAACTTCAAAGAACATTTAAAACCCTAATGTAATTGATCAGAGTTGTTATCCTCACCTATGCAGGGGATGACTGTAGATTCGACCTAGGGTTTCTGAGGCTTCTTGTTGCTGTCGGTTTGGGGCTTCTGCAAAGATTGCAGAAGCGCTCTCGGCAGAGGGAGAGCAAAACGCGTGAGCGCGCGAGCAAAGAAGAGAGACAGTGTTGTAGTCACAAGCGCGGGAAAAAGAGGGAAAATATGTTCGCGCGCGGGAATGAGAGGAAGGGAAGAGGGGGATAAGCCGCGTACGGTGGTCGGAGTAGCCACCGTGAGTGGTAGAGAGAGGTGAGACAGTCACGGGGGAGGGCGAATCAAGAGAGACAGAGAGAGATAGAGACAGAGTCGATAGAGAGGGAGAGAGAATAACAAAGAGCAAAATCGAGAGAGAGAGAGAGATAGATAGATGGCGAGGGAGGACCGTCACTTGCGGTGGTCGGAGGGAGAGAGAGACGGAGGAAAGGGAGAGAGCGGCGGAGTGAGATCGAGAGAGGAAGAGAGAGCTGCGGGAGAGAGAGAGAGAGAGAGAGAGAGAGAGAATTATTAGGGTTTCAAACCCTAATTAGACTGGGGGTGAGGGGGTGCTGCGTTTTGGGCCAAAACGCAGTGACTTCCTTTCCCTTTTTTTTAACATATAGAAATAAATAAATTATAAATATAATTTATATAATTTCACACCCACATTTCACTAAAATGGGGTTCACTACGAATTACGAATATGGCATTTTAAAATATACCAAAATTTCAAATTCGATACCCCAAAATCGAAAATCAATAAAATTAAAAAAAAATTTTATATATATATATATATAAACCGAGGAAATATTTTATATATTTCATGAATAGAAGTACAATAGTGTAGACGCCACAATGTCGGTGTTACAAAAATGCTCTTATTTGGTCTTACTCCTAATTGTCATGAGAGGATTCCTCAACAAGCTAGACAAGAAATGCACAACATTCTTGAGAAAGGTTCTTTCTGTGGAATTCACCTTGAGGGACACGGCTTAGGAGATGAATAATAATCTTAGGATGAGAGGTCAGAAGAGTGATCCTCAAGCAAGAGCTGTCCCATGTGATTTGACTTGAAATGATTTTTTTTTTTAACCAGAACTCTAGGGTGCTTTGGCTTAACAAGGGAGACAAATACAAAATCCTTTCACAAAATGGCAAATACACAATCTAAAGTTGAATTCCTTATCTAGGATTAAGGTGGATAGAGAAGTTTGGTGTAGCTCAAGGAATGATGGAAGCCATATGTCAGTTTTATGAAGAACTTACATAGTGTGATCAGAGAATGAAGGTAGATGCATATTAGGGATGAGAGAAAGTTGGTCAGAGAGGTCTTTCTCTAAGGAGGAAGTTTTGCACTCATTATAAGAATTCAATGGGGATAAAGCCTAGCCTCAAATCGTTCAACTATGCTTTTCTTCAAGGAAGACTGGGTAGTGAGCAAAAGAGAGATTATAGATATGTTTATGGATTTTCATGCATCTAACAACTGGGTGATGAGTTTAAATAGCACCTTCTTAGTCCTTATTCCCAAGAGACAAGGTGCTTCTGATGTGAAAGACTATAGGGCTTTTAATTTGGTGGGAAAAACTTAAAGATGGAATTGTGACAACTTCTTGTTTAAAGTGTTAATTTAGAAATTTAAAAGGAAGTTATAAAGGGACTTGTGGAGAAGTATCAACATGATTTTGTGGTAGGGAGAAAGACTATATTTGGTTCTTATTGTGATTGAAATCTTGATACAAAGGTAAGAGGAGGGAATGGCATTATCCGTAAACTGGATAAGAAAAAGGCATATGACCAAATTTATTGAGAATTTTCTTTCAAACATCAGGTAGAAGAATAGACTTAAGGAATAATGGAGAGGATATATCCAGTGTATTTTCATTCCATCCTTTTCGAACTTGGTGAATAACTTATGAAAAAGTAATTTTGGTCTTCTCATTTTCTAAGACGAGCCTATCATCTCTCCCTCATTTCATCTTCACATGGAAGGTAGGAAAAGGAAATCTATTCCATCCCCCATCTCTCATCTTCAAAATGACACAAATCTTTTGTGGCAATGATATTAGGCAAATCTTTCTTCCCAAATGCATTCAGGGGGTTTTGAGATGGGTTTTAGGTTAAAGGTGAATTTGTTAAAAAATGAGATATTGCTGGCTAGGCAAACGTGTGAATAGTCATTTATTGGCATCCACTCTAGGGTGTAGACTAAGAAGTCTTCTACTTCTATACCTTGAGCTTCCGCTTCATGCAAAACACAAGGCAAAAAGGACCATGATGGCCTCTAATAAACCAGAATAGGTCCAAAATAAGTGCATCAATCTGTTCTCTAATCTACAACAATCACCTATACTATTTTTCTTTCTCAGAGAGATGCCCATAGGAAACACTTTATTGATGTCATAAGACAACCTTTCTCACTCCAAACCACACCTATACACTGATACAAAAAAACAAAAACAAAAACAAAAAGCAAGAAGCAAGAGCATGTTAACCATTTAAAAATGAGTACTACAACAATCTTTTAGAAAGGACGTATAGATTTTTATTAACAAAACTTCTTTAAAAGTTATGAACCTATTTATCACAAATAACATAAAGTAGGAACATTTTGCGCACATAGTAGTAATAAAAAGACAAAACATATATGCTAGTAGCACACCTACAAGAAAAATGTTCACCAAACATATTACAAATAATCATTATTTTTCAGTCGAACTAATGATGTGAGAGAGATCTAAAATATCTAGAATAGGGACTGATCTCTAAAGGAGCACACCTTAAAGGGGGAAAAACAAATATTTATGTGATGCTGGTAAGACACTAGTTAGAGGAACATAGTAAGGGAAGAAAAGCAAGGAATCAGAAAATGTAGTACCTTAAAAAAAAAAACTGTTGCTTTTATTGCATTATAATCAGAAAATTAAATGCATATGATGAAAGTTAATTTGACAAGTGGGTAATTTGAAAAAAAAAATAATCATAAAATTAAAAGTCTCCCCTTTATTATACACCTAAGATCAATCTTATTATATATTTCAAGTTAAAAGTGCCTACGTGCATTTGGCCAATCTAAACCATATAACATTGTAACAATAATTTCAGTCGGGTATCATGTAAGTCTCTTCAGTGAAATAATGACTTCGCATTGCAATCACTATTACATTCCACTAGCAATTAATATATAAATGAATCACATCATAAAATGCAAAATAAATTAAATCAGAGAGAAGATAGGATTCAAAAAGGTACCTTATAGATAGGATGAGCAATATAAGACTAATTTCTAGATTTTGAAGAAAAAGTTTGTATCAACTCTAGTCTTAACATTGTCGGTCAATGGATAGGACTATATGATTTGCAGTGATACGTCCATGAATTGTTTGGATTGTCTATTAATATAGGAATAGAGTGTGATAGCTTATATTTCTAGATAGTTGAAATCTCATGAGTAAAACTATTTTACTCATGATTTAGAGCATGAGCCCTTATTTTTGTTTCGAAGACTTGGAGTTATTTTTATTTCTAATTATGTTGAAATTGATCTTAAGATGATAAGTTTGAATTATTTTGGGTCCCTCATGACAAACAAAAATTGGGCTACCTTAGAGTGAAATTGGAAACCCATGTGGCACTTTTACCCCTTTAGACTGAATCGCCATTACTATTGAAAGCCAATAGACTATGAAG
Source organism: Dillenia turbinata (assembly GCA_037126225.1). NCBI lineage: Eukaryota > Viridiplantae > Streptophyta > Magnoliopsida > Dilleniales > Dilleniaceae > Dillenia > Dillenia turbinata. Next base: position 16,257,187 of record JBAMMX010000007.1, on the reverse strand, counting down.
AAACTAAACTCAAAATTTGAGGAAACTAAACTCAAAATTTGAGAACATGAGTAGCTGACATGATCCAAACTCTAAAGTCCATAGTTTTAAGATCTTAGGTCAAAAGTTGTATATCTTAAAAAAAAAAAAAAAAAAAAAGGAAGTGGATACTTCACTATAAATGAGGGCTTAAGATGGACTTTGATAAAAAGATATCATTATCAAGCTAAATAATATTGATATTAGAAGCAACATGTGAAACTTTGGATGTATCAGCATATAAGTAGTTGTACTGGTATTGAAAGTTTTTGAAATTGACAGTGATCAGAAGATTGGTCTACTTGTAATGGGATCATAATTGAGGTATTGTAGAGAAGCAACCAAGTGGAAGGGAAAACTTGGAAAACCGAAAAGTCGATACAAAAATAACACCCCCACCTCTTCGATGTATAATTTTCTTTTAAATTCAAGGACAAAATTATTTTTAGTGAATTAAATATTGTAACACCAAAAACTTAGCGTTGGAAAATTTCCATTGAATTTTCTTTATAAAATATCGAGAGAAACAGGTTGTGATCGATTTTAGCTCATCAATGAAAACCATATACAATTTCTTGGACTTTTTGTGCAATCCTTAATTGTTTTATAGTGTTAGAAAAAATGAATGGAATGAAGTAAGAAAGTTGGAAATTTTGTTGCTTGAAGATATAAGAATTTGGCTTGGTATTGAACTTGAAATTTAGCCCAAATTTTAAGTATCACCCTTGAGTTAATAACCCAACTATGGAGTCCAATTTTGGAGTCCAATACTTGAATTAAAATAATAATAATAATAATAATAAAAAAAAAAAAAAAAAAAATATGCCACAAGTCCTTGCCCACATAATTTATCCTCCTCTCTTTTGTTTACTAATTTTTCAATTGTAAAGTGTGGAAAAGACAAATGGACATTAAAGGGTTGCATTAAATGCAAGATAAGAGGGAGAGGTGTTTGGTAAGGCTTAAAGGAAGAAAGAAAAGTAAGCGTTGGTGAGTGTACCAAGAAAGAGAGAGAGAGGGGGGGAAATAAATGTTCTTGAACCCCTCTATTCTTCTCATCAGCTCCTTCTTCTTCTTCTACTTCTTTCTTTTTCAAACCTTTTAAAAATCTTCAAACCATTTCTCAACAAGATTCTCAATTTTTAATCTCTCTTGCCTATTTTCAATCATCTCTAGCAATCCTTAGGCTTGACTTTTAGTGAGAGATTGGGGTTTATCAAATTAGGTCAAAAAACCTTGCATTTTGAAAGAGATTTTGTTGTAACAAGTTGTGAGCACATGAACCAAAGACAAGGTAAGTTTAAATTATGGTTTTAGGTTTGATTTATCATTTGAATCATGGTGAATGGTGAATAACATAATTTAATGATCTGAACCTAGGTGTGTGTTTGGGATGATAGGATAAGGATGAACCCCTGATTTTTCACATATCGGACAGCTTGAGTGTACTATAGTCTTTCTTTCGTAACTTTCTTGTACAATAGTAAACTAAATAGGGTTAATTCCTATTGAAACTAGGTTTCCAAGGCTTTAAAATGACATATGCAGTAGCCATTTCATTGAGAATCATATTTTTTGTGATTTTTCAAATGTGACATATTCTACAGAAATTATCCTATTCTGTTCTGTTTTGCTTGTAAATTTTACTTTAAATTTGAATAACCTTCTGGGCAAAATTAGATCAAACTCTAAATATAAAAGTTATAGATCTATATCTTACCTTTAATTTGAGACTTGAATCACTTAAATCTAATATGTGTAGTGAAAGTTATGATAATTTTTCAATGACTGCACAAATATGGATTATGAATTTAGGATTTTCACATTCATAGACTTAGATATTTTTATGTGATTAGTTTTAAATTCTCTTTAGAGAAACTAGGTTTATTTTCAAATATAATAGTTTTCTCTCCATAAAAAAATTCATTTAATTCAGAATTTTTCTATAAACAAATTGATTTTAAATTATCTTCATCTAAAAAAAATTATTTTAAATTTTATCTATCTAAATATATTGATTTTGAATTCTCTTTTTAGAAAAACTAAATTTAATTTTTTCTCTAAAAATCAATTTAAATACACATTTTATTTCTTTGAACACATTAATTTTAAGATTTTCCTCTAAAAAAATTAAATTGTATTTCCTTTTTAAAACTAAACATGTTAAAGTTCTCTCGGAGAGGTTAAACTATTTTAATTTTGTCACTTCAGTTTAAACACATATTTTAAATTTTCTCTCTTCAAAATCAGAGGAATTAGTTATAAAAGAATCAATATATTTATTTTCTCCGTCTAAATGCATTTATTTTGAAATTTTTTTTACTAGAAAAACCAAATTTAATTTTTCTATCCATAAAACTAACCACATTATTTTGGAGGAAAATCTTAATTTTAGTATTGGGAAGGGGAAAAAAATCTTAATCTTGGAATCTTTTCAAAACTATTTTTAAGAGTTTGATTTATCATGCTAGCATCAGGCTTTTTTTGTGTGTGATTAAAAAAAATGTCATAAATATATTTTTTTACTTTGATATGTTATATTTTGAATAACAAATTTTAAATTTTGATATTGCAGCATAGTAAAAACTATTATCTAAAATGATAATTCTCGATCATATATGATAAAATAACAACTATATTATATCCTCCAACTAAATTTTACAAATCAAACATGAGAATAAAATATTACTTGGTAACCTTTAAATCTTTGTTAAAATTATGGAGTCAATAAACCACGCCGTACTTATGTTTTTCCAAATTATGGAGTCAATATCATTTGATATGTGCTTGAAATCAAGAGAAAACACCTCCGACCTGCGGAGAGAACAATTAATTTTTTTTTTCCTATATGTTTTCTGCAGAGGCTTGAATTTTTTTTTTTTTTTTTTTTGTGGTGCTAGTATGGTAGGATGATTTTGAATTGAACAACCGGGAAGTCGGTTGCAAATTTTCAATTGAACCAAAAATTTGGCAGAAACCAGGCACACAATCAATGGTTGAACATGCAATCCAAAGTTCAACAAGAACACTTGAACAAGAACTCTTTACCACTCAAATTTACCACTCATATGTCCCTATAAGGACTCCACATAACAACCTTGACCAGCTTTTAATGAATTATCACTTCCATGATCCGAATCCGCTCAACCATCCAGCTCTACATGGTATATAGGTCTGTTTGCTATCGGTGTTAGGCAACAAGAATTTCCCAGTTGTGAACACCTGAGCCTTTTCACACCATGGCTGCAACCTTACTTTGCAGTTACAATTGATTATCAACCCTATACATCGCTTTTATAAGTCAATATTTGGATCCATGCTTGTCATTCAAGAGTAACATTCCAACATCTCACGTCCTGAGTCTGAAAAAATTTAACACTTATAAAGCATCGTGGAATGATCCATTCTAAGAACTTGGGTAGCCCATTCCTATAATTGCAAAGATTATCATGATACATAACCAGGCATGCATAAAGCCAAGAATCAGACAGGTATATCGCCCTTGGAAAACATAAGGTATTCAGATTGAAATTGTGCCATGAAATTTTTTACTACTAAAATTGTTCTCCCAAGAATAAAACAACAGGGCAGAACATCCATTTTAAGTTTTATAGTAGCATGAGAAACAATGAACTTTATGTTCCAACAAACACCAGAGCCTCATTCTTCTGCATGATTTAGACCGCCTCTTAAGCTTACAAAACATGATCCAGGGTAGAACAGTGCCTTACTCATGAAGTGTTCCCAATACGTCATCATCGCGGTAGAGATGGTACCTGACAATGAGTAAATAAAACAGAGATGAGAGGAAATCCAAAGGAAAGAAAAATAATCTCAGAAAGTCAACATGAGTGTGAAGAAATGGTGAACGATAACCATAAATAAACCACCTGGTAAAATCTTAGCACAAACTACAAAGCCAGGAAACCAAGAAGAAACAATGAAGTGTAAGCACAACCAGATGCTCATGAAGTGCACAACTTATTTCTACCAAAGATGCCATTAGATTAGATAGGAAAAGGATAGCTGAAATGAAAAACATAAACATAGTATGGATGCCATTAGCTTTTGATTTTTATTTGGTTCAAGTGTTTTCTACTCTGTCTCTTTCTTTTCATTTTGTTGGGTCCCTGTGCTTTAGTAAGAGCTAACATTATGATGGGAGGTGGTGGCCAGTCACACAGGATGGCCAATCGCAGTGCTTGTCACTAGATTTTAAATTTATATGCACAAAATATCCCTCAAAACTCGGTCCAGATTCACGATTTTGAGGCGATGCAAACAACACATCCAGATGAATTTGATGCATATGTCCAAGAGAATTCGGATGATCCTCAGATCCATGCCCACACCTAGTTGAGGAAATTTGAGTAGTTTTAGCAATAGTCATCCGGAAATGGGTTACTAGAAATGTCGCATTGCAGTCACCCAAGCAAAGTAGTAGAACTTGCAGAAACTCTATAAAACACAGTATGTCTCCACACCATATCAAGCACCAACATAGGACAAAGGGGTTTTGGAAAAGTCCTTTCCTCCCTCACATTAAAAAGTGCTCTCTTTTTGAGCAATGTGAAACCAAATCGCTAACCTTCAAACAGGGATGACACAAGTGTTTTTTTAACAGGAAAATCAGGAGAACATGTTCAGACAAAATTAACATCCCAATGCAGCTTACAAGGAAGAGAACATTCAATATATAACTGAAACCCACAAATAATTTTATTCTACTACCTCACCAAAAATATTAACATGAATATGATAAAAGAGAAATCACTTCATAAAAAGCTCAGAAACTAATTTCATTTGCTTTTTTTTTTTTGGGGGGGGGGGGGATATGTTAAAATGATCTGTCTGAATAATCCTCAGTTGATACCCTTCTCCTTGTGAAAGTAAATATAGAGTAGCAGTGTGACTAACCCTTTTGCGTTTTCCTATGTTAATTTTGATTTTCCTCATCTTTTATTTAAAACAAAAAATAACGAAGAAAATGAAATGAAAAAAAGGGAAATGGAAAGAAGCATACTCCTTGTCGCCAAGCTTGACTTCGGTTCCACCATATTCAGGAAGAAGAACAGTGTCGCCTTCTTTGACGCTCACTGGAATGAGTTTTCCATCTCTATCACGAGCTCCTGGACCCACTGCAACTACTTTTCCCGAGTTTAGCTGAAATCGGTCAAACAACACCCACCACCCCCATCAAACCAAATCCAAATTACTTTTTAATCACAAAATGAGAGAGAGGGAGAGAGATGATACCTTCGTGGTTTTCTCAGGGAGAAGGATGCCTGAAGTGGTCTTGGAAGGAGGAATAATCTTTTCCACGAGGATACGATTCAGTGATGGAATCAAGCGCTTCGCCATTGCACCTCTCTCTCTCTATCTCTCTCTCTCCCCTTTACGTCTGATCGGAGCAGACGGTGAGACTGACTGAAAGATCCCTGAAATAGTGCTGGGGAAAATGGAAATACAGAATCTAGAAGCTTCCGACGTGCATTTCAGGGTTTAGGGTTTAGGGACTTGGACCGGAGGCTTTCTCCCTTCTCCTTCACAATCACCAATATACCCTCGCTGGATCTTTTGTGTTTAGTTTCTTTTTCTTTTTTTTTTTAAATAACTATGATTGCCCCTTTTTCTCACATGGAATGTTGGGGTATGTGGGAAGTGACGTGCTTCCGAGACAAGCTCATTTAAAAAAAAAAAAAAAAGTTTTGTAAAATAACATTGAAGAGAAAAAAATTAGATTTCTAATTATGATACGTATGTTTTAAAAACTCGATTAATATTGTCGAGTTTTTAAAAATCGATCATCATTGATCGCGTTGTGTTGATCGAGTTTTGAGAACACGACCAATTCGCGTTTTTAACATACTTCTCTTCTTCTTCTTCTCTCTTCTTTTCTCCTCTCTGCTTCCGCCTGCACTTTTCAACCTGTACTCTTCGGCCTGCTTCTCCTTCGCTCTTCTTCTCTCTTCCTTCTTCTTCTTTCTCTTTCTTTCTTCTCCTTTGCTCCTTCGCTCTTTGCTCTTCTGCTTCATTCCTTCGCAGCAGCGTCTTCAAATTGATCATAACCTGCTCTGTGCTAAAGCCTCAAAATTAAAAAGTAATCTCTCTTATTGATACCTAAATGATGTTCATTTGATTAATTACATATGGTTATTATGAAATTAGGACTGACTATCATTAGGGATATGAAATTAGGGTTTCTAAAATTAGGGTTTTTGAAATTAGAGTTTTTGTAATTAGGGTTTCTGAAATTAGGTTTCTGAAATTATTAATATTTTGAATGATATTTGTTTGAAATTAAGGTTTTGAAATTAGGATTTCTGAAATTAGAGTTTCTGAAATTAAAGTTTCTGAAATTAGAGTTTCTGAAATTTTAGTATTCTGAATAATATTTGTTTAAAATTAGGGTTTCTGAAATTATTAGTGTTATGAATGATATTTGTTTGAAATTAGGGTTTTGAAATTAAAGTTTCTGAAATTAAGGTTTCTAAAATTAAGATTTTTGAAATTATTAGTGTTCTGAATGATATTTGTTTGAAATTATGGTTTAATATTGTAAAACCACTTGAATGATGTTTTGAAATTATTTGTTCTAAATGATACACAGGAACACCAACTCAGGATTTATAAGCGTCATTTCATGCCGCTGGGAGATGCAACGGGTTGGCCAGTGAGTTCATATTCAATTGTCATTCCCGACGTATCACTTAAACGTAAAAAAGGAATACCTAAGTCATCTCAATATCATAACGAAATGAATATTCGAGAATCATCATCGCGCACATTATGTGGGAGTTGTAGTGCAGAGGGTCACAATCGGAGGAAATGCACGAAACAAATGAGATGTAATGTTTGTGGTAGACAGGGACACAATAGACGACATTATCCAACCCAAAACAATGAATCTTGATTGTATTTCACTTTTAAGTTTATTTCATGTATTATTTAACGTATTCGATATCATCGTGTATTTATTAAATATTTGACGTACATTTTTTGTGAATGTTGATTATTTCACTTTTGTTTGTCCCTATATTTATCATTGTATTTATATTTCAACATTGTTTTTTTGGTTAATCACTTTTATTTGTATTTCACTTCTTTGTCTTTATGTTTATCATTATTTTTCGTTGTTTACTCAAACATTTTAACTAACTTATTTTCTTTAATGCGTAAAGATGGATCATGGACCTTCTAACGAGACTGTTCTACATTTACAACGAGTTCACCGTTCATCGAGGATTTGGGAGGGAGATGCCCACAGCCACCTCATTTGTCATCGTCGAAAGGCCGTTCTACGACATTAGGACCACGGTCATATTGATGACCGGGTTATCCTTCTCCTTGAACGATTGGGGTTTATAGGAGTCGCTCGACTATGGTTTGTTTCGCTCGATTGGCATCTGATCATGACATTGATTGAGAGATGGAGACGCGAGACTTATACATTCCACTTCCCACATGGTGAGCTTACAGTCACCCTCCAGGATATCGAGATTCTTTTGGGGTTACCCGTCGATGGGTTACCCATGGTGGGTAGATCAATGGATGTGTTGTGGGCTGATGAGAGAGAGCGATTATTGGGCGTTAGGCCATCACGATCCGCAATAAAGAGCGGATCTTTGAGTATGCCCTGGTTGAGTCAGGTTTTTGCGGAGTTGCCCGAGAATGCTGATGAGGTTCGTATTTTACAGTGGACTCGTACATATATTTTGTTATTGATAGAGTGTTGTTTTGTGATAAAACGACATATTATGTATATTTACAGTTTTTATTACTTTTAGAGGATTTAGGTAATTCTACTCACCATAGTTGGGTGTCACGCTCCGATCCGTGATCCAGATGTCGTAAACAGTCACCCATAACCTCAGACATCGACCCAACCCCGCCACGTATCCTCAAGATAACGCAAGACTAATCATAATTTCAGTTACAAATATTTTATTAGTATTTAAAATACAAAAGTCCTCAAATATATATATACACTACAAATGAAAGCTCATTTGTTTCATACAGTCATTCTAACATGATCAACTAGTATCCTCAAAGATACAACGAAAGTTTTATACCGTAATACATCTCTAACGATAGTCTCTGGAATCTGCGTACGTCGATGTCTATCAACATGTCGCTCTAAATACTATCTCTGTAAAATTTAAGGGAGTGAGGGGTGAATAAAATTATTTACTCAGTGAGTGAATAATCGTAACATGTAGTTAATAAATGGTGTGAAAATTGAGTATTAAAACCAAGTATATATATATACACTTACTTTATACCATAATTCAAGTATGTATGATAATTTCAAACACATTTTTATAATATCAGCATCCATAAAACATATGCATCCAATCTCATGTCATAAATCGTAGGGTCATACCAAAATCAAGCTCTCGACAAGAGTCTACCTCGACCAATGATGAGCCCCCAAGGGTTTTTCTTTTAAACGGATAAACGACCCTAACCTTGGCGTTGATGTCGGGTCTCCCCAAGTGCTAGACTGAAATGTCATTCAGTCCTCCCTTTCGGTTCAACTTGGCTAATCCGAAAATCTAGTATCGTATACACGCCACCTAACTATGTGGAGTGTCTGCGTCTCGATGACATCGCAATCATGCGACTATCTATATAACGAGACAGGTCTGCTATAGCATACGAGGCGAGTCTGTGCGAGATAATGCCTTTTGTATCATAATATCATGGTTATAAGTACTATCCCCGATCTACAATCAAGGGGATTCAGGTACTAATACCCAAATATCTAGTCTCGCATCAAAATTATCAATCAAACAATCGTGCCATATATGTCAATGGAAAATTATGAAATCTGATATCTCGTGTATTTCCGTGTATATATATATATATCATCAAAATACATTTCAAGGTTCAAAACATGACACATATATTTTTCATCAAAATTCATGGATGTATATTAAAAAATATATAATTTTGGAATACTCCATTTATCACAAAATTATTATCAAACCATTTAACAAGCCATTTAACAATTATTTTATTAAATCATATTTTAAAAGCGATAGAATATGATTTTGTTCATTAACTACATGGCAATAATAAACCCACTCACATGTATATGAAGGGTATACCACTCCTCTAAAACCTCGATACTCAATTGAGTCGCCCCCTCAAGTGTAATATAGTCATCTACTCCTAAAACAACATATATATACATATATATAAATCCCCCTATTTCTTTCAATAATTTCACTAAATTTTTTTTTAAACCCAATTTTCAATTCACTCTAGTTTGTTTAAACTCATACATCTACTAAATTTTGGATTTTCAAGTTCTACTCTTACGCAGTTTCAGAAAAAATATCATAACTTTCTCTATATAACTCAGAATTGAGTGATTTAAATTGCTACTAAACGAGACAGCCCTACAACTTTCATGTTAAGCATTTCATCCAATTCCAAATACAAAATTTCAGAAAAACCTATTTCTATCTCAATTTAAATCTTAATTCATGTTCTGTTCGGATTCAATAAAAACACCATAACTCCTAACACACTACTCCGATTTGAGTGAAATTTAGCTCATTTTAAAGATAACCGAAAGTTAAAACTTTAAGGCTTTAAGTTTCTCTAAATTTTGAATATAAGATATTTTAAAAATTTTATTCAACATACTTACAGTGCACAGAGGATGAAAAACAGAACATGTCATTTTGCTATCCCTTTTCAAAAATCACTATAAATCACATTCTTAATGGAAATTTTCATGTCATACCTTATTTTAAAACTTAGGGAGTCTAGTTTATGTAGGAACAAACGGTATAAAATTTTGAGTTCTACGCAATGAGATATCATGGCAAGACTAACTCAAATCTAAAACATTCATCTCTAGTATGTTAGTACATGCATTTAATTTCGCTACTTGTAAAGACTTCAAATTTGAGTATTTTACCTTCTTTTTTTATCCTTTACTAACTAATATCCATTACCCTGATTTTGATTTTCTTGAAACCTTAATCACCTTAGCACCATAATAACATAATTCATCAACATCAATCTCTACACAATCCGTATACTATTTCAATCAACTAGAGATTTAAAGCCAAGAATGTTCTTATCTCTTTTACTTGTGTTCCTTCTTCAATACTCCAAGAATTTCACTTAAACATCAGCAATCCCTCTTTCCTTACTAAAACTCTCGGCCAAGTGAGGTGAATAGAAGAGAAAATGGTTGGTTTTGATCTTTTTATAAACCTAATCAAACTATTTTAACCCTTGATTCATTTTGCATGCTCTATCTCATCCTACACTTATCAAGACTCATTTTATGTACTTGAAATGGCGGCAAGCAACCACCATGCATGCAAAAGAAGTGTCCAAGTCGGCCAAGAGGAAAGAAAGAACAAGAAATCCACTAAAATCCCTTCCAACCACATTTCATGCATTATTTTGTTCTTTACAAACAACCTTCTTCCAACTTTATTAGTGGAATGTCCTATGTGGCCACTAATAGTCTTGGTGTCCTCTTGTCCAATCATTTGGCTCCAATTATCCATCATTGAGTATTTTATAACTTAGTCCCTCCACTTTTCATATTTACATTTAGACCCCTAACTTTTAACTTTTTGCATTTTTGTCCCTATAAAATTTTGTTTGAAATTTCTTAAATATGTGAAATTTCATTTAAATATCTCTATTTAAGTGTGTAGGCATTCTCTTAGTCATTTTTTACTTCTTTAGACCTTGTCGGTGCTTGTCGAGAAGGTTTTCGACTTACCGATAAAATTTTCGATTTTAGCGATTTTAAGGCGAAATCTCAAAATAAATAAATAGATAATTAAAATTTCAGTTTAAATGTCTCAAAAGGATGTTAATATATATATAGAATCATGAGAAGTGGTACATGATACACAGTTACCGACAAACGGTGTTATAATTCCTAACCCTCTAATAAAAAGTTTCGTCCTCAAAACTATACATCAAATAGTTGGGAGCACTATCTCCTCAATGTATCCTCAGACTCCCAAGTCTGCTCATTGATCTGGTCATTCCTCCAAAGTACTCTAACTAGGGGGACCGCCTTGCTCTGTAGCTTCCTGGTCTGTTTGTCTAAGACGGCTACGAGCTGAATGAGAAAACTCAAATTATCGCTCAACTCTATCGGTGGAGACTCCAGTACATGGAAAGGATCAAGGAGATACTTCCTCAATATCGAGACATAGAATACATCATAGATGCGTGCAAACTCTGTTGGCAGCTCAAGTTTGTAAGCTACCTTTCCAATCTTTTTCATGACTCGGAACGGACCAATATACCTGGGGTTTAGCTTCCCCCATTGTCTAAATCATATCGCTCCCTTCCAGGGAGATACTCATAGAAAGACCATGTCTCCCTCCTCGAACTCAAGTGGTCGCTGCCGTTTATCAGCATAACTCTTCTGTCTGTCCTGGGCGGCCTTCATCCGAACACGAACGACATTCACCTTCTCTTGGGTCTCCTCTATTAACTCAACACTGCTGAGTTGTCTTTCACCAACTTCGCCCCAACACAAGGGTGTTCGGTATTTCCTTCCGTATAAGATCTCGTATGGTGGCATCTGGATACTAGTTTGGTAGCTATTATTGTAGGCAAACTCAACCAAAGGGAGGTGTTGGTCCCAACTATCCCTAAAATCCATGACACATGCTCTCAGCATGTTCTCTAATGTCTAAATGGTCCTCTTAGACTTACCATCCGTCTGTGGGTGAAAAGCAGTACTAAAATGCAGTTTGGTACCCATGGCCTCCACCTGCTGGCAGACCAAAATTTGGCTACATACTCAGCGACCTCCCATTTCATCCTGGCCCATCAATAACTTCCTTTGATAGTCAGATACATCTTAGTACTACCTGAATGTATCGCATAGGCAGAAAAGTGGGCCTCCTCAAGTGTAGCCCTCCGAAGATCACCATTAGCGGGAATGCTGACCCACTCCCTGGATACCAAGAGTCCATCCTTCCGAACTCTGAAATCCCTACAGTCTCCCTGCGGATTTTCTTAATAATACCCTAGAGTTCCTCATTTGAACTCTGGAGCTCCCAAATGCGATCAAACAAAGTCTGTCTCACCTCGAATCTAGCTAAAAGTGTACCATACTCATCATTGGCCAGACTGACTCCCAATGAGCGGAGTCCCATGAGACAAGAGAGGTAGGCACTCTCGAAAGATGAGGAAGATGATGACTTGTGACTCAGGACATCTGTAACTACGTTGGCCTTGCCAGTATGGTAGTCTATGACAAAGTCATAATCATTGAGAAACCCAACCATCTCCCCTGTCTCAAATTGAGCTCCTTCTGCATGAATAAGTACTTCAAGCTCTTATGATCCGTGTACACTCAGCATGTCACCCCATAGAGATAATGTCACCATATCTTCAATGCAAAGACTATGGCTACCAACTCGAGATTGTGGGTCAGATAGTTCAGCTTATGCTTCTTCAACTGTCTAGAAACGTATGCAATGATCTGATCATCCTGCATCAGTACACAGCTCAAACCCTGCCGGCTAGCATTACTGAACACTACATACTCCCAGCCACTGGTGGGAAGGGCTAGAATTGGTGCCGATGTCAACCATTGTTTGAACTCCTGAAAACTCACCTCACAACGGTTATCCCAAACAAACTTGATGTCCTTACGAGTCAAGTTAGTCAGTGGAGATGCAATCCTGGAGAATCCCTCTATAAATCTCTTATAGTATCCTACCAGTCCAAGGAAACTCCTTACCTCAGTAACTGTATGCGGTTACTCCCACTTTATGATGGCTTCAACCTTTTGTGGATCAATGAAAATACCCTCCACAGAAACAACATACCCCAAGAACCCAATCTGTCTAAGTCAAAACTCACACTTAGAGTACTTGGTGTATAACTCATTCTCCCAAAGTGTCTACAATATAGCACGCAGGTGTTGGGAGTGCTCCTCATCATTCCGTGAGTAGACAAGTATGTTGTCTATGAATACTATGACAAATCAGTCAAGAAAATCATGGAAGACCTGGTTCATCAAGTCCATGAACATGGCTGGGGCATTTGTCAACCCAAACGGTATGATCAGAAATTCAAAGTGGCCATATTTAGTATAGAAAGCAATCTTAGGCACATCATCGCCATTGATCCGTAACTGATGATACCCAGATCTAAGGTCAATCTTCGAGAAAACTCGAGCACCCTAAAGTTAATCAAACAGATTATCTATACATGGTAGCGGTACCGATTCTTGATAGTCACTCTGTTCTATTGACGGTAATCTAAGCATAGTCTAAAAGAGCTGTCTTTCTTCTTTACAAATAGTATCGGAGCACCCGAAGGCAAAGTGCTTGGTCGAATAAACTCATTGTCCAATAATTCTTATAACTAGACCTTTAACTCTCTTAACTCAGCTGGTGTCATCCTGTATGGAGGAATAGAAATTGGTACTATACCGAGAGCTATATCTATCTTAAAATCAAAATCTCGGACTGGAGGTAGTATAGGTAGCTCCTCAGGGAACACATCAGCAAACTCCTGTACCACTGAGACCTCATCAAGCCTTGGGCCTTCTACTGTGGTGTCAATGACATGGGCAAGGTAGGCTATACATTCTCGGCATACCAACCACCTAGCCTCCAGTGCTGAAATAACATATCGAGGTAGTACTCGTCTCTCTCCTGCAAATATCAATAATGGTTGTCCCGACCTTCGGAACTCTACTTCCTTAGTGAAACAGTTAACAGCAGCTCGGTGGAAACTCAGCCAGTTTATTCCTAAGATGGAATCAAAATCAAATATGTCGAGAGGTATAAGATCTGCCTCTAACATCACCTCCCCAATCTATATCTCGCAGCCCTGGTAAACAGAATTTCGGACCAACTGCTTGCCTAATGGTGTGATAACCAATATCTTCTCGGTCAATGGAGAGAGTGGTCTATCAAGGTGCTGAGCAAACTAGGTGCTCACATATGAATAATTTGACCCGGTGTCTATCAAAACTTGGGCATCAAATCTAAAGATTTTCATAATACCTAATGGCGAATTTAAATAAAAGGGGATCATCAACTTGTATTTACTTGGGAAGTCAACATGAGATCATATATATATATATATATATATATATATATATATATGTATGTATATATGTATATATATATTTTTTTATATCAAAAGGATTGAGGCTTTTAACATCTTAGCTGCCGAGAATTACATGAATCATCATAGTATATCATGCCTCAAAATAACTATTAGGAGATGAAACCTATATAGGAAAGTCTATTGGAGGGTTACCGTAATCATCTCAGGATTGGCTTGGGCTTCTTCGTGCGTCATTGCAAAGACGCGAGCCTGGGTCCTCTACTGCTATCGTTGAGGAACGGGTACGGTGTTGCTTCCGGCCATAGTTCGTGGAGCAGTAGGAACTGATGGGGTAGGTGCTCTCGACTGACTCTCGCATGGTCCACTCAGGCAGCTCTGACTTGGCTACCCCCAGAATCCCAAATCTAGACAAGTGCTACGAGTATGTCCCGATTTCCCACACTGGTAGCTCGCAGGTTCTCTACAAAATCCTGAATGAGTCTTGCCACAATTGCGGCATAGGGGCTTTCTCGACCCAGCAAACTGACTCACTGATCTGGCACTAGTGGTGAGGGCTCTAGAACTCTGAGGGTGTGGCCCCTGGGGAAAGCTAGCTGACCCTGTAGTTGTGGGGTCTCTCTGAGGGCCCTGACTCTGGCCCTTCTTCGAACTCTGACCAGACTGAAATCCAGACCTCTTTCTTTTCTAGTCTCGGCTCTCCCTCTGCCTACTCTCAGCTTGTGCTATCTCCTCAGCGCGGTAGGCCAACTCCAAGACCTCCTTGAAGTAGTGGTTTTTCATCACTGACATGTATTTCTTGATGTTCAAGTTGAATCCGTCCTCAAACTTGAATCGTAACTATCTTTGTGTGGCCAGGTCGGGAACAAAGGCAGCTAATCTCCTCAATTCTACCTCAAACTCGGACACCAATCTTGCCCCCTGGTGGAGATAAAGAAACTTCGTCCTCTTCTGATCCTGCTGGTACTCTGTAAAGTACCTCTCGTCAAATTCTCACACAAAGTCTCCCCAACCTAGGGGCTCTGTAGATTCATCAACCGCAATCTCCCACTAGGCGAGAGCATCACCATCAAGTAATTGCACTATCACCCTCAGTTTCAACTCGTCTTCTAGCCCCAGATCTATTAATATCTGATAGGTCCGTTAACTCAATGCTTTGTTGTTATAGCATCACTGGATTAGCTAAAATTGGTACAACCCAACAATCGAGCCTCCTTAACCAACTAGGTCAACTCATGGATGCGGCGGAGTGCCGGAATCGTGTTGTTGATTGGGGTAGGCACTGAAGAAATAGGGGCAATCGAGGCAAGTGCCGCTGCAGCTGGAGTAGGAATTGTCGTAGATGGTGGCGGGGGCTGCTTCCGTACCTCATAAGTACTCCACCATTCGTGCCATTGTCTCAAGGCATCTAGCGGAGGTGTCGGAATTTCGGCTATCGAAACCGGCTGAGGTGGTACTGGAGGGGGTGCGTGTGAAAACGACACAACCTCTGGAGCAGCAGGTGTAACTCTGCGAGTCCGCCTCATGCTGTGTCTAGAAGGCATGATTTTGAATGAAAGAACCTCTATCAGATATAAATAAGGAATTTGGGCTTGATATGGAGTATCTAACCCCCTAAATAAAATGAACTCATTTACCTAAGATCATCTTTAGGGATTTTATGACTGCGAAGAAACTTTTAAATTTATTTCACAATATTGAGGACTTTAAAAACAATACTTGAAAAATTTTGAAATCTTTCATAAAACTCAGTGCTCAACCAACCTGGACTTTGATACCAAAAAAACTATTACGCCCCAATCCGTGATCCAAAGGCCATGAACAGTCGCCCGTTACCTCGAACACCGGCCCAACCCCGCCACGTATCCTCAAGATAACGCAAACATAATCATAATTTCAGTTACAAATATTTTATTAGTATTTAAAATACAAAAGTTCTCAAATATATATATAAATATACACTACAAATGAAAGTTCCTTTGTTTCATACAGTAATTCTAACATGATCAACTAATATCCTCAAAGATATAACGGAAGTTCCATACCGTAATACATCTCTAACGATAGTCTCTGGAATTTGCGTATGTTGATATCTATAAACATGTCCCTCTAAATACTATCTTTGTAAAATTTAAGGGAGTGAAGGGTGAGTAAAATTATTTATTCAGTGAGTGAATAATCGTAACATGTAGCTAATAAGTGGTGTGAAAATGGAGTATTAAAACCATATATATATAAATATATATATACTTTATACCAGAATTCAAGTATGTATGACAATTTCAAACACATTTCTCTAACATCATCATCCATAAAACATATGCATGCAGTCTTATGTCATAAATCGTAGAGTCATACCAAAAACAAGTTCTCGGTAAAGGTTTATCTCGACCAATGACGAACAACCAAGGGTTTTATTTTAAACAGATAAACGACCCTAATCTTGGCATTGGCGTCGAGCCTTCCCAAGTGTTAGACTGAAATGTCATTCAGTCCTCCCTTTTCGATTCAACTTAGTTAGTCCGAAAATCTAGTATCGTATACATGCTACCTAACCATGTGGAGTGTTTGCGTCTCGATAACATCGCAATCATGCAACATCTATGTAACGAGGAAGGTCTATTATTGCATACGAGGCGAGTCTACACGGGATAATGTCTTTTGTATCATAATATCATGGCTATAAGTACTGTCTCTGATCTACGATCAAGGGGATTCAGGTACTAATGTCCGAGCACCTAGTCTCGAATCAAAATTATCAATCAAAAAATCATGTCATTTATGTCAAGGAAAAATTATGAAATCCGAAATCTCATGTATTTTCGTGTGTATATATATATATATATATCATCAAAATACATAATCATCAAAATACCACTCCCCAAAATACCTAAATCCCCTTGATCGTAGATCAAGGGGATTTAGGTACTAATGTCCGAGCACCTAGTCTCGCATCAAAATTTATCAATCAAAAAAACATGTCATATATGTCAAGGAAAAATTATGAAATCCGATACCTCATGTATTTTCGTAAATATATGTATATATATATATATATATATATATATATATATATATATATAATCAAAATACCACTGCCCTAAAATCTCGATACTCAATTAAGTAGCCCCTCAAGTGTAGTATAGTCATCTACTCCTAAAACAACAACATATATATATTAATCACCCTATTTCTTTCAATAATTTTACTAAAATTTTTTTTAAGCCCAATTTCCAATTCACCCCAGTTTGTTTAAACCCATACATCTACTAAATTTTGGATTTTCAAGTTTTACTCTTACGCAGTCTTAGGAAAAATATCATAACTTTCTCTATATAACTCAGAATTGAGTGATTTAAATTGCTATTGAACGGTAAGAGACAGCCCTACAACTTTCATGTTAAACAATTCATCAAATTCCAAATGCAAAATTTCAGAAAAACCTATTTCTGTCTCAATTTAAATCTTAATTCATGTTCTATCCTGATTCAGTAAAAACACCATAACTCCTAGCACACTACTCTGATTTAAGTGAAATTTAGCTCATTTTAAAGATAAGACCGAGACTTAAAATTTTGAGATTTTAAGTTTCTTTAATTTTGAACAGAAGATATTTTAAAAATTTATTCAACATATTGGCTGTGCACAGAGGATGAAAAACAGAACATGTCATTTTGCTGTCCCTTTCCAAAAATCATTATACATTATTTTAAAACTTAGGGAGTCTAGTTTATGCAGAAACAAACGGTTTAAAATTTTGAGTTCTACACAATGAGATATTATGGCAAGACTATACATAACTCAAATCTAAAACATTCATATCTAGCATGCTAGTACATGCATTTAATTTCACTACTTGTAAAGACTTTAAATTTGAGTATTTTATCCTTTTTTGTATGATCCTTTGCTAACTAATATCCATCATTCTGATCTTGATTTTCTTGAAACATTGATCACCTTAGCACCATAATAACATAATTCATCAACATCAATCTCTACACAATCCTTATACTATTTCAATCAACTAGAGATTTAGAGTCAAGAATGTTCTTACCTCTTTTATTTGTGTTCTTTCTTCAATGTTTCAAGAATTTCACTTGAACATCAGCAATCCCTCTTTCCTTACTAAAACTCTCGGCCAAATGAGGTGAATAGAAGAAAAAATGATTGGTTTTGGTCTTTTTATAAACTTAATCAAACTATCTTGACTCTTGATTTATTTTGCGTACTCTATCTCATCCTGCACTTGTCAAGACTTCTCTTATGTACTTGAAATGGCAGCAAACAACCACCATGCATGCAAAAGAAGTGTCCAAGTCGGCCAAGAGGAAAGAAAGAACAAAAAATATACTAAAATCCCTTTCAACCACATTTCATGCATTATTTTGTTCTTTACAAGCAGTTTTCTTCCAACTTTATTAGTGGAATGTCCTATGTGGCTACTAATAGTCTTGGTGTCCTCTTGTCCAATCATTTGGCTCCAATTGTCCATCATTGAGTGTTTTGTAACTTAATCCATGCACTTTCCTTATTTGCATTTAGACCCCTAACTTTTAATAATTTGTATTTTTTGTCCCTATAAAATTTTATTCAAAATTTCTTAAATATGTGAAATTTCATTTAAATATCTCTATTTAAGTGTGTAGGCCTTCTCTTAGCCATTTTTGACTTCTTTAGGTCTTGTCGACGCTTGCCGAGAAGGTTTTCGGTTCATCGATAAAATTTTTAATTTTAACGATTTTGAGGCTAAATCTCAAAATAAATAAATAGATAATTAAAATTTCAGTTTAGATGCCTCAAAAGGATATTAATATATATATAATCAAGAGAAGTGGTACATGATACACAGTCACCAAAAAACGGTGTTACATTTGGGATCAGCGTACTTAGTGTTTTTGTATAGGCAGTTGTGTATAGCCTCGCATGCTGGTTTACGTGAGATATTGGGGTTCTGATTCTTCTTCAGATTTGGGCTTGGGAGAGGTTTTCTTATATTGCTCTTGTTAGATGAGATATTATAGATTTTGATGGTCCACTTACTTTCCGATGGAGGACGGATTTAATATCACTACCCTTCCTACGCACGTAGTTAGACCGTATAGGGAGGCATTTGATAGACATAGAGGTTATCAGATAGTTTGGGTACCGTATACTGAGGAGGTACTATCTTCTTTACCCGACTATTATCACGATGGTAAAAATGTTTGGCACGCACGGGTACCTTTGATCTGCTTTAGTATCATCGAGTGGCACTATCCCGATAGAGTTATCCGTTAGTTTGAAGGGATCCAGTTCATTCCCATTCCTTGTAACACAGAGGATCGTCTCCACGATACTACAATATACGGTCCGCAGGACGTTGATTGGTCGTTGGAGCATGCACATTATATGGAGATTTGGACTGCTAGTTGAGTTTAACACGTCCTTCGGACTGACCGTTGACCCTGCCTATCTAACGTGGTTTCGCACGATTACTGGCCGTTTCATAGGCCGTCAGGGAGCTTACTTGAGTCACGTGATAAGTTTTTAGTTTATTCATTTTTTATCTCTATCATATTTATCTTTTTAACTTATACATGTAAATGTTTTTGTAGTGGGAGATGTTGCACGAGATTCGAGAGTCTTACGATGTCGACGCGATACATCACATAGCGTATTCAGTTATTTCTACCTTGGCTAATGATATAGACGAGATTATGACTATGAGGACAGGACCAGACATTATTCCTGAGGGCGATCACGAGGGTGAGCGTGATGACGGACGACATTGACGAGGAGGAGGAAGAGCACGTCGTATGAGACCAGCACCTGACGTCGCAAGGCCTTTGCAGACCTACGAGTCAGCACCATTTTCTCAGCCCTCCACTTCTCAACATCTACTCGACGACGCAGGGCTTTCGACCGGGTATGTATACTCATCACCTTTCTTCAGACTTGAAGTTGGGGACTTACCCGATACTTTGACTCCGAATGCTCCATATAGGGGAGTTCGTCCGGATATTGACATGGGTGAGGCGGTGACACAGGTTCAGGGAGGAGGTGGCCCACCATTCTTCCACGTATCCTCATCAGTTCTTTTTGCCCTCAGGACGATGATGGTCATTCTCAGATTTCACAGATAGATGATCAGGGACTTGTACATCCTGATCCTAGTATAGATAAACCAGATGTTAGACATTATAGTAGGAGAAGAAGACGACGTTGATTTACTGGACTTTGTATTTCGTACATTTCGTTATATTAATGAAAATCATATTTTATTTTATTGAACTTTATAATTGTAACAGTTTTACTTTTTCGTTCGTTCGTAATAGATTGTTTGAATATAAACTTGGATATAAATTTGGTTTGAAATGATATATGTGAATTGAAATTGTTCAGTTCGTATATGAATTTGGTTTGAGGTTATAGGGTTTGGATTGTGGAAGTTGAATTTGGTTTCCGTACTGGATTTTGGTGTTAGGGTTTGCAGTGGGACTGTTGAGTTTGGATTTGACATTTGTAGAGTTTTGGGTTTGGATTGTTTGTGGGTTTTTTTTTTTTTTTGGTTTCTTTACACATGTGGGATGGGTATGAGGGGAGCAGAATGTTGGTCGAGTTTTGAGAATGCGATCAATAATGATCGAATTTTCAAAACACGAATATCATGAATTATAAACCCAATTTTTTTTCCTGAAAGTTGTTTTACAATTTTTTTTTTATCAAATGGGGTCAAATTCGTACAAACCTCCTTCCCACCTTGTCCTCCGTATCCAAACTTACACATATGTATATAATTGTTATATTACATAATATATATCGTATATAAATGATTTTTTAATTATTTAATTTATATTTTAAAAACATTTAAAATAAAAATCTCTAATCTAAATTTTATTCGACCTTTTTTTTATTGGGGTCTCTAAGTAGCCATATTCCTCCGGGCATGCTCCCCGACTCCATCTCTAAATCTTTTTACTAATAAATTTTATTTATATCTGAGATATTTTCAATACAACACAATAGATGAACATACGTATGTTGACGATGTAAACATAATTAACAATTATGAGTTTATATTTTATTTTTTAATTTTATTTTGAAAAGTATATTTATGATGTTGATTCATTTTTTAATATGAATCGTATATTTTAAACAGATTATTTGATACCTTAATCAAGCAGTTGTTCAAACAATATATAATAAAATTTGATGATAAAGTGATCATTTGATGTTTAAATTTTAATTTATGTTTAAGTTATTTTTTTTAATTTTAAATAGTTAAGCAATTTTTGTATTTATTATATTGAATTAAGTGGATGTTAGAATTGATTTTTGTATTAAAATTTTCAATTTTTTTCCTTTTAATTTATTTTATTTTATTTTTGCATGGCGCCCGGAATCCCATAGATCGCAGGAAATAGGGATAGAAAATTGGTTGGACCCGTGGGGGTGGTGAGGGTAGGAGGAAATTCCCCACGCAACAGGTGGAAACATGGAGGCTAAGAAGGCTATTCCTATTTAATTAGGATCTCAAAATTTGAGTTTTGAAAATAATATATATATATATTTATATAAATATCCCTATAAATATTCAAACCATGTTTCCAAATGCCAATTGTCAAATAACCCAAAAAAAGGGAAGGATTCCCCTCCTCACCAATTGCCATCCCTATGAACCAACTCATTTTCAAAATTTTATATAATTTTTTAAAACTTTAAGATGACAAATTTTTTGTCTAATTATGTTATTATCTTTTAGAAGTAAATACATTAGTATAAAAGAGTTTTTATTGAAAAGCGTACTAAATTTAACACATGTAAGGTTGAGGGCCGTTACCGAAACATATACATTTCCAAGTTCATATCATGCAACTAAACATAGAAGTTCCCAAGTAAACATAACCTCTGTATCAATCGAAATATTGCTAAGAGGTTTAAAAATGTAATCCTAATCTTTTAAGATGCCATTGAAAAAACATTTGCTTAATCAAATAAAAGTCTGATCACCAAATTCATACTGGTAGATGTATACACACACACACTAGTTTCTCATTACGTTAAGGGTATATAGGACACCCTCCTACGGCAAGAACCACATAATCTGTAAGGCCTAGAAAGGATGCATATAGCGGTACACTCTGTAAAAATAAGTTCCCTTTTAGGTACATATTGTAGACCTGATTACATAAGTTCCAACTAAAAATGGAGCTTTTCTCATAGCTTCCATGGTTGGCAAAAGCCCCAAGCTTTTCATTCGTCTGTCCAGTTGCAGCAGAAGGCAGC
The DNA here is from genome assembly GCA_037126225.1 of Dillenia turbinata. Classification (NCBI taxonomy): domain Eukaryota; kingdom Viridiplantae; phylum Streptophyta; class Magnoliopsida; order Dilleniales; family Dilleniaceae; genus Dillenia; species Dillenia turbinata. The sequence continues at coordinate 16,234,819 of JBAMMX010000007.1, read as the reverse complement.
TTTTAGTCTCCATGATGATCTTCGTCAGCCTTTTGCTGTGAAGGGTGCACTTACTACTCAAGCGTCATCTCAAAAATCACCCCTTCAAGATTTCCAACAGTGGATCGGGTTCCAACAACCTCCCTCACTTGCAATCCATGCATAACAGCTTCTTTCAGTACCATTGTGTCCATTCTGCACCAAGAAGAAAAATTAAACACGCAAATGTTTATATTTAGTTTTAGAACATCACATCATCATCATCATCATCATATAATCTGTGACAGTAAGGTTGCCAAAAAGTGTTCAAACAGGGAGATGCATACTATTAAGGAGTTGTTAAGCAATTATAGGACAGAGCTTAAGGAATAATAATATATGCAAATAATGAAATAGTTTTCCTATAAGTATGGTGATATTGGCAAATAAGCAATTTAAATTACATTCTTCAAATATGCAATGACACGATTTTTATGAAAATTTGAACTTGAAGTTCCATACAGTGTTCAATAAGTGTCTCGAAAGTATCCAAAGAGTGTCTGATTCAATAAAAGAATCACAAAAAGGTATAGTCAACAAGCGTTTAATGGAGGCCATTTCTGACATGTAGACACAACTTCCACTTTTGGAAGGCCATGCAGTCCACAACATACAAATGCAGCTCAAACTTTCCAAATGGTTCCACGGTATGCATTCTTATTGCTCTGTTAGTGAAAACATTCAGGAAGCACCACATAGCTTCAATATGTAATGCCCAAGAAATGCCAGATTAAGAATCCAACCATTTTAGGACTACCACGGAGTTCAACATTATGTGTTCATACTTGATACCAATTTCTCTTGAAAGCCATAAAAGGTCCAGATAAAAATGCATTCATTTTTAATGCACCAGAAGGACGTGAAACAAGATTCCAACCCCTTCCAGACTCTAATTGACAGTTTCTATTTCAGAGAGAGAGAGAGAGTTAAGGCAGGAATCAACAGGAAAAACAAAACAAATTTACCTAACACAACAAACACATATCATAACTAATCTAAATTACAGTTCTGAAAAATCATTCTCAAAATTTTGAGCTCTGTCAGACCTTTTAAATATACCATTGCTAAATCCCATCCGTCAAACACTAGCTACTACTTCTGCCAACAATTAAGAGCTTTGAGACATGGTTTTCAAATAAACTAGATATACTTCCTGTGGAAACCAGGTATTAAGAATTGCCCAAAAAGAAGGCAATGTAGATGGTAAAGTTACGCCAGCATAATGTAATTAAGACTTCTAAACAAAGAGACCACAGAAAGCACTAAATAGCAGGCTTACAGGATTGCTATAAATTATAAATACCTCAACAGTAATTAATTTCATCATCATCATCAAAATCTCAAAAGAAGTAAAAACAAATCTACAGACAATAATAGAGAATCCTAGAGAAAATTTTATATTCAAAAACAAGTAAACAAGTTGCTCACATTTTTGCTCGGGATACATATGCGAGTAGGAATTTGCATTTTTCTCTTTTTGCGGAAAGAAGTTGTCCCACAGTATCAAAAAGCAAAGGAATGCTAGATTGCTGAAAGCTTATACACTGTCAAGGTTTTCTCTAATTAAGATACACATTCCGAACAAGCTCACCTCCCCCTCCCCCCCCCCCAAAAAAATATGAAGAGATAAAATACAACTCAAAACCTCGTCAAACAATTTATACAAAAAGGGTATCAGGGTTATAATTACAGCTGGACTTATTACACATGTAAATTAATGGAATCCTTTATGACATAAGATGTGCATGTCAGCACATACCTGCCCAATAAAATAAAGACACAGGCACCACAATGAAATGAAGATGAGGCAACAGGGATAGATAAACCTTAAAATTGCTGGGCAGAAAACAAAAACGGCAACATACAGCAGTCTTTCTTTACAAATCACAGGAGGAAAGCATGGATATATTTCTTTCAAAAAGGGAAAAATTGCTTTGTTCACAGAACTATACAAGTTCCTGACTCCTGGTTATGAAAAGCTTAATACAATCCCAATCCTAATTTTCTACCACATGACGAAGAATGTTAGTCTGAGATAGTCACAAAATTGAACATGTGAGGGCAAACAAAGACATCTCAGATAATATTAAGGATAATTTATCTGATTTGCATGCACATCATATTAACATGAAACGTTCTTCTTGACTTTCAATGTCCGTTACATTTTTGTCCTTTTCCATTTCCTCCATTCAATGCAGCTATGGACTTAAATATGATTCCTTTTGATTTACATGTAAATTGTGAAATTATTTATAATGCCTAGAGCTTGTGCTGTCTTCAGATTTATCCAGAGACATGCTATTTCTTCTTCTTCTTTGCCAACCCGGTTTTCATTATTACTCGCTCCTTGGGTATTTATTGACCCTACAGCTAACATTGAGATCATATCAAAAGGGGCATCTACGATAACCAACTTGCTTGTTTCTTTATAATGTAAAATTCATCTACCCACGGCAGGGTTATTAAACCCGACCCGTGTATTGACCTGTGTATCTAAAAATTTATGGCTTAACCAGTTGAACTAGGGTTGATCCGTTGGGTCATTGGATCAACCGCTTATTTTTTTTTATTTTAAAATATATAATTATATAGATAATTATATTTTTTAAATATAATTATATATTATTAAATATAATTATATCTAATTACATGTGGTGAAAAATCCATTTAAATATAATTATATTTTTAAATATACTTTTTAATTGAAATGGAATGCACATGGACCCCGTCTTGTCATTCAAATTTAAAGAACAACTCTTAATCACCCTCTCTCTCTCTATATCTCTCTCGCTCTCTTCCCATTCTTTTTCTTGTTTTTACCTCTCTCACACCCCTCTTGTTCTCCCATTCTCACTTTCACTCTCTTCCTCACCTCTCAACACGTGCATCACACCCTCCATCTTCCTACTTTCTTTGCAACCCACAGAACCCCTCTCTCTTTAAAATCACCCCTCAAAACTCAATCTTTTTTAACTTCAAACCCTCAAAATTCATCTTTGCTCCTCTATAAACTCATGTAAAATAACAATTTCAAGTTTTATTGTTGAAAAAATCTCCACCCACGGTCGTCTACCATTAAAACCGGCAGCAAGGTATTTCCCTCTTCAAATTAATTTATAAATCTTATTATTTTTAAGTTTCTAAATATTTTAATCACTCTAAAAACTATTTCGAATAGTGATTTTTCTCAATTTTGATTTGAATCTCAATTTTTTATGGCTCTGGGATGGTACCATTAGAAGATGATTTTTTTTCCCTTTTTTTTTGAGTTTTTCAAATATGACACACGGGTAGTAAAAACCCGTGGGTGACACGGGTTGAGGGTTGACCCGCTATTGACCCATGGGTTTGTACGGGTTGGGTGCATAAACGGTCCCATTTATGAATCAACCCATAAAATATATGGGTGGTGGGTCGATCCAGTTGACTGGCGGGTCGGTTCGGGTTTAATAACTATGACCCATAGAAACAGATGTCGAGCATAAATTTTTCAAGATTGTCTTTAGCATTATTTGATTCGATCGATGATTGAGATTCTAGCTAAAAATTGAAATATTTGAATATCTAAGTTTCCAATTTTTTAATTAGCTTATGCTTTCTATTTGACCTAGGCTTTGACTATTTCATATCATCCTCACCAGTATCATGCCATCCCTCCTCTATCTTACTTTTCTGCCTATTTTCTCTCTGTTTCTTCATTCCCTCACTCTACTGCTCTTATTTCTTCTCTCCTACAGCAGCAACCACATCCGAGTGAGAAAAAAAGATTATTAGAAAATATCTTTAAATATTCTCCATCTATATCATTATTGAGGGTACATTTAAACCCCCAACAATGGGAGGAAAGAGAGTAAAGTGTGGGAGAGGAGGCAAAGCTAAAGCACCTTGATGCCCCAAAGGTGGCTGTTGTATGGCATTAGGTCACCAGTGTTTGTTTAGAGGGAGGACAAGCAAGCCTGGAGCCTATCGTGAATGCAAACCCATCTTGAAAGAGTTCAAAGATAGGTAAAGGATTAATGACAATTGTCCAAGGTTGGTTATGGCTGCCAACAGAGGTTGGTGGTAGGTGAATAGCAGTTCTTTAGTTACAGCTGAGGTCTCCTATTTATAAAAGAATCATGCAAATGGGAGCATGATAATTGTGCAAGGAATCAGCTATACTATATAAAGGTGCCTCCACTCATCCATACACCACTTGATTGTCTATCAATTCCTTGGTAGTAGCCTTTTATCTTTTCTACAACAGCCAAACTATCTCCTCTAAATTCTAATCAGTGCCCCAGTACTTTGTTTCCAAATAGGTTAACTGGGTAGGTAAGATAGTTGACTTCGCGTTTGATGCCTATTAATGTAGGTTGACTGGGTAGGTAAGAAAGTTAACTTGGCGTTCGATGCCAATTAATGCTCATGTCCTTCCTCTCATTGTAGTAAGCCTTCTACAAGTGTTCTTGGTGCCACTAGTGCTTGCCCTTCTCTTGTTTAGCCTCTCAATGGGTCATTCCACCATTGGACAAGTCCTTAAGATTAGCCCCAATTGACACACCCTACCACTCCCAAAGGTGCCCTCAGGGTCGCCACTGCATCTAAAAGAGCTTTTTTGCCTTTGTCGCCCCCCCCCCCCAAGTCCTGCCTTTCGACTAGGACAATTCACCTGAAGGTGCCAGGGTGCTTTGTAGCTTCTGGTACTACGTTTGGGTTAAGATTGCCTCCTTTCAACTTGCACAATTCACCCAAAGGTGCAGGATTTTTGTACCATCTGGTACATGATATGGGTCAAGGGTGACTGCACTCCACCTAATCATATGATAATGGCCTCACCTCATGGGTAGATCTCATCTTGATAGGAGTGGACTTGCAAAAGAATTCACCGAATGGAGCTTGAGGTCCCTCACTAGGAGGCACTACTCGAGCATTCATTTTTTATTTTGATCAGAAGTCCTTCAGGGCTTGAGAACATATTGGCATCCTTGGGAGTATACTTTCTCCCTCAAGCCTAGATGTTTTACCATTTTTGGTTAAGTGGGCACTGTTAACAACTTCCCTTGTGAATCTTCCTAGCCGCATTGGTCTCCTTATTGCCCTTCAGGTTTCCTCTTGACAACCTACCAGAATTTTTCCCTCTGAATATAGACTACTAGGAAAATGTTTGCCAGAAGCAGATGCCACTAACGTGAGACCCAAACACATGATTTAACAATTCTGAATCTTGTCATTACACTTTTCTCACAAACAAACATAATGGAATGAAACTACATTTTCTTCTCTTCCCTTCATTTCCATCTAATTCATCACCTTTCTGTTTGCCCTTACATATTAGCACCAAAAAGAAATGTTCTCTTGTGAAATTTTTGTCACACTTCTCAACAAACTATGGAAGTTTTTTCTATCTATCTTAATTATCTTAGAACAAGCAGAATATCAAACATGGATTTTAACAACGTTAAAGGAACCCAAAAGATTTGAATGCAACAGTGGTTCCAAATTTGGCTTCTACAGTTATTTCTTTCAAATAGTTTAGCTTATAGACACATGCATGCATACATAGAAGAGCTTGCTTGAAAATCAGAAACAGTGAACTATAAATTGTTAGGATATATATGTCAGCTCCAAGAACCAGATCAAATCCACCAGAATATCTTTGCAAAATTTTACTGATCTGGAGAGCATTTCCCCATTCTAGCTTCTCAGCTACTACTTCTGTGCACCAGATGTCAAAAATTAATAACATTATCGAGAAAACTACATATTCTTTCTCAAGTGTCCCTTATCTCAATTCTCACCACAAGAAGTAGCACTATTTGAAGATCCGTGAAGCTCTATATTTCTCTTCAAGATCTGAAAGGGGGAAAAAATCAATGTAAAAAATCAAATAAAGTACCTACAGAAGTTAAAGTATAGAATGACATATTTAAGCCAATGCCTTCAGAACTTCTTCATTGTGATCTGTCAACACAACTTGATGACAAAATTTGCTGCACAGTATTCCAGTAACACCTGCACATGTAGAAAGTGATATATGACATCCAGGCTCGTTGACTTTGTTACACTCCGGCTGCTAGAATCTTGTTAGGAGAAGCATTAGCAAACATTTCCTTGAAAACAAGAAAACAAACTGAATAATGATGCAACATGAAGTGAGAAATACTATTGAAATTTTGGGTTGAAAAAGCTCCAGGATTTATCAAAAGAGCGTTATTAACCTGCATCTTCCATGTATTCTTCTTAGAAAGTCATGGGGGGTTCTTATTTGCCAAGTTGGCAGCTTTTTCAGTTCATGTGTATTTAGCAAGGTTTGCTTGATGGGACCACCAATTACTTTGTGCAGGATTTCCTGCCAACTTAGAGAGAGGGGGGATCATATACATTTGAGGGTGTGGGATATCAACCAAAAAGCTAATCTCACTTTTCATGAGGACTGTATTAAAGTTGTGGTAGATGATGGGTTTTGGTCCACTCATATGCTGTTGAGGAGCTATTTTTGTTGGCACCTCTAGTTATCGAGGAGCTATATTTGTTCATCCTCATATGCTGTTGTCCTGTCTTACAAGGTCTGTTTCCAAGACAAACAAAGAAAAAAGAGAAGGAAAGCCATAAAATGAAGCAAAGTGAAAGATAACGTCTAATCAGATTAATTTCTTGGGAAAACTCCTCTCTTAGTAAGAATTGATCTTGGTATTCATTATCTAGCCTGTGGGCTTTATTGGAACGCAATCCTAGATGCATCCACATATAACTCAATGGGAAAAGAAAATTGCAACCATGTAAGAGATGCAAGTAGAAGTATTAAATGTTACTTAGTGGCATAAGAGAGAAGATTGTAAAATACAAACAATAGTACTACTCAATATGCGGTAGCCTTTTGCTAATACGTTAACTCAGCTGTACATGATAGACTGAGAGCCTCACAATTAATACCCCTAGGAAAATATGATTATGCGGCATGACATATTTAGAGTTGCATCATGCAAGGATGAATATGAGAGGGCAGTAACAGGTGAGAAGACACCAATAACAAAATCAAACTAACTTGAAAAGAGAGACTTGAGTTTCATAAAGTAAATAACTTTGCATATGCATAAAACAAGCCATTATGGAAAAGCTTTGGATTGTATTGGTTATTCACTTAAGTCATAAAATAGAGAAGCAGTGAATTCATAAGATTAACACTTTAAACACTTATCCTTCATAATTGTATCTATTAATTAGTATCTAGAATTTCAGCAGTTGTCTCACTCTGGTACATTACCAGATGACATATTAGTTAGGCAAATTGAATTGATAGCAATACAGAGCTTCTATCTCTGCATTTCCAAGATAAGATAAATATAAAGAAGAAGGAGAGGTAGATCATAAAGAAGAACTACGTACCAACACCAGATCCCAATTCAATAACAGAACATCCTTTGAGCATATCCTCATTCTTTGATAGGAAATCAGTCAACAGAGTAGCACCAGGCCATACCAACTGTCCGGTCAGGTCAAAATCAGCTGCGGTCCCAATTGTTAGTCCCTCATTATTATAAGAAAGCAATTTAAAACTGATAAATAGCTAGTATACCTTGTACACCAGTTGCAGAATTGACCAGAGGCACATTTCTATAACAGCTAGCTCAGAGGACTTGCAGGCTAAGTGTAAAGCGATTCCAATTATCAAGAAATTCTAGAAGTCTTTATTTTTGGGATCCTACTGTGGATAGAATTAGTAGAACCTTAGATGGCTTAAATGGTCCTTTTCTCACTTTAGGTGGGCACATTACCATCATCCATGTGTGCCTATCTAACATCAACCTCCATTTCTTTTGCCTTTTTAGACTCCTATTGGGGCGACCCAGAAGATTGAGAAGTTGACGAGAAATTTCCTTTGATCAGGACGTGGGGCCGGCTAAAAGGGATGGCAAGTTTAGGACCAGGTTTCACAACCTAAATCTAGAGATGGTTTGGGTTTTGATAATTGGTATCTAAGACAATTTCTCTCATGAGTAAATGGTTTTTCGAGTTTTCCCTTAAAACCCAATTCTTTATGGCACATGGTTATCAAGAACAAATATGATCTCTGAAAGAATATATGGGATGTCAATGCTCAAGTAAGAGCATCCCATTGTAGTCCTTGGAAGTATATCTCTGCAGTACATCAGACTTTATTTCCCTTGGTATCTTTCAAAGTGAGTAATGGTTCTTTTGTTCTTTTTGGGAGGATTTTTAGATTGGTCACTTTCCCTAATGCATTATTTTTTCTCGGCTTGTCGATTTTCTATACTTCACTCAGCTCCTATCAAAGACTAGGAGGGACATTCAATCTTTTGGGATTTTCATTTTTATAAGAAATCTTGATGCCACCAAAACTATGGAGTTTTCTTCCCCTTTTAACTTTTACAAGAAAATGAATATTCTTGTAATACTCCTAATACAAGATTTTGAAATCTTGATACTTAATTAGTTTTAATATACAAATCTCTGTTCCATCATCTTATTCACCTCCCCCACCCCTCTTTTCCCTCAACCAATTTTATTTGGAATGTAAAGGTTCCTATCAAAGTTAAAACATTTATTTGGATTATGGTTTTTAACAAAATCAATTCCAATGGTTTGTTACAAAAGAGGAGACCTTTTAAAGATATCTGTTTGGATGTTTTTACCATGTGTTACAATGATTTTCAAACTAGAGATCACACAATTTCCAGTCTTATTGTGAACGAGATGTGGAATTACATGTTTGCTTTGTGATAATGAGTAGGTTTGTTTTAAGAGCCTCCCTAAGTTGTTTATGACAAAATGAACAAAAAATATTTGTTCATTTTGAAGATGTACTTTTATGACTATTATATGGTATATTTGAGGGGTGCAGAATGATAGAATTTTTAAAAATCAAACTAATGGTACTTCTCTCCTTTGGGATAATGCTGTGTTTTATGCTTCTTTGTGCGCTTATACCTCAGAGGTTTACATAGACTATAGTTTAAATGAGTTAAAGGGGTATTGGAGGGCAGTTCTCTACTATTCTATGTATTGCATGTTTTTCACTCACTTTCTGAGGAGTTCTCATTGTAGAGTTTTTGTATTTTTTTTATTACATCTAGTACAGCTCTTTTTTCTTATAGAAGAAATATATCGATACATTCTTGAACATTAGAAAAATTAGAAAGGTAGTACAATTTTTAGAACATCCAACAAGCTGCATGCCTTATCAATCCTTAATGAGCAGTAGCCCACAAGATAACAATACCATGTGCCTGTCCAACCTCCCAACAAATACACTAGTGGCTATACATTGTCCAAATCTGAAAAAGATCTTCCTGAATAGCTTCTTGCAATTCATTTGCCAATTTCTCTACCTCAGTGACCAGCAGTGAGGCAAGACTCGGGGGTGAAAATAAATTCTAAAAATGTTCTGTTATACTTTTTCTTTCCACAAAAAAAAAAAAAAAAAAAAAAAAAAAAAAAAAAATTGTGATTGTACTTAAAGAAGTGAAAGTAAGCCATAGAGGATAAGTGATCATACCAAAAACATTTTAATACAAGAAAATGGCCTTCCAACCCATTGAACATCTTGGAGAATAATTGCTTTAAGGAACCAGCCACCACCGACCACAATCACACTAAGAAAATAGTCTTGTATGAGATGAGGTTAACTGGAAGAAATAAGTCAAATGACAATTCTGTAGTTCCTTACATCCAAATAAACCAAATGACAACCATTTTACCACAACTCCAAAGGTTATTTTCATCCTTCCTAAGTTTGAAGCCCTTATGCTTAATAAGCTAAAGTTCATCAAAATCCCGGGACGAACTCAACATTCCCCATAAGTTTCAAACACCCTACACCCAAAGGGACCAAGAAATTAAGCCATTTAGAAGTAAATGATTTTGAAATTCATAGCAACCTTAATACATCCCCATATTTATCTCTCAAATGGCCGAACCCAATTGTTGGGATTAAGGCTCAAATTATTGTTGTTGTTGTTCTTAGCAGCCTTGATACACTAGACAAACTTTGGAGATGGTACCTTATCCCATCATCTCATCTACAGTTAATAATTCATTTCAATCCTGTCAATAACAAAAGACCCTTGAAATCTGCAAAGATTTTATGCCTAAAGACAAGCTTCTTAACCACCTCCCACCTAATCAGACTAAAGCTATGCTTCTCCTCCTCTATTCATCCCCATGCAAATATTTACTAAATTCCCTTAAGTCTCTAAGCCACAGAGCAAGGGATGAAGAACAATGAAATGAAATAGATTAGAAAGCTACCTTCTTTTCAAGCTTTTTATACCGATCCAATCCAAATAGCATTGTTTTTACATCTTGCCCAAAATGTCCCTCTAACATTGTCACCAATTTTTTTTTTTTTTAAAAAGAACTCACTCTCGGATAAATCCACCATAAGACCCAAGGTTATCTCAAAATAAACCAGAATGGACTGCCCAACACACGTCAGATGCATACCCCCAAACCCCAACCCCAACCCCACCCCGAACCCCCCAAAAGAGGGTGTCAATCATCACAGATTGGGACCTAGGAAAAAAGAAGACAATGCATTTTGAGTCGTTGCAGGGTTTATGTTTTTTTTTCAACGCCAAATTCTGAGATACAGAAACCAGAGAATGAATGTTTCATTGAGAAATGATAAGCAAATGACTTGCATTACAAGGCTAAATGCAGCACCCATCAAAAAGTGGGAATAGAGAACGGTAAGGAAATGGGAAGAAGCGACTTACTACAAGCAGATTGAAGGCAAAAGAGCTCAAGCACGTGAGACCCGAATGAGAATTTGGTCAGCTTGTAGCTGTAAGTACACATTTGAAGCACAAACATTACTTTTGATTGACTAGGTGCTTGAGAGGGAGAGGGAGAGGGAGAGGGAGAGAGGGAGAGAGGGAGAGGTACTCGTCATTGATGAAGAATGTTTCGTCCAAGCACACTATTTCGTCTTCTTCTCTTTCCAGTTCCATCGATTCTTCCTCTCCCGCTTGACTAGACCTAACCAACTTCAATTTTTAGGATCGAGAGGATCGATAGACTCGGCTAATTTGTGCCAATACACAGAGGGCCTATCAGTGGATCAAACTACAGCCGTTAGATTTGATGATTGAAAAAGAGAAAACACATGCGGTAACCCAACAAACCTTTTCAAGAAAACTAATGGATGACAGACACACCGTGCGCATGTGTTAAAAAAAATTAAAAAAATTATAATTTATCATATTTATAATATAATTATCAAGATAGTAGAATGTAAAATATTAAAATTTCAATATTAATAAATTATTTTAATGATTTTAAAATATTTTTTAATAAATTTAGATGTTTTTAAACTTTAAGGGTAAAATGATTCGAATCAATCTTATTTTTAAAACTTATATTATCTAAATGTGTACAGATTTAGAGTTTTAAAGGGATAACTAAATCTTAAAAGTAAAGCGACCGATGAAAATAGTAAATAAGTACTAAGAAGGGATGTGTACAGTTTCAAACAACTTTTTAACTTATTTAAAAAGAGATCACGGGCTGATCACATAAGAGAATGATCACACCCATTAGTCTTTTTCTTTTATATTTAGAGTTAATGCAGATGCCCACAAGACGTAGATTATATTTAAATTACATTATTATATAAATTAATAAAAAATACGACATATATTAGCGATAAGAAAAAAAAGACTAACTACTGAAATTTTAGAAAAAGCCAATGAATGAGGTAAAAAAGGGATAATAAAGTACAGTAAAAAGATAATAGAATCAAAGGGACGAAGATCCATTAGGCAAAAAACAAAAGGGGAAAAAAATTATTTTAAAAAATCGAAGGATTTAAAAGAAAAAAGGTGTCAAAAATAAAAAGAGTGAGAATTTGAATAGAAAAAACTATAATTTAAAAATAAAGATACGATAATTTATAAGTAAAAAATAAAAAAAACCTATGTTTAAAAATGATGAATCATTCAAGCAAAAAAAAAAGATTGGTTAAAAAAAAAAAAGAGTAAGGATTTGAATGGACAAGTGGGGTAAAAAATAGAGAAAAACTTAAGTAAAAAAATGAATGACTTTAGGAAAAAAGAGTAAAAAAATAAAAAGATGAAGGGTTTGAATGAAAAAAAAATATAAAAAAAAAAAGAGAAATGATTCAAATGAAAAAAATAAAAAAATTGTGATATAAAAATAAAGAGACGACCATTCAAGTGCATCATGAATAAGTGGGGAAAAAATAAAAGGGGAAAAACTATGTAAAAAAAAAAAAAGAAGAACTTAAGTGAAAAAACCAGTTAAAAAAAAAAGAAAAAGAATCTATTAGAAAAAAGGGTCCTAAAAAAAAGAAGAACATGAATGAAAAAACATTAAAAAAACTGTGGTTAGCAAGTGGGGCCAAAGAAAACAAAAAAGAAAAAATTTATGTCCCAAAAAAAAAAAGATCAAAGCCAAAAACAAAATCGGGTAAAAAATAAAAAGAATATACATCTGAATGAAAAAAAAAAAAAAGATCAAAAAAAGAAAAATGACTTGAATGAAAAAAAAAAAAAAAAGAACTGAATGAAAAAAAATGAGACCCCAAAAATATAGGACGATCACACCTAAGACGCTTTTTATTTTATACTAAAAAAAATAAGAGAAAAGATATGAACTAAAAAGAATAAAAAAAAAAATTGTGGTCAACAAGTGAGGTCAAAAAAAGGGAAAAACTCATGACCCAAGTGAAAAATAAAAATGGGTAAAAAAATAAACAGAGAAAGAACCCGAATGAAAAAAAAAATCAGGTCAAAAAAAAGAGAAAGAACTTGAACGAAAAAAAGATCTGAATGAAAAAAAAAAAAAGTTGGGGATTGTGGTCAGCAAATAGGGTCAAAAAACAAAAGATGAAAAACCCATGTCAAAAAAAAAAAAAAAATGAATGCTCTAAGCACAAAACAAAATTAGGTAAAAAAATAAAAAGATGAGGCAAAAAAAAACAAAAGGAGAAAAACTCGTATCCAAAAAAATGAAGAATCTAAGTGAAAAACAAATCTAGGTAAAAAAAATAAAAAGGAGAATGATCCGATTGAAAAAAACTAGGTAAAAAAAGGACTTGAATAAAAAAAGAATCAAATGGAAAAAAAAAACTGGGTCCATAAAAACACAGGACGACCACTCCCAAATCGCTTTTTCTTTTATATTTAGATATATGTGTCAAAAAAAAAAACAAAAGGGGAAAACCCCATATTCCAAAAAAAATAAAGGACCAAAGCGAAAATAAAATCAAGCAAAAATATAAAAAGAAGAAAAGTCCAAATAAAAAAAAAGGTTAAAAAAAAGATAAAGGACTTAAATGGGAAAAAAATGATCCAAATTAAAGGAAAAAAATAGGGTAAAACAAGAAACATATGACGACCACTCCCAAGCCACAAAACGAAGGAGCTAAACAAAAAATAAAATCAGGTAAAAACAAAAAAAGGTCAAGAAAACAAAAAGGAAAAAAATATATGTCCCAAAAAAAAAGAACGATTTAAACAAAAAACAAAACCGGCTAAAAAAATAAAAAGAAAAATGACCCGAATAAAAAAAAGTGTAAAAAAAAGAGAGAAATAACTTAAATGAAAGAAAAAAAGACCCAAATGAGAAAAAATGGGTAAAAAACATGGGACGACAACTCCCAAGCCTTGTTTTCTTTTATATTTAGATTATATATAGATTAAATTGGGTTAAAAAAAAGTTTACAACTCATTCTTGGTCAAACACTTAAATAATTTTAAAAGAAAATGGGAGAAGCATATTAAAAAGTGGGGTTGGTGGGATAACCATAGATAAGAGAAACTAAGAGCCGTTTAGTTCGAATTCGTGAATTAAAATCAGAATTGAAATAAAAAAATTTTAAAAATAGAAATCGAAATCGAAATTCGATACCTTTTGTTTGGTTCAAATTTTGAAATAAATATGATTACCATTATTAATATTTAGGTTGTATATCCAGGAAAAAACCTAAGAAAGGGTGAGGATGGGTAATTACATCCCCCTCAAATTTTTAAAATTCAATTAATATTTGTGATCCATATTTATATTATACCACTCACTTAACTATAATTTTATTTTATTTATCTTTTTTAAAGTTTATTCATTTGACTAAATTGCATATAACTCTTCATTCAAAACTCAGCACATAACCAAAATAAAGGTATGACATCACTATTGCACGTTTTAAATCAATAAAAAAAATTGTAGTTTTTAAAATCAGAAAAGGAAAATATAAATAATATTGTAATTTTGAGAAATATTAATTTAATATTAACAACCTCATTTTGATACTTTTCTTTTTCCGTCCCCTTCCCCAACTTTCTCTCTCCTCTCCCTCTCCCTTTCGGCCTCTCTTCCCTTCCATTTTGTTTTTTCCTATCATTTCCCTTTCATATATTTTCCCTTCCTTTCCATTTCCTCTGTCTCCCTGCTATCTCTCTTATTTCTATATTCCTAATTCTTTTTTTATATTTTCTTCACTTGCTAAATACTAGAATTTTCATTTTCCAAATTTCTCCGGTTAATCACCAAATCTGTCTTCAAATTTGAAGAAAAATATATTATTTGTCTCACAAAAAAGGTAAATATTTTCAATTAAAATTTTTTATTTTTGAAAGATTATAACTAAACTATTTTTTTATTAATATTTTATATTTTCTAATATAGTTTTATAATTTATGTTTGTTATTTGAATAAATATTTTATAATTTTCTTACACCCCTTGCCTTTGAGTCTTAGATCCGTCACTGTGTATATATTTCGGAATAAAAATCATATAATTATTAATTTTGTTCTTAATAAAAAATAGTTTTTTATGATTTAAAATGTTTTTGATTAAAAACCCTTCATGATAAAAAATATTTTGATAAAAAATGGGTTTTATCTTTGATAAAATATATATATATATATTTTATATGTATTGTTGAAATTCTTCCAAAATTCTCTTTTTATCTTATTCGCCTTCCCCATCAACACCATAGGATTTGCATGAAATCCGTTGTCCACTGCAACAACCTTGTCCTATAAGGTTCTGGAGAGAAGAAAGGGCGGAAACAGACAAAGGAGGAAGATAAGGGAAGAGGAAGGAGATTAGACCCGGAGGAAGAAGTGGCCACCAAAATCCTTCACTGATGGGGTGGCATTGGCGAAGATGCATCATGGCAGGAGAGAGAGTGATCGACAACGACAAGACTGACGATGGAAAATCCATTATCGTTTGATTCAATATTTAGATTTCTATAAAAAAAAAAACGAAATCACTCTTGAATTTTAGTATAACTAATTCAAATCAAATCCTGGAAGCAGGGGAGAGATTTGAAGAAGAAGAAAGAAAGAAAGAAGAGGAGGTGGGTCTCGTGGTTTGTGCGACGGTAGCAATAGTAATGGTAACTAAGGGCCATGTGTTGTCATAAGAAGAGGTTTCTTGGAACATCGGCACTATTGACGGAATAAAAGGGTGGAAGGGACCAAATTTTTTCTTGGATTTTATCGATAGGTTTTAGTTAAAGCATATTATTTTATTTGGTTTTCACAAAATCCATATCTCTTAGGTTTCATTCCCAAACTTTCATTTTCATTCCATTAAGTCAAACAATTTATATGACTTTCGATCTTATTCCTAATGTTCATATATTTTAACCAAACACCATCTAAATAAGAATCAGACAGAATGACAACTCTAAAAAGAATTCTAATTATAGTGTTGAAAACCAAAATCTTAAATCTGGTATCTAGATATTAAACTCATTTAATCAAAATTCCAAATCTGAATTTTAAAAATAAAAAATAAACAGTGAGAGAGTTAATTCTTGAAATAAACTCTACAACATTCAAACTGAATTAATTAGATAACCGGATATCAAATCGATTAAAAAAAATTATAGTGTTGAAAAGGAGAACATCCTGTATTGGTTTTGGTGTTCTCTAAATGCAATTGAGTTGACATCAAGGAAGAAGGAAAAAAAAAACTTGTAAATTGTAATCATCAATTTAATTTATAATTATTAAAATCGAAAATAATTTTCAAAAAAATATCAAAATAAAGATATATATATATTTTTATTTTTAGAGCCCATTTGGTAGATGTTTTATTTGGCTTCTCTTCTCCTTTTAAGAAGAAAACTCACCAAGCAGGTTTTTTTTTTTTTAAAATTCTTAAAAAATGAAGAGTTTTTTTTTTTTTTTTATGAACAAAAATTCAAAAAGTAGCTTCCTATGAGGAGCTTTTGTTTCTAAAATTTAACTTTTTATTTTTTTTATTCCTCTTATATCCTCACTTAAGAAATATAAAATTTCAAATATGTTCATATTATAAATCTATTTACCCTTATATCTTCTCTTTTTCTTTAATTTTTACTTTTAATTTTTTACTTTTTACTTTTAAATTTATTTAAAAGCTATAAAATAACCTTGTTTTTAAAATAAATTTATGAAACAACTTATAATTTAATTTTAAAAAATATTAATTTTTGCTTTTCCTTATAAGGAGGAGAAATTCAAAACAACCTATCAAATGGGCACTTAATATTATAATTGAGATCTTCTCCAAAATTTTTCTGGTAATAATTTTCAATTTTCAAATTCACATCATCCCAAAAACCATGGTGGATTTTTGAAAAAGACCTAAAAAGTAATAGTTTTATAAGAGATGGAGGGAGAGAGAGTACACATAACACACACTAGCTATTTCATCTAGGATAAATCTATTATTTCTTTCCAAACCAGTACTCTTTTATCTTCTAAAAATTCCATCATGGTATTATCTCAAGGCGGGAGTTTGGAAGTTTTAACTCTTCAATTCCTGGCTTTTGTCCTTCTCCTTAAACATTATAAAAGGGTATTTGACTAACCTTACAAGTTTTTCAAAACTTCTTATAAATGTTTAAAAGCTTAAAACATCATAAAACTCATATGGTGATTTTTTGAAAGAGCTTATAAGCTCCAAAAAAAGATATTTGGAGTTTGTAAGTTATTTACAAAAAAAGTATTGAGGGTATTTCAGTAAATTTATAAATTGTTCACAATATTTTATAAGATGCTTGAAGCTTTATATTAATTCTGTTATTTTCTTTTTCTAAAATAGTTTTAAAATAAAGCTTATAAATGGTTAAAAAAAGGGACTCTGCTCTAATTTTTTTGTGTGGTTTATAATTTGTTTTATTTTTATGTATAAATTGACTAAATTATCCTTATTAATATTTCATTATTTCACATTTACCCTTTCCAAATTAATAAATAGCTAATTACATGATATTAATAATATATATATTTTTTTATTTTTAGTTATTTCAATATTAAAAGAAGTTTATAAGAATTTTATTATTACCAAATAATTTTAAAACATCTTATAAGGTTTATGAACTTATTGGTCGGTTTAAAATAATAAGTTTAGCCAAACACACCAGACTCTCTTCTTATCTCTCTATTACCTTAATCATTGTAAGAGTAAAATTCTAACATAGTATTTTTATATTATTAATTTTTTAATAATAATATTTTACTAAAATAACTTAGAATAAAATATTTAAAAAATCAATGTGACATTAAAAACCTATTATATTTCCAAAACATAATTTTTACTAAAAAAATCGGGGGGAAAATATCCCTAAACTTTGTGTTATTATCCAATTCCGCTCTAAACAATATATATATATATATATATATATATATATATATATATAATTCTAATGTTTTGTCCGGCTATAATATGGTTTCCAATTGTTGCATTGGTAATCTTGAAATTTTTTCTTATTTTTAAGTTTAATTCAAAATAAAAATTTTTACTGATTGAATAGGACTCAATAGGAAATGTTTTGGATTCAATACCAATAAATATAGTTTAATCCTAATATGGTTTTCAGTTTACATATATGTAGATATGTTTGGGATTCAATAGGTAATTTTTTTGAATTTAAAATTTGAAAAATAAGCAAAGATTTAAAGTTAGTATATGATATTTCAATAACGAAATATGCCAAAATACTATTTAGACCAAAAATCATTTATTAAATACCTTTGCCTTTATTCTCAACAACAAACTACCTTGAAGTTTGAGTTTAGGTAAAAATGATTATTTTCTTTTATTTTTATTATTTTAAAATTATAGTAATTGTCTCAGTTAGGGTTAGCAATCGAATTTTGTGAGTCAAACCTTACAAAGTTCAGATTCAGCCCGTTTAATGAATAAATTATAATAGAGGACCAAAACTCGGAGAAAGAAGATAAAAAGGAAGAAATCAACCCTCGCCAGATCGGAAAATGAAGGAGAAATCCTTTTAAGTTCCGTGCTCAACCGCCAAACCCAGGAAAATGGTAAAAAGAATTTTAGGGATTAGCTTAGAGAGAGGAGAGGGGGCTTTCTCTGATTAACGAAGACCTACTATCCACTCATTTATAGCTCGTTTGGATGAACAGATTAGGAGAGAAAAGAAAAGATTAGAAGAGAAAGTTACACATTTTTCTCTCATCTGGGAGTTTAAATATAATAGAAAAGGAGAGATTTGGATGAGTTTAAAATCTCTTCAAATTTGAAAAATTTTCCCTCTCAAAAGTAAAAAGAAATTGATGGGAGAGAAAATGTTAATATTAAATATTTTTTATATTTTAAAAATACCCTTCAAAAGTTGATACCAAAACTTTTTATTTTTAATGAACTCCATTTCTTTTCTTTTCTTTCATAAAACTCTCAAATGAGTTTGAAAAAAAAAATTATAACTTTTGTCTTTTTTTCTTTGCTTTCCAAAATCTCTAGACATACTATTAAGGTTGGACTAATTAAAAGATTACTTTTACAAAAACACCCTTTGGCTTTCTCTTTTTTTCCCTTGACTATCCACACATTTGGTTTTTCTCCATTCATTTTTTTTCCATATAAAAGGAAAACTTTAATGTGGTAAACACTCCATTTAAGCATGGCTTCATGACCTAATTTTGGGTTGTATGCCTAATCAAGTTACATTTCTATATGAGCCGAGCCTATATCGGGTCGAGTCAACCGGTGTCCAATCTCAGTTCGTAATTAAAAAGGGTCTAAATGATGGGTTCGAGCTTGGTCGACCCTAAAATGGCCCGGGCTCGGCTCTTCAAAATGGGCCGAGTTCAGGTCGAGCTCGAGCTAACCTGACTCAATTGCCAGTTCAATTATAGCCTTATTTTGTGATTATTTTGTTATCCATGTGGGTTATTTTTACTATAAAATTGAAAAATAAAAATAAAACTTATCATATGCTTTCAACTAATTAAGAGAAATAGGGTTAACAATATCTGACCTGATTTGATAGATATCTAACTAATTCGACTCAATGGAGCAGGTTTTTTTTTGTTTTTTTTTTTTTAACAAGGGTTAGGGGCGGATTAGTTGTGGATTTTTTAATTGAAAAAATGGATCGGTTCGGATACGAATTTAGCTCATCAAAAATCCAACCTGATCCGACCAGTTACTCAATTTAATATTTAACTATTAAAAAGTATATATATTGAATTTATTAAAATTAAGATTCACTTTGAATTTTAAAACCCTTTTCCCAAAACCGATGCAATGTAGCTTCTGCGTTTACTTCTCTCCTTACCACACTTTAGCCCTTCACTTCCCTACCCACACTGTCAACAACGACTAGTAGCAGTCGACAAATTATTGATGATCAGGCCAACCATACATACAGCTACATTGGAAGAGAGAGAGAGAGTCAGTCAACAATGATAACAATTGATAGATCGCGACGGTTAGATTTGCAATCGCTGACCATCCCTCTGTCCCTTCTCACCCATAAAACAACAATCAAAGTTACAATCGCCAACCATCCTTTGTCCCTTCTTCATCCACACATCCAAGACCACCTTATCCTTTGTCCCTTCCCCAACCCCATCCATATAGTCGCACTGAAAAGAGAGAGGGAGGTTGAGACTAAAACTAATAATAAAAAAAAGGGTGTAGCAAGTTGGGTCGGTTTTTGCAAAAATTTATAGGGTTGAATATTATTTTTTATTTTATCGATTCGATTAGAATCAAGGATAGATATAGATTATTGGATTAGGGTTTCGAGACAGATATGATATTAACAAAATCCACATAATATCTGTCCTGTTGTCATCCCTAAAGAGAAACTACTTTAATAAAAAATTTTATGAGACTATTCCAAATAATTTTGAAGAGGGGAGTAGAAAATACTCTAATTCTAGCTCCATGACTCCTTCCTCTCTTCCAAATAATTTTTTGGACCTCGATAGTTTCGTGAGAGATGAAAGGGAAGGATTCATAAAGGGAGAGAAGAGAAGGGAAGATGGAAGGCTTTTTGTCACACTTTCATCCTTTTTTATTTGTATTCTACTTTCTTATTCACCATATTGTCAAATATTTCTAAAATAAATTTTAAAATCGTGAAAGTTAATGATTTAAATTAAAATATGATTAATAAAACTAAATTTCAAATTTATTACAAAATTGTAAAATTTTTATTTGCATGTTTAGTTTTGTCCCAAGTTGTTTTATTGATTGATATATATATATATATATATGAATAGAGTGTATGGACAGAGAAACGCACGAAATTGACCCAAAAAATTAAAAAAAAAATTCTTAAAAAAACTTTCGAAAGAAAAAAAATTTGATTTCTAATTTAGGTTATTCGAGTTTTGAAAATTCGATTAAAATTTGATCAATACTGTTTATGTACTATTCATAGATTGGTCGAGTATTCAAAATTTGACTAATCTCTATGTAAAGAGTGTAGGTCGAGTTTTGAAAACTCGATCAATGTATGAACAATGTTGGTCGAGTTTTTAAAATTCAACCAATTTATGAATAGTGTTGGTTGAGTTTTTAAAATTGAACCAAGTTAGGTCATTTTTTAAATATATTTTGTAAGGAGGTTGTTTTAAGAAATTATTTTTTAATTTTGAGTCAATTTCAAATTTGACTCGTATGGGCATATCACCATGAGTTTGCTAGTAGCCTTGCTCGGGAATAAATAGGAGAAAACAATATTTGGTGAATAGAAAAGAAACGGGAGAGAGAAAAGAATGACAAAAGAGAATGACTAACCTCCCAACAGAAAACCACCTACCACCTCTTCTCCTCTTTCTTCCTCTAACCATTATTGACCTCTCACTCTTTCTCAGTGGGCCCCATTGCGTTAAATGTAAGGAAGTGGGAACCGTTAGCCGCTGCTCCGTCCGACTTCGCCACCAATTCCAACACATTCACAAACAACTCCCTCACGTGTCCTCTCCTCACCTTCTCTTCTCTCTCTCTCTCTCTCTCTCTCTCTAAACAACCCTTCAAAGAGGGGGGGAGGGAACCTTCTCCCAGAGCACACCAAATTTGAACAGCAAAACAAGAAGGACTAGAGTTGCAAGGGTATGTTTCTTTTCTCCTTCTCGCGAAACCCTAGGTTTTAACTCCCTAAAATTTCAGCTGATGCTTCTTTTTTTTTGTTGCTTATTTGTATGATATGTTGGGTTTCTCATGCTTGATCTGGGAATTCTTCAATTATGTTGCTGCTTTAAATTATGAAATGTTTTAGACATAACACAGCTTGCAGCTTCAATTTCTTTGCAATTCAAATGCTTATATTAGGGGTAGGAGGCATGTTGTGCAATTGCATTGTTCTTGCTGCTGCACAAATCATCCAATTTCTTCCAGATTACTCAGGACCGCCATCTGTTGCTTCATCCTACATCTTTCGGATTCTTCTACTGAACTTCTATGTGGCTGTTGCTCCCCCAAACAATGTATAAGGGTGTTGTTGTATATTTAGCAAAAAGGGTATGAGCTATAATGAACATGCGTAATCGAACCTTGGCTTGTATACTGCAATGTTACGAATTTGCAAACAACAGGACACATACCTAACATGATATGGACACTGCACCCGCACTATACCAAACTTTCTGAAAAAGAAAAGGACATGACTCGTCTGCCACCTGAAACAAACTCACATAATACTGAAAAAAAGTATCCAAGGGAAGTGGTACCACACAAGGTTTACCCAGTATGTGTTTGTGACTGATGGGTATCTCACGCTATTATGACTTAAAATAGCAGTTCAAGCATTCAACTAAACCAATCCCCACTCACTGTGTACCAGTTGAGGTACTGTACCACATTCCCAAGTTGCGTACTGCAATGTAGGTAACATTGGACAAAGATTGTAGAAAATGTTTAATTTACGTCTTTCTTTGCCATTTGCTTTTATTTGTGGAGGCTTTTGTCTATGTCTATGGCTGGCAAAATTCAGAATGCTTGAACTTTTTCCCTTGAAGTATAGTTTTAATATATTATGATTATCTTTGCTTGGCAAAGTTGAAATTAGAAAAGCACAAATTCTGTTATGCACCTGGTTGATCTCATTTAATGTTTCAATAAACATCCTGCAAACAAATCTATAACCATGTGAAAGTATCGATATGATGAACTCTTAGATATCTTAAAGACGAATCAGGCACTTGAACCTTGAATAGTTTGAGGTTGAATATATGAAAGTCCTTGCACTATGCTAGCTTCCTAAGGTTACCAAGTGATTGTGGCAGAGCTCTTACATGTGTTGACTGTTGGACAATTATTACAGCTCTTTTTGTTGCACTACTTCAACAATGTCGAGTTTGGAGGAGCCACTTGGTCTGGACAAGCTTCCTAGTATGAGTACTATTGATCAGCTTCAGAGGTTCTCTGCCGGCGCTTGCAGGCCAAGAGTTGATGATATGGGAATGGGGAGCTGCTGGATTGAAGGAAGGAGTTGCAGCACATCCAACAGTTGTGAGTAAGTTTCTCTTTGTAATGAAAGACCTACAGCTCTTTCAAACAAATGGTTACATTCTTAAAACAAACTAGTGGTCTTATTTGATATGAGGTAATTGAGCTTAGGAGTGGAGAAAATATAAGGACAAATGTCCCTTCCTTGAAGCAACAAAAAAACAATTGAACTGAATTTACCCAACAGTTTTCACTACATGTCCACTTAGCAAGGACAAGATCGAGTCCTGTTCCATTCAATGTCTGACTGGAATGTTCCACCATGTAGCATTAACACTATCTGTAGACCTGGAGAGAAATTCTAACTCACCTGGGAGAAGCCTTCAAGGTTTTGTAAGAGGGCCGAATGGTTTGGCTATGGCCAATGCAGAGCCTCGAGGGCGATGATTGGTGACAAACACTTTTCCCATTTTCGTATTGAAGAGAAATCTTACTAAATTATAAATGGCAGTGGAATTGTCGTTTTTAGTAAAAACTAATCTTAAAATATTAAAAAATTACAAAATTACAATGATTTAATTACTTTTTTGATTCAACCATGGGGATTTCCAAGAAGAATATTGACCATGCTCTAACCTTTCCTAGATGTGTCCTGCACCCCTTGCATTTCCTATATTTGAAAAGGGAGAAAATGTTTGGCCACTTGTTTGAGGGCTGTTATAGGCTCTTTTGGAATCTGTCTCAAGCTTCCTTCCTGTGACTGATATTAAAAATGTTGTTTGTGTTCAAGTGTATTCATGTTCAACATTCATATGGGGTTAGAGTGTCTATCCTGCAAACTTACAAATCACAGCTGTTCCTCAGATTTTGGACTATATGATTGAAAGAAAAAAACAATTATTTATCTTTTTTTATTTATTTACTCATTTATTTAGTGTTTTGTTATATCATTCATAACATGTATGATTGTTGCATGTGTCAGCTGCACTTGCTACAGACTAAGTTTGCTTAAATTTGTATATTATGTGCCACATTCATTGTTTGTTCGCAGTGATGAACAAGGTTATGCAAGGGAGGCATACCCATGGAGAAAACACTCCAGAGATATTTTTCAAAGTAATTCATTCACTCAGCGAACTTTAAGCCTAGGAAGGAACACAGTTGTGGGAAGCGTGTGCAAATCATGGTACATGGCTGATAATCAGAATGGCTTTCAATGCAATGACAGCATAAGGGACTCCACAAATAAGGTAATAAGTTCGTTAATTTGTAATTACATATGCAATTTGTGTTGGAGTTGCAGCTTATTGAAACATGTAATCTAACCCTAAAAAGTAATCTAATGCTAAAAAGATTATATATGTATTTCCCCTTTTGCATGAATATTTTATTTGGGTATGGAATTTTGTCTCAAATGGCTGCAGCATGTAAATCATTTCTGCACTCCATGGCTGCAGCATGTAAATCATTTCTGCACTTCAATTCAATTAGGAATTGTTTAAATTTCCATTTTAAATATAAATGTTTATTTTCATGATTATTGAGTTGCTTCATCCAAAGTTTTCTCGAACAATTCAGTTTTTAAGAGGTGTGCCAAGGTTCGTGAAGATTGTGGAAGTTAGTCCAAGGGATGGACTTCAAAATGAGAAGAATATAGTTCCTACAGCAGTAAAGGTTGAATTGATTCAAAGGCTTGTTTCCACTGGGCTGTCTGTTGTTGAGGCTACCAGTTTTGTCTCTCCAAAATGGGTGCCACAGGTACTTTTTGCACTTGCTGAAGTAATATACCATATCATATATGATGTTGATACACCATCATGCACTTTTAAGGGTAGTTATAAATTTCCTTCTTTCCTTTTCCTTGGTTTTTTGTTGATCTTTAGGGGGGAGGGGGTACTTTTTATTTTGTGTCTTGCATGTTGATAAATCTCATACACAATCAACGTTTTTCATCAAAACTTTTCATTTATTTATTTATTTTATCTTTGGTTTTGCAGAATAAAGCTTACATTTTATTTAGTTTATTTTTTATTTATGGTTACGGTAACTTCTACATATTGTTTCCTTTCAATTAGAATTTAGGATCCATCTTAAATGGGAGTTTGTATTTGACCTGCTTGTATTGTCCTTTTACACTTTTATAGCTAGCAGATGCAAAAGATGTCATGGAGGCAGTTCGAGATGTGAAGGGTGCTAGATTGCCTGTGTTAACACCTAATCTCAAGGCACGTATATTGGAATAATTCATTAAAGCAAGTTCATACCAAGTGAACAGTTTTAACTTTTCTGAATTATTAATTTATTAGGGCTTTGAGGCTGCTGTTGCAGCAGGAGCTAAGGAAGTAGCTGTCTTTGCATCAGCTTCTGAATCTTTTTCAAAATCAAACATAAACTGTAGTATTGAAGAGAGCCTAGCACGTTATCGTGCTGTTACCAGTGCTGCTAAAAGGCTCTCAATTCCTGTTCGAGGGTATTCCCTTATCTCTCTCTCTTTCTATATATATATTTTTATATTCATATTCATATTCATATTCATATTCATATTTATATTTATGCATATACATCAATTAACTTGCGCCATCCACAAATTGTTCAATCTTATATGATTAGGGTTTAGAAACTTTTGATATAAAGCTTACTATAGTGGTAATTATGTAATCTTTTCGACTAATTTAAATTTTTGTTTAGCCTGATCGGGCACGAAAGGTTTATAAAAGGACGTACCCAGTGCCGAAACTCCTACATTGTGGGCTCAGGGGAAGGGAATACCTAGGCAGTCTTCCCCTTGCTTTTTTTTTGCAAGGAGGCTGATTCGAACCACGAAAGGTTTATAAATTAGGATTTCAAAAATCAATACAAATGATTTTGTTGCAAAGCAGAAAGTCCTTTTTCTGTTCATCAATCTTATTATGGTGGCGGAATCATTTATTTGCTATTTATGATAACCAGCCGGTATGCTTAAGAGGTCTAAAGGATTTGTTTAGTATTGAAAGTAGAAGAAAATTTACTATAAGAAAAATTAGCTAGAGAGTTTGGTGAGGATGGCAATATAATATCAGTGTACACCAAAAAACATAAGCACACCTAATTGTAATAATCAAATGTCGAGGCTGCCAAACATAGATATTTAACATGCGACTTTCATGCATTTAAAATATTACTGTAAGAAAAATTAGTCAGAGAGCTTGGTGAGGATAGCAAAACACCAAAAAACAAGGCCACACCTAATTGTAATAATAAAATGTTGAGACTTCCAAGAATGATATTTAACATGCACTTTCATGCATTTTGAATATCACTAAAAGAAAAATGAACCAGAGAGTTTGATGAGGATGGCAATATAATATCATAGCACACCAAAAAAGCAAAGCCAACCCTAATTGTAATAATAAAATGTTCTCATTGTTTTATGCTTACTTATATTACTTTCTATAAAGCAACCATTATACTGTAGGTTCATGTGCCGCAGCAGGTCTCAGTCAAACTATTAATGTTGAACCTTTCATTTAGTCATTCTTGTTAGTGGGTGCTATTAGTAAGTTGTGCTTTAATATTAAGCTAGTCTTAAAATAAAATCTCACACAAGCCAGAATGTAGCCTGACCTGTCATTTATGTAGGCTTGGTAGCTTTTTCCAAGCATGTGGGACTAGCCAAGCCACACCTAATTAAACCAGAATTTTTTATTTTTTTATTTTTTTTTACACTACTAATTTGACCCAAGTATTTTGTGTGTTTTGGTAGAGAATAAGCCCAATGTTCGAGCTCTTAAAAATGAAGAGGCCTGCCTAATGATCAAATCTAGAACTTGGCCATTCTTTTCATAAGTATGAATCACGTTTCTAAAATTTTGATGATGAGAATAAGACCTGACAAAAATTAGATGCAATCTATCCAAAGTTATGTGGTCTAGGCATCCAAAGCTTCCAAAATGGGCTGTACCATTTTTTTTTCTTGGTAACAATACATAATACCATTTAAAGAAAATGAACTGATATTGTTAGAAATTTGAAATAGAATAAATAGTGGAAAAGGTGTGAAGGTGTTGAAGTGTGAACGAGTATGTGAGTGTTCTCGTGGGACGATTTTTTTTCTTGTTAACAATACATAATGCCATTTAAAGGAAAATGATGTGATATTGTTAGAAATTTGAAATAGAATAAATAGTGGGAAAGGCGTGAAGGTGTTGAAGTGTGTGTGAGTATGTGTGCTCTCATGGGACAAAAGAGAGAGTGGAGGAGATAATTTAGTTTTGTGAGAAATATGTGAAACATTTCTATTATGAGATGAAAATGGTGAGAGAGTGCAACAATGGGATTTTTTCACGTTGCTTCCAATGATGCCAAACACAAGTTTTATAAGTGAGGACATCAGTAATCATAACCAATCATGGTGCTTCCTTACATATTGAGATACTTCTAGAATATAATTACATTCTAGGATCATACTTATCCACTATTACTTTTTGAGATGCTTTTATATCCACTTGATATCTGGGATCATGCTTATCCACTTAATGTTCCTAGAATGTTCTCGATCTCTTTTATGAATTTTTATTACTTAGCTTTAACACTCCTGCTTGATGCACATTCCAACATTGTTTGTAATGGCTTGAACTTGGATATGGGTAGTGCTGTTGTGAAGATACTTGCAAGTTGTTCTTTGGATTTGCAGTTCTCGAGTTGTATTTCCTTACTTGCTTCTGCCTCTCTATTGAAATGACACTTAATGGCTATATGTTTTGTCCTGCTGTGATGTGATGGAATTTTTAGCCATCGTGATTGCTGATTTGTTGTCACAGCAGATTCTTGTTGGCTCTTCTTGTTGCACTGCCATATCTTCAAGTGTTCTTCTTAGCCATATATCTTGGTTAGTTGTTTTTGTAGTTACCATGTACTTGGCTTGTCCTGATGATTGCACAACCATTGCTTGCTTTTTGGATACCCATGAGAAAACACCAAAGCCGAGCGAAAATATATTACCTGATGTGCTCTTCATGACATCACTCGTTCCTAATCAGTTGATCCTACCAAGTCACTGCCAATGTAGCCAAGCTGCCTTGAATTGTTTGTGGTCTTCTACAAAATTAAAATTTTTTAATTATAAATTCTTTAAAATGTTTTTTTTTTTTGAAATTATATTTTAATTTTTAATGATGTAAATTCCATATTGATTATTTAGCAATGCCACATGGGCAATTTAACAACCAATTGCGTATGTGGGTTTGACTTATACTAGGTTTTGTTCCTGTGCAAATATGTAACGTAGAAAGTGTTGTGAGCAGTGGAAAAATCACTTTTCTATTATGGTTTAACGTTCCTATATATACAAGAATTTTACAAGACAACTTAATTGCTAAGAAATATGGCTGTATTGCAGCTGCTAATTACAGTTTTGTAATATGCAGCTGCTTCCAACAGAAAGTAAAAATTCTTTTAGAATAAAAGAATGAAAAGAAAATAAAAATAATAATAATAAAAAAATTAGAAATTGTTAAGTTATCTTACAGAACGAATTGGCTGAATTGCAAGGGAAGGAAAAGATGAGAAAAATAGCAAATGAAGCAACATTTAATGCATGAAATTTGGAATTTGTGTGGTGATCAAAGTGAGTTACTCTATTTATTGAAGAAATTTGTTTAGAGTTGGATTGTGACCCAAGAAGGGCCCACCAAGAGCGGGAATGGCCTTTTTGTTCATGAGAGGATGTGTCCCATTGGGGTTCACCAGGAGATAGATTGATCAATTGGGAATTAACCACTTGAAAATTGTAGCTTAGTAAGGGCCTTACCCAGGTGAGGATATGTGGTGTGAGTGAAAATATCAAAAGGATGGGTTGTTTGAAGGGATTTCCACATCATGTGAGGATGAGGATTGTTCCTTGGTGTATTGTGGTTAAACTACTTATCAGATATTGATTTGTGGGTTAATAAGTGGTCTGAGACACACTATAAAAAGGATGAGTGGTTTAAAAGGATTTCCACATTTTGTGACCATGAAGTTGTCTATTGGGATGTTGGGGTTAATTTATGAGATACTGACCAGTTGGTTAGTATAGTCGAGCGAGGCTGTAACTAGGTCAAGGGTTCGATTATGGTAAGACATTGTAAAAATGGTTCCTTATATTGTAATGGTATGAGTAAGTGATAAGGCATGTTTGCTGAACCAAGTAAAATATTAAGTTTTCTGTTTTAGGTTAATTTTTGTTCCGCATGCATGTAATTTGTGATATAATAATAGTTCCCATAAAGTGCCACTTTTTCAGACCTTAACAGTACTTTTGAAATATGAGGAGGCAAAAAGGTGTTTTTTTTTTGGCCATATCTCAGTTACCAAGAAAGAACTCAAGCTTTATTTTATTTTATTTTATTTTTTGTGGGAAGAATTTCATTAGGTTGATTTTCATTGGGCAGTTTTGCACTTTTAGATTTCAAAATGCTTTGGCTTTTGGTGAATTCTTTTGATTTTTGTTATCTATTGTATCCAAATTTCATCTTTTAATGTTTTTAGAGGACTTGGCTCATTGCCTTAAGTCTATTACGTCAAACCCGTCATATTACCGAGAAGTTTAGAAAAATTTACAAAAAAACAAAAAAAGTACTTCTAGAGGAAAAGCTCTACTCAAATACATGGTAAAAGAAGTGCTAGAGCTTTTTCATTTACTTAACGAGCACACCTCCCTAAGGATATTTAGAATCAGGCTTTTGTACATTAGCAAAAGGGAAAGTGGGTGTGTCCCCAAGTAGTTTTGCCTAAAATTAATCCTGTAGTTCAGTGTCTAAGATACCCCTTTGTGGTAACAAATGTGGTCCGCTCACTATGTTCTACAACTTGGCACTCTAGTGGAGGTGTTTAGTTTTCCAACAAATTAAAGCACATAGTATCATTGACAAATATTAAGTGAATCTAAATTAAATTACTTGAAGCAAAGTGAACTTATATAATTGTGGAGAGTAACCTGCGGTCATTTTGGTGAAAAAGATGTATTTTCACACGATATAAAGCACTTGGTCTTCAAATAAAGATTTTCCCGAGTATGACACATACCAGCATAATGACAAAGCACAGTGATCATAATCTGGATTACGCTGGTAGCAAAATGCTGAACTTATTAGAATCCACAGGTGAACTCATCAACCTTCGTTCACCACCCAATTCTTATTATTATTAGGGGGTGTTTGCTTAAAAGGTATGGGTTTCAGGAATGAGAATTAAAACTTATATCAGTTGTTTGGATTAATGGAATGAGAATGAAGATTTTGGAATAAAACCCTCAAAATATGGGTCTTGTGAAACCCAAATAAAAAAATGGGTTTCAACAGAAACCCATCACTCAAACCAAGAAAAATCCCTTGCCACCATTTGCCCTTCCATTCAACTCTCTCACTCTTCTCTCTCGCTCTCTCAATTTCTGAAATTCCCCCATCACCCCCCATCTCTCTCTTCTCTCTCTCTCTCTATCTCTCTCTTCCCTTTTTGTGGTGACCCCTCGTCTCTTTCTTTCTCTCTCTAGTGATCAGGAGCTGACTCTCTCTCTCCCCCTCCAAAATCCAGAAGAGTTAACCCTAACCGAAAACCCTTGTTTTCATCTTCATCTTTAGATTCGAACTCCCATGGCAAAGACTCTTCATCACCCCAATCTCCATCGCATTCTTCTTCCTTGTTGTCCTACTTCAGCGACCTGAAAGCGAGTCCAAATCAACCTTTGAAGGTTGTTTTGTTCGAGGAAATCCGCAAGAATCTTTCTGTGTTTCACTGCCGTACCTTTCCACCTTCTCCATAGTCTCCTTCCTCTTCTCCAATTTCGTTACAAGAACTCTACAAGCGAAATATGCTACCTACAGGCCATGATTCCCTGGCTGATTCCACGGCAGTGAAAACCCGAAAGCCCTCAATTGATGTCATCAAAAAGGGCCTAGAACATCTTTGGAGCTTGGCTGCAACAAACAAGGCAGTTTTGGAGTGGGTGAATTTGTCAATATTGAAGGATGGTTTAAAGTTGAGGTCGACTGAATCGGGGTCAGTGGTGATTGGGGGAGCAGGGAAGTCGCCAGAGTCGGGTTTCTCTAGGGATATAAAGGAGAACAAAGAAATGGCGATGACAGTGATGAGGACAGAGTTTGTGAAGTTGAGGAAGATTGAGGAGGACAAAATAAAAATATTGAAGAATTAATGGGTTCACTTGGTGCACAAAATGCTCCCCTGCTTAGTGTGGGGGTAGGGGGAGGGAGGACGTAACTCTCTGTTTCCACGTCTTGAACCTGTGATCTCAAGGTCACCAAAGGAGCAACTGAACCGTTGCGTCAAGATTTGCTCTCTTGAAGAATTGGTGGGGTTCCACTTAAAATCATGAGTTTGAGTTTTTACAAGTTGAAGATGTCTAAGGATGAAAAGCATTAAAAAAAATCAAGAAAGTTGTTTTCATTCAAAGCTGAAATCGTGTATTAACTTGAATTTGGATATTTTTTAGCTGAGGCATCTAAGTCTTGGTAATTTGAGGATCTTGTGAATGGGTATGTTTGTTGCCGCATGGGTTGTCGTTGATTACATTATTCATTTGACTAATACATTTATGTTTGTTGCAGAGAGAGAGAGGGCTTGGGGATTTCTGTTGTTTGTTTTGCTTTGTCTGGTTGATTTAGAAGGTGTCGGGGAAGTTTGGTTATGGTGGGGAAAGATGAGGAAGCTTTATGGAACACGGAGTAATTTTAATTTTAGTAAATTATTTTAATTTTAGTTTTAAAATATTTTAAAACATATTTTAATTTTAATTTTAGAAAATAAAATAAAATTTTAAAAATATTAATTTTAAACATTTTTTATCAAAGGCAAAATTGATAATTATATGATTCTCATTTCAAAAATATACAAATCAAATATCAACAATGATAATTATATCCATTTCAGAATTTGAACCAAAAATTGATATTGGAATTCGATTCCGATTCTTAAGGTTTTTGATTCCGATTCCGATTCCAATTCGGATTCGGATTCTTGAGTGCGAACCAAACGCCACCTCAAAGTGACAAACTAACATAGCAAGTTTGACCCCCTTTAAAGTCCAATTTGTATTACCAAAGGATAAAAGTGCAATATACTACTACTACATCCCAACAAAAAGCTGAACCATATGTGTTCAAGCAATTACAAGTTTTCTTTTGTATTTATTTCCCAGTAATTCTGCTCTATAGTTTCACAATATCCGAAAATAGTTCAAAGAAATAGAATGAAGATATAACTATTAGATTATTCTGATTTTAAAATGTAAAGTTATGAAACCAAAGGTTCATCAGATGCTGTAATACATGGAAATATTTTTTGAGATCAAGAAATAAATGAACCTCATGCAAGATATTAGATTCAAACATTGGATTAAAAAAAAGATAGTTACATTGCTGTAGGTAAACTAACTTAAGCATGTCATGTCCATGCTCTTACCCCTTGGAAAGCTCCCACCAACCTTGGTATCAGGACCCATTGTACTTCGTGGATAATTGTCATGGGGAACCAAGGCTTATATTGATAGAAAACACCTGTATAAGGAATCAATACGAAACTTAGATTCAAATTGTGAGAAAAATCTATTCTATGTATATATAATAAACTTGTAACCTGTGGCAAAGTTGGTTGCATTTTTTACTTTAGATGAGTCTCTTATAAATAAAAAGATGATAATACTCTTTATGTATTACTAACCAGGTCCCATGTATATATTACATATTATATGTATATAAGCATATCAAAGTGTTTAATATCGTGGCTAGAGTATTCTTTGAAAACTTATCTAAACAGTTTAAAGCCTTTTCGATTCATAAATTTATCCAAATGGTTTAAATCAAAGGATTTAAAATGCGAAGTTGAAATTCATCAACAAATTCAAAGGTTGTGAAAGGCAGCCTAGACAAATGCTTGACTTTTCTTCCTTATTAATAGAGAAGCTATAGAGCTTTTTTCCTTAATTTCTCTTTTTATAGGGAAATGAACATTCTCATAATGTTTCAGATATTAGGATTTGGAGTCTTGATACCTCGAATGCTTTTACTTGCCAATATTTGTTTTATCATCTTATTAGTCTTCCTTGTCAATACCCACCAAAAGTTCTTGCAATGGTTAGAATTTTTACCTGGTATAGTGCTCAATAAGATTAATACTAATGATCTACTCAGAGAGAGAAGACCTAATAAAGGTATCTCCCTAGATGTATGTGTGATGTGCTATGATGGTTCTGAGAGAAGTGCTAACTTATTTTTACACTCTTCTGCTGCTTTGGAGACATGGAATTATGTGGTGATTATGTTTGAGTTTGCCTAGTAACGTTTTGGATTTATTTCTCATGAAATTCTTAGGCTTTGGAGGGAAAAAAGATTCTCACTTGCTTTATAGGTGTGTGTTTTTGATTATCCTTTGGTGTATTTGGATTTTAGAGTGAGTGAAAAAAGGCAAAGATTTTTAGAAATAAGACAATTGACTCCTCTCTTCTATAAGATAAGATTATTTTTATTTTCACTTCTTTATAGGCTCGTACCTCTGGAATTTATAAGGAGTATAGCTTAAAGAATTACAGATAGATTCAGGGTACTTGTATTTTAGCTCTTTGTTTTTGTTTTCTTGTCATTTCTACGAATTCATCCTAATAGTCTAACTCAAAGGATTTAAAATGCCTCAAGTTGAAATTCGTAGACAAATTTAAAGGTTGTGAAATACAGCCTGGGTTAATGTTAGAGTTTTCTCCCTTAATTTCTGGATTTGGAGTCTTAATAACTCAGATTTGGAGTTTTAATTACTTGGATGCTTTTACTTGCAGTTGTTTTATCATCTTATTAGTGTTCTTTAGCACCCTCATTTTCCTTTAAACAATTTTATTTGGAATACAAAGTTCCTATAATGGTTGGAGCTTTTACTTCATCTATTGTGCTCGATTAATACTAATGATCTACTCTAAAAGAGGAGATCTAATACGACTTTGTTCCCGGATGTGTGTCATGTGCTATAACAGTTTTGAGAGTAGAGATATTTACACTATCGTGTTGCATGAGAGATGTGGAACCATCATTTTGTGGTGATGATGTTTGGGTTTGCCCCAATAGCCTTTTGGTTTTGTTTCTCATGAAATTTATAGACTTTGGAAGGAAGAAGGATGCTTCTTTTTTAGAGGTTTGCATTTGACTATTCCTTGGTGTATTTGGATTTTGGAGAGCTCGAAATGCAAATTTCCAAAAATCAGACGATTGATTCTTTTTTTCTATGGGATAAGATTAAGATTTTTCTTTCACTTCTTTGTGTGCTCATGCCGCTGGAATTTATAAGGAGTATAGCTTAGAAGATAGATTGGAGGGCACTTGTATTTTAGCCCTTTGTTTTTGTTCTCTTGTCATTTCTAAGGATTTTCTATCCAGATTTTGTATTTTCTTCCCATTATGTAATATGATTTCTTTTTCTCCCAGACAAAAATGCGGCCTAGGTGAATGCATGTGTATACTCATATTAAACGTATTTATGTCCCGACAAACATCCATTTTGGTGTATGCGTATTGACACAATCTTGTCATTTCACTGTTCTATAAGATTTGCTACTCAGCATGTTTGAATGTGTCTTCAATTGTTTAAGTTCTAAGCATGTCTGTTATCTTAGTCATGGATGTTGATGCGATTGTAGCAGCAGAAAGTTATTTATTGGTTTAAAAATGTGATTATTGATGGAATCAATAACTAGAAGCATGAAAGGTGCAAAAAATAATAAATCATGTAAAGGAATAACCATGGTTGCGGAAGAAACTGGTCTATTACATTTTCAAGCAGCCTTTTGATGTCTGTTAAAGAGCTATGTTGTTCCCCAACAATTGCAAATCTGTTCAAGTTTGTGCTGGCATTTCTATGAGGATAAACTGTTATGAGTTGGCTGTTATGACCAATTTTGACTCTATGGTCCTGAGTTTTTACCATTGCTTCATCCGTAATTGAAGAGAGGTTTCCTGCGATGTCAGTTCAGATTTCTGCAGAGTGAAAATCGTGATCAGAAAGTGTTTCTTTTACCTATACTTTGCTTCCACCATTGAGATCCAAGAATAATGGCTTTTAATCTGTTTATTTCTCTTTCCCCGTATACCAATATCAAAACATGAACCAATGCTTATTTATCTTTCCTTGTATTGTGAATTTTGATATGCCTTGGTGATGAGTTGAGCTTCTTGTTAAGCCCCTGATGTGTATAATCCTCTTTTAAATGATTTCTTATATTATATCTAATAATGGGTGGAAGTTTAGGGTGTGGACATGGTTTTGGGCAATGCATGGATTTATTTTCTTTCAAATTTTTATTTTCCTAATCTTCAGATATTTATTTATTTATTTATTTTTTGGGTTCTTAAGGATTAAATTCTTATATTGTTTCTAACCACTAATTAGTTGAATGGTTGGGATCAAAATTATGATAGGTATGTATCATGTGTTGTTGGTTGCCCAGTTGAAGGAGCAATCTCTCCATCAAAAGTTGCCCATGTGGCAAAGGAACTTTACAATATGGGATGCTTTGAAATCTCTCTCGGGGATACAATTGGAGTCGCTACACCTGGTAATTACTTTCCTGCCTCATGATATTGGTCCAGTTGCAGGACTAGATTGCTTTGACATTAACCTTTGATTGACTTTATATGCTCCTAAATTTGATTGCATTAAGGACATTTTCAAATTTATTTCCCTATTTGGAGTGAGAATATGTCATGGGATGGTGTGACAGGGAAACTTTTAGCTGCCATGCTCCTTGCAGAAGAGAATGAAACAATGAATTTTTAAGTGGGTGTGCCCTGGAAGAAAGATCTCTATGGTATGCTTCTCATAGACAATGCATCAAGGAGTCTAGGTGATGGCGCATCCATAGCTTGGTCCAAAAATTGTAATATTTGGCAGCCTAGGTTCATGGGCAAGGGTTCCATCATGAAGATAAGATCTATTTTTTTTTTCTCCCCCAAGAATAAGTGTCCTTGGTAGTATTTTGAGTTAATGTTATAGTCACTTGAACTAGTAATAAGTTGCTCGAATTTTAGTACTTCACAAGTTTCTATTTTCTTAAGTTCTCTTGTTTGATTTAAAACTTTCTATTTCTTTTGGATTGTTGTTTATAAGGTTTTAAATTCTTGGAAACTTTCTAGTTTAGTAAGTTTTGAGTTCTATTCACATGGCACCCATAAATAAGTCCCACTGATCTAAAATGTCAGTAGACTGAACAAATTGATAAATAAGTTTATTGTTTAATTATTTGTGTTGAAAGCATCGGTGTCTAGGTTTTCTTCTTCATGCTATCTTATTCTTCTTCTTCTTCCAGATATCTTCTTATTTTTCATGCTATTGTTGATCAAATTTCTCAAGCTTTGAACAATTTATTGTTCTCTATAATTTTCGACCACAAACCTTAAGTATCTCTCGGGCTTTCTTCGCCACAACACTTTCTTAGCTTTCGCCCATCATTTTTTCAATTATAGAAAACCTCACCTTAGTTGGCCTACGTCACTAGGTGTTCCCAGCTTTCTTAGGTATGTCACCCAAATTCCTGACACAAATGATGTTGGCCATGCCATTTACCACTATGATATCTGAATTTTGGTGGCACGAAGTACAGTCCATAACCTTTGAAGGCATTTTTAATTGAACTGCGTATACCTCAGATGTTCTAAATTATTTGATACAACTCAAATGTCTACATTGATTTGGTTGCAACTTTTTTGACATTCATTTGCACTACTCTACATAATTCTTGATTCAAGTATAACAAAAATCTTTATGCATTTGCAATGATTTGGCTGCTTCCTTTTTTAATTCTTTTATTTCGTCTTTTCTTACTTGTCATTGATGCATATAGAGGCTATTTTTTTTGTCCCAAGGGCAAGTAGCCCAAGAAAATTGATTTGCCTGTTCTTGGGGAAGGTGTATTCTGTTCAACTGGTATCCACTAACACTATAACTAGAATGATTGCAGAGAAAATGAGCAATATGCACATACTTTGTTAATATTAGATGTGCAGATCACAAGGAATTACTCCTTCTGCCCCCTGATTTCATGAATTACTTTCGATGAAAAGAGAGTCACTTGCACATACATACAATTGTTAGCCCAAATCCTAAAGTCGAACCTTTTGAGTTGGGTAGTGGGTTTTTCTTTCTCCTTTTTTGTTTTGTTTTGTTTTTGTTGTCATCGTCGTTGTCGTCGTCTTTATTGTTGTTGTTGTTGTTGTTGTTGTTATTGTTATTATTATTATTTAAGGGGTTATATAGTGTTTAAGAATGTACAGATGTAGAGATTTTAAACTCCACAAATAGTTGTGGTACAATCATGTGTTTAATATGATGGACCAAACCAATAGGGTGGCTCCATAGTTTAGACAGGAAAATGCAAGAAAACTCTCTTTTGGTTTGGTTCAACTAATGACTAAGAGTGGTTTAAAATCTGGCAAATAGCACTTTTGTGGTAATTTTCATTAGCATAAAGGTCCAAACCTTAACCTACAAAAAGTTTAAAAGTAAAAAATTAAATAAATATACGAATTTTATTTTATTTTTCATTTTATCCTTTTCCTTTTCCTGCTCCTCTCCACTTGTCTTCTTCCTGATTTTCGTTGAGTGCAGAGCTGTTTTCCACTTCTTCTTCTTCAGTGAGCTATCTGCTTGTATCAGATGATTGAGAATTGGAGGGTTTTTGGCTTCATCCTTTGGTGTCTCGGTCTCTTCTTCTGTGCAGCTGGAGAAAAGAAAATTACAAAGAATCAGAGATTAGAACTGTTAGGAATGATTGTAGAGAATAAGTTTGAAATACTAACCAACTGTGATGGCAGAAATGCTAGATTTTTGAGAAATTGAGAGAGGTTTGGTTCACGCCTCTTACTTTTCTTTGTTCTTAATCTATGATCTGGTTATGGGATTTTTACTCATAAACCAGAAAGGAATGTTTAATGAGTCTTTACCAGTTCAAGTGGCAGAATTCAAATAAATGGAGTTATATGCAGAAAAACATATGTAGGCCCAGCTCCTATAAGAATAAGCTCTTGGGTTCTGTAGTGTTCAAATGTATGTATAGCTTGCTCCTCGATAGAGAATTCAACACAGCTCTTGCTAGGTATCATTTAGTTCTAAATTGCATACTAGTAATAACAGTAACCAGCTCAATAGCATTTTTTTCCTATTTAAAGACTAAGAAGTGTAAAATATGTAAGTTCAATAGTCCTGGGAGTGACATGTCTGATATAGTGCTGGTCACGTACATCACTTTTTTTAGGAGTATAGTATTAATTGTAAAGTCCAAATTCAGGTTTGATGAGTATTGAGATTTATAGTGAAGAAAAAAAGTACCGGCAGGGAGAATAAGGTGAATGTGCCTAAATTTGTGTTTTCCTTCCCTGCATCTGCTTGTATGAACAGGATGCTCATGTTCTCATGTCCTGATTTTCTCCTTCAGGTACTGTTGTTCCAATGCTTGAAGCTGTTATGGCTGTTGTTCCTCTTGATAAGCTTGCTGTTCATTTCCATGACACATATGGACAGTCTCTCTCAAATATCCTGATTTCCCTCCAGGTGAGTTACTTTTTGTTTGAAGCTTGAGAGAAGGATGATGCTCCTTTTTTTTTTTTTTCATTCTTGGAAATAAAAAGTTGAACCATCATAGACTGCTTTTGGCCTATCTATTGAAGTGTAAGAATTCAACACGGAACGGGCACTAAGAAAGAATGCTTGCTAGACTCTGAAGTTGTAACACGGGTTTTTCCTGCAATGCATGCACCTGCATGTCAAAGTGGTTCAGTTGAATTGGGAACTGTTAGGAAAATATTCCTCATGGCCAAAAGTCATCCTGATTTTCTCAGGGATTTGACGTGTCCAAAGCCTGTTGATCGTAATACACTTTTATGTGCAGCAATCAATCAAAAAATATCACATTAATTCTAAGAAAGTCAGAGGCACTCTGACGTGGCACTATTGCTTGTCTTTTCATGCCCTTTTGTTTTGTTTTGTTGTTGGCTTTTTTCCCTCCTCTCTCTCTCTCTCTCTCTCTTCATAATACTTCTTCTCAAGGTTCTTTGTTATTCTTAACAGATGGGTATTGCCACAGTGGACTGCTCTGTTGCCGGATTAGGAGGGTGTCCATATGCGAAGGGCGCCTCGGGGAATGTTGCCACTGAGGATGTTGTTTACATGCTTAATGGGCTTGGCGTTAAAACTAATGTCGATCTGCAAAAACTCATGCAGGCCGGAGATTTCATTTGCAGCCACTTGGGCCGCCCCTCCGGGTCAAAGACTGCCATTGCCTTGAGCCGGGCTACAGCTGATGCCTCTAAGATTTGAGAAGCCACAGCTTCATGGCCTTGCAAAATTAAACAAGAATTTGAAGCAAGAAAGGAAATGGGGCTGTCATTATTTGGAATGCTGAAGAATTTGTACGCTATATATATACACATAACCATGTGCTATAATACTTCATATAAGCATTGAGAGAAACTAAAAGTATAAATATATTAATATGCATATATTATATATATTTATATAGTAATAAACATTCTTGAAGCCAAACTTTGATAGTTGGTCATTGATGGATTACACAATTAATATAATTAGATATTTCTTGTTCTGGCTCTCGGGTGGTCCATATAATTGTTAGGGTTTTTTTTGTTTCATTTGCCTTTTTGGGGACTCAGGAGCACAAACAGTTGAATTTTGGATTATTTATGTTTTATGGTTCAATACAAACTCAATTCTAAAATGTTGATTTTGGTTGAATTTGCTCTTCCATTAAATTGAGAAGCCATATATATACATGGTACAAGGCTTAGAAACTTCCAAAACAAACTCCTACATACTTTCCTATCTATTTTTTTTTATTATAACAGGAATCGAATTTCAGATCACGAGATTAGGGAAGTAGTCTATTGTTACTGGACTGTCCCCTTGGGGACATACTTTCCTATCTATCCTACCAAATCCCTCAAATCTCTCCTAATTATTCTATATAACAATTAAAGAGATAACTTACATAATTTATTGATTTGCACATGTACACTTTCCAACACCCCCCTCAAGTTGGTGCATGAAGGATGCGAATACCCAACTTGTGAAGAAGATACTCGAATTGTTCTTGTCCAAATACCTTGATAAATAGATCCGCTAGTTGCTCATTTGTTCGAACATGGAAAGTGGTGATGCTCCCACATTGTATTTCATCACGAACGAAATGAAAATCTACCTCAATAAATTTCGTTCTCTCATGGAAAACAAGATTTGCGGAAATATGTAGAGTTGTGTGACTATTGCAATATAACTGCATGGGTTGTGTGTGCTCAAATCCTAATGACAGCAATAGACTTTTTAGCCATTTTAACTTATAACTTGCTGTGGCCATGGAATGATACTAGCCTATGCAGATGATCCGGTCATCGTATGATGCTTTTTCGTCTTCCATGAGATTGGGGTGTGTCTAAAAACACGAAGTACCCACTCAGAAATCATCCTGTTAAAGGACAACTTGCTCAGTCAGAATCACAATAAGCATATAGCTGTAGGTCACTGTTGGATCAAAGAAATATTCCTTGGCCAAGATTACTTTTCAAATAGCGTACCACACGCAAAGCAGCTTCCCAATGATTATCTCATGGATTCTGCATATATTGTGCCAAAACATGAACGCAATAGCTTAATTCAGGCCTTGTAACAATCAAATATATGAGTCGCCCAACAAGTCTTATATACTTTTGAGGATTATCCATCAAGTTCCCACTTGCCATAGCTAAGCGATGGTTTTGTACAATAGGTACCCGTGCGGGTTAGCTCCTAACAACCCACACTCAGTAATAATATCAAGTGCATATTTTCGCTGACACAAGAAGATTTCTTCTGGTCCTTGAGCCACTTCAATGCCCAAGAAATACCAAAGCATTCCTAAATCTTTCAAGT
Organism: Dillenia turbinata; assembly: GCA_037126225.1. Taxonomy (NCBI): domain Eukaryota; kingdom Viridiplantae; phylum Streptophyta; class Magnoliopsida; order Dilleniales; family Dilleniaceae; genus Dillenia; species Dillenia turbinata. The sequence goes on along the minus strand of JBAMMX010000007.1, from coordinate 16,194,207 downwards.
GAAAACATTGATCAAGATAAGATTTGAATTTGGCTATTGCACAAGAATCGTTTCCTCCGATGATCAAGTCATCCACATATACCAATACATAAAGGTGGACACCGTGGTGGAAATAAGTGAATAGTGAATAATCTGAGTACGATTGATAGAAAACATATTCCTTTAAGGCTTTTACAAGCTTGGAAAACCAACATCGCAGTGCTTGCCTCAATCCATAAAGGGTCTTTTTTAACCTACACACTTTAGTCGGATCAGTGAAGGAAAAACTTGAAGGGAGCTTCGTGTATACTTCCTCCTCCAAATCTCCATGCAAGGACACATTAAGAACATCCATTTGATGAAACTCCCAATTTTTAATAGCCGCTACAACAAAAAAAGTTCTAACTATTACCATCTTTGTCACAAGAGCAAAAGTCTCATTATAATCTAAACCTTTTGTTTGTCAATTTCCCAAAATCACTAGACGTGCTTTGTGACGTTCCACCATTCCGTCAGAATTATACTTGGTTTTGTATATCCACTTACAACCAATAGCTTTCTTTCTTGGAGGCAGTTTCTCTAGTGTCCAAGCTCCATTGTCTTCTAGTGCCTGGATTCTTTTCTCATTCATTCTCTCCATTTTTTTTCTTTTACTGCTTTTGAAAATAATGTCAGATCCTTATCTGCAGCTAAAGCAGCCAGTAAATTTTGATATCTAGTAGTGAAGTTAGCAAATGTCACATAATTAGCTATGGGATAGAGTGTCTTACTTGAGGATACTAACTTGATGTGGAGTTGAGCATGCGTGGGGTCTTGTAAACAACGAGAACTATAGGTCACATGGTCATGTAGCAAAACAAAAGCCTTGCGTTCTTTGTGTCCTCTACCAAGAGACTTGTTGACTTGATCAATTTCTTCCCTCTTGCTTGCACCAATATCCTATTCATGAGCATCTTCTTGGTCTCGCTGCTCCCCTTCATTAGAAACACATGTAGATTACTGCTCCTCCCTTACATCATTTCCCTACTCCCATCTTTCTCTTGTTTCGCTATCTTCTCGCTCCCCCTTAATCACTCCTTCTCTACTATTTTCAGCGGTGCCTAATCTTATGCCCTCCTTATAAAAATTGTCGATATACCTTCCCTTATTTAGATCATTCAAAATTTCAACTCCGTTATTTGACACTTTCTTGATATCCTCTGCGTACGGGAAGATGTTTTCATAGAATATTATATCCCGCGACACTAAATATTCTCCTTTCTCAACATCATATACTCTCCACCCCTTTTTCCCATGAGGGTACCCCACAAAAATGCATTTTCGGCTTCTTTCACGAAACTTATCCCTGTTACGTTGTAAATTATGAACATAGCACAAGCGTTCAAGTAAGGGATGTTTTTGAAATAAAACTTCATATGGAGTTTTCGCACTAAGAAGAGGAGTGGGGGATCTGTTTATTAGGTAACCTGCAGTTAATATACATTCCCCCCAGAACTCTATGGATAGATTAGCTTGAAATCTCAGGGCTCTTGCAACATTAAGGATATATGTCTATGTTTTCTTTCTACCCGGCCATTTTGCTGGGGAGTTCCCCCACAAGAGGTCTGATGTAGTATTCCATGACACTCAAAGTATGATTTTAAACATATAAACTCAGTTCCATTATCACTCCGAATTATTCTAACAGGTTTACCAAATTGACGCTCAGTCATAGCACATAATTTTTTGATTACTGTGGCACTTTAGTCTTTTCGAGCAATAAATACACCCACACAGTACGAGAAAAATCGTCAACAATCGTTAGGAAATAAACAATATCACAAGAAGTAGGCACCCTAAATGTGCCTCACAAATCACAATGAATCAACGAAAAACAATCTGTTGATTTATTTTCACTACTAGGAAATGATTAACTAGTTTGCTTAGCCCTACAACAAATGTCACAAGGTCCAATCTCATTTATTCCACTACTATCACTACCGGCCTCAGGAATAAGAGATAATATTTGTCTTGAAGGATTCCCTAACCTTCGGTGCCAAACTTTCTTGTAGTCACTCCTTTGACTTTTTGCACTTGAGCCTTCACTGTTGCTCGGAAGTGGTAAACCCTTCGCATTGCTCACCTACTTCAATCAGCATCCTTGAAGTTTGGTCCTAAATCACACATAGCTTATCAGTAAATGTGCCAATGCAGTTTAATTCTTGCAACATTTTTGCTACAGAAATAAGTGTGCAATTTAAATTGGGTATAAACAAGACAAGATGAAGCCTAATATTATCACTCAAATACATAGTTCCCTCCTTTATGGCCGATGCATGCTCTCCATTAGGAAGACTGACAGGACAAGTTACAATCTTTCATATGTCCGTCAATAATTCAATATCTCCTATCATGTGATGGGATGCACCCAAGTCTATTAACTATTCAGTTGAATTTTTCTTACCAAAAAGTCGTTCAATTTCTCCAGATCTATGTGCATTTAACAAATTGATGAGTGTCGTCCATTGTTGTTCGCTCAGGCGAGGAAGTTGACTCCGATCCGCTTCTATCAAGCATCCTAATTGGTGCTGATGAAACTTGCACATCATTAGCACGACCACTTGTTCCTTGTCCACGTCCTATAGCTTCTCCTCCATTTTGTCTGCCACAACCTTGTCCTTGCTCAGTTCCGCGAGGTCTGTCACCCCACCAATCAGGGTAGCCAATGACTTGGAAATTATCCTTGGCTTCATGACCACTCTTTCCATAATGGGAGCATACACTGCTTTTCTCCTTGACTCGCACCACTGTAACTCTTGGGTTTGATTCTGCCTGGGTAGCAAAACTCACCGCTTCTTCTTGCACATCCTTACTCCATGATATGTTGCGGTGTCTTTTTTCTTGAATAATCATAGAATATGCTTTGCTAACGTTAGGTAGAGGTTCCATTGCCAAAACATTTGATCTTGCCATCCTATACACCGAATCATTAAGACCCATAAAAAATTGATGTACACGTTCTTCTCCTCACTACCTCATGATTTTGAATGATAGATTGCATTTGCAGCCCCCACAGTCACACAATGGTACTGGTTCATAATTTGCTAGTTCATCCCACATGGCTTTTAGTCGTCCATGGTACATAACAATAGGCTACGCTTGCTATTTGCAGTTTGCAATATCTGCCATCAACTGGTGCACACAAGGTCCGTTACCAATCAAGACTCGTTGTCATAGATCCTCCCAAAGTTCCTTTACATTCTCCATGTATGTTATCGTGGATCGCAAACTTGGTTCAATAGTGTTAAAAATCCAAGCAACTACCATTGAGTTTACCATCCACCAATCCTCTATTTCACTAGAGTCACCTATAGGTTTGTCCAGAATCTCATCCACAAGCCCAAGTTTCCTTTTTGCATGAAGAGCATTTCATATCGATCTTGTGTATTCATGATAATTCTCCCCCTTCAATTGAACATGACAGATTACGGTCCTAGGATTGTCTGAAACATGTAAATAATATGGTGAGTTGATCTCGATTTCCTTTCTGCTGCTGCTGGTGTTTTTGTTTTGGCCCCTTCATGCTTTGCCATAACTGTGAAAGCTTGAAGTCTCTATCTCTTCCCCTTTTTTGGGTGGTTTTTTTAGGGCTCTAATACCATGTTGACTTTGGTTGAATTTGCTTTTCCATTAATTTGAGAAGCCATGTATACCTATATATATACATGGTACAATGCTTAGAAACTTCCAAAACAAACTCCTACTTACTTTCCTATCTATCCTACAAAATCCATCAAATCCCTCGTGATGGGATATAACCCAAAACCCGATCCGATGAGTCAGCTTTGGAAAGGCCCACATGAAAAGCCTACGAAGGACAGCTACCAATCGAGATTCAAATATGATTACTTGCCGAAGGGCCCTAGTCGTCGAGGCCTCCCAACTGATAGGGTTTCAGTTGCCCCGCCAACCTAACATGATTCATCAAGTGAAGGTAATCGCCCCGACTGGGTATTCAATCGTCGACCCCTCTTTGATATAAATTTTGAAGACCCTTCATCGGTCGAACGACCGATCGATAGCTAACGATTCTAAAGGAAAATCAGAATATTCTATTAACTTATGTTTCTTATTGAGAGCAACATCTTGAGAATTTTTTAGTTAAGGAAAGAATCCCTCTAGAACACGAAAGTTTCTCAAAGGATAAAGATCACAATCAATTTAAAATATTGAATCCCCAAGATTTTCGAATCGGCTCGATAAGGAAAATAGGGTTGAAGCACCTTGACGGCGCATGACTCTCATAGGTATAAGATATTTCAAAACCCTCTAAGCCAGGAATGCTCTCGGGACCTCACATATTGAGCACTCCAATCATAAGAAACCACTCCCTTCTCTCAGTCTGTTTTCTCTTTCATTCGAAAACTGTTCTTTTTGATTTGAACGTCGGAGTCTTCCCACCGGAGTATCCTCCAACGGTTTTTGTAGGTATTACATCCCTTTGAAGACAACCATTTGAATCTACGAAGAGCCGGTATCTGTGGAAACAGACTGATTCTTTAAAAAGCCTGTGACGATGTCCACTACAATCGCCCCCAGCGTGGCGTTAGCCAAGAGAAGAAGGCCAGTCATAGGCTTTGATGATGATGATTTATCAGGAGTAGATCTCCACCGTGATGATCCCATAGTCGTTACCTTTAAGATCGAATCCCACATTGTGAAGAGGTTTCTCATCGATCAGGTGTCCGACTGTGACCTCCTCACCTGGGATGCCTTCTGCCAATGGTTCTCAATCTGTCTCGACTCTCGCCGCCTATCAGGTCCTTTAGATGACTCTTAGATGAGATCACCTATCCCGAAGGTGTTATCTATCTCCCCGTGACCCTTGGGAAACCCCCCAACCATGGAACCGCCCAGATCTTGTTTTATGTGGTGAAACTCTACTCTCCTTACAACGCCATCCTCGGAAGGCCCAGTCTAGATGAACTAAAAGTATTGCCAAGCACAAGACATATGAAGATGTAGTTCAGAATACCGTAAGGGGTAGCCACCATACGTAGCGATTCTGATCCTTATATCCTCTTTGTGGCTCAAGACGTGCAAGAAGTTTTCCCAATCGATCCCCTAAAACCTAGGGAAGGCACCAAGCCAAAATCAAAACTTGAGTCAGGTAAAGAAATGACTGAGATCCCTTTAACAGACGACCCTAGTCAAACCGTCCGCATAGGGACCAACCCATCACCTTCTTTGCGAGAGGCCTTAGTTGGCTGTCTACAGTGACATTCCAATGTCTTTGCCTGGACTTCGAAAGACATGCTGGGCATAGATCCATCCGTCATAGCCCATAGCTAACAGTCAATCCAAATTTCAAACCGGTGAGATGAAAGAAGAGGGTATTCGCTCTCGAACGCCAACGCACCATACAAAAAGAGGTTTAAAAGCTGCTAACGACTGGATTCATTCGGGAAGTCAAGTATCCCGAGTGGTTAGCTAATGTGGTTTTGGTAAAAAATGCTAACGGCAAGTGGAGGACGTGTGTAGACTTCATTGATCTTAACAAAACATGCCCGAAGGATAGTTATCTGCTTCTTAATATTGATAAGCTCGTAGACAAATCCTCAGGACACCAGTTTTTGAGTTTCATGGATACCTATTCCGGTTACAATCAGATTATAATGGCACCCGAGGATGAAGAAAAGACCAGCTTCATCACCGAGTTCAGCACATATTGCTACTGGGTCATGTCCTTTGGTTTAAAAAATGCTTGAGCCACTTTCCAACAGCTGGTCAATATGGTCTTCAAAGACTAGCTAGGCAAGAATGTTGAAGGCTATGTTGATGACATGTTAGTTAAGAGCATTACTGCAGAAACCCACGTAGCAAATCTTGAAGAAACCTTCCAGACATTGGAACATTACAACATGTGGTTGAACCCGACAAAGTGTACCTTTGGGATCGCCTCTGGGAAGTTCCTGGGCTTCATGATCATCGATCGAGGGATAGAGGCCAACCTCGAAAAGATACAGGTGATATTGGATATGACGCCTTACCAGACACTAAAAGAAGTGTAACGTCTAGCTAGTCGAATAGCGGCTCTAAACCGATTCATGTCTAGAATTGGTGAGAAATACAAGCCCATATTCGACGTGCTAAAGAGATCTCGACGGTTCGAATGGATATTTGAATGTCAGGCAGCCTTCGAACGACAAAAAAAATACCTGACAAAACCACCACCACTTTCGCGGCCTATCCTTGGGGAGGAGCTTTATCTGTATCTAGTCGTTTCCGAACGAGTACTTTGCTCTGTGATGGTAAGACAAGAATCCACTGCCCAAAAACCAGTCTACTATATTAGTAGGATATTGAAAGAATTCGAGATCAACTACCAACTAATTGAGAAGATAGTCTACGCCTTGGTCATCTCGGCAAGGCGCCTTCAACCATATTTCCAGCCCCATACCATTGTGGCGCTCACCGACCAACCCCTTAAACAAATCCTCCAAAAGAGAGACACTTCTGGTTGTCTTATCAAGTGGAGTATAGAATTGGGCGAATCTGACATCCAGTATCGATCGCGACCAGTGATAAAGGGCCAAGCACTGGCTGATTTTATTCTCAAATGTACTCTACCTACAGCGTCCGAAGAACAACCTCCCAATTGTTAAGAAGAATGGTCGATCCCAGAATGGATCATCCATGTGGACGGATCATCAAATTACTCAGGAAGGGGCGCCGGACTCATACTAGTATGACCGAATGATTTCAAGGCAGAATACGCCATCTGGTTCGATTTTCATGTCACCAACAACCAAGCAGAGTATGAAACCTTACTAACAGGCCTTCAAATTGCCATAGACATGGGGGTATGGAATGTCAGGGTATTCATGGACAGCCAGTTGGTCATAAAACAAATTGAGGGGGTCTATGAAATCAAGGACTCAGTCATGGCAAAATACTTGGGTAAGTTACGCGAGACGATGGAACGATTGGGTAACGTCGATATCCAGCAAATCCCCTAGTCGGAGAATGCACGGGCTGATACTCTATCGAAGTTGGCTAGTTCCGATTAAGTTGTTTCTAGTCGAACAATATACATTGAAAGCCTGCCATATCCTAGCATCGACGAGCCCAAAGAGGCTCTCCCGATCGATCGGTCTCCTAGTTGGAAAGACCCCATAAAAGAATATCTAATATACGACCGCCTGCCAGAGTCCCCGAAGGAAGCGATGAAACTGAAGCGAAAGGCAGCATGCTACACTATACCGCAAGTCATTTACTCACCCATATCTGCGATGCCTAACTCCCGAAGAGGGAGATTATGTCATTTGAGAAATCCATGAAGGAATCTGAAGCAATCACCTGAGCGCTTGAAATCTAGTCTATAAAGCCCTTCATCAAGGGTACTATTGGCCAACCATGAAGGTCGATTCTGACAACTACGTCAAACGGTGTGACAAGTGCTAGTGCTTCTCTTTTGTGCCTTGGCTACCTTCCACCAAGCTCAATCCTATATCTAGCCCTTATCCATTTGCTCAGTGGGGCATGGATATCCTCGGACCATTTCCCCCAGCCACGGGACAGCGCAAATTCTTGATAGTAGCAATTGACTACTTCATTAAGTGGGTAGAAGCTGAGCCCTTAGCTCAGATCATGACAGCCAAAGTGGACCCATATTATCACCCGGTTTGGTATACCGTGTGTCCTTATCACAGATAATGGGAAGCAATTCGACAACCAGCATTTCTGGGAGTTTTGTGAGAGACTTGAGATTCAACATCGATTCTCATCGGTCGCTCACCGATAAACCAACGAGCTGGCTAAACTAACCAATCGAACGATCCTGCAGGGACTAAAGACGACGCTAGATCACACCAAAGGGCAGTGGGCTGAAGAACTTTACGGTATCTTTTGGTCACATCGTACTACCCCCCGAAGGGTAACAAGAGAAACACTTTTCAATCTAACTTACGGAGGGCAGCGATCGTACCCGTGGAGATAGGTATTCACTCATTTCGGGTAGCTCAATACGACGCTGAGCAAAACGAATTTATCCTTCGAGAAAGATTGGACTTGTTTCCAGAGTTACGAGAGTTCGCATCGATACAAATAGCGGCCTATCAGCAGCAAATAACACGATATCACAATCGTAGAGTCAAGAACCGAATGTTCAGACCCGACGAACTGGTGCTAAGGAAGGTAGAAGCTACTGGTCAACCCTAGCCCGGGGGCAAGCTTGCTCTCAATTGGGAAGGTTCATATCAAGTATATTCTGTGGTTCGACCGGGAACGCATCGCCTCGATAATCTAGACAGATCGGCGGTGCCTAGATCTGGAACTCAGAAAACCTACGCATATACTATCAGTAAACCTCAGAACTATCTAACAATCAGAGGAACCAACCCAGAGAGAATCAAGCAAAAATTTCTTATTGTCCAGAGGGCCTAAGTTGTCCAACTCCTATTATTCGTACGTCATCAATAAGGGATGGAACTCTCCGAATGGGTGGATGCGACCCCTCAATTTAAAAATTTTTCCTATCACTCGAGGGGTCTAAGTTGTCCAGCTACTATCGTTCGTACGCGTTATCAAAAAGGGACGAAACTCCCCGAACGGGTGGACGCAACCCCTCAATTTAAAAATTTTTTCTATCGCTCAGAGGTTCTAAGTTACCCAGCACCTATCGTTTATACGTGTCGTCAAAAAGGGATGGAACTCCTCGAACAAGTGGACGCGGTCCCTCAATTTTAAAATTTTTCCTATCGCTCGGAGGGTCTAAGTCGCCTAGTTCCTATCGTTCGTATGAATCGTCAATAAGGAATGGAACTCTCCGAACGGGTGGATGCGGCCCCTCAATTTAAAAATTTTTCCTATCATTCGGAGGGCCTAAATCGCCCATCTCCTATCGTTCGTACGCGTCTTCAATAATGGATGGAATTCTCCGAACGAGTGGACACAACCCCCTAATTTAATATTTTCCTATCACCCAGAGGGCCTAAGTCACTCAGCCCCTATCATCCATACGAATCACATGAAGTCTCCCGAAGGGGTGAGCATGGCCCCCCAATTTAACCACCTAATGGTTTTTAAGACCGGAGTTACTCAGCATCTAAGTGGGGAGAATCAAATACGGACCTACCCTAATGGAGGTTAGAAAAAGGCATACAACTGAATAAGGGATCGAAAAGGAACGAAGACAAAATTCAAGTAAAGCATGATCTTTCATTCACATTTATACAAAAAAGTACATTCAGTTATATGAGTATATATGCGAGTCCTTGGGTTGGACCGACTACATCAAGAAGTACATAACGGGGGCACCCAAAGGACTAGAAACCACAATCTCTACACTGGACAGTACAAAAATGTAGTGCTAGGGACAAGAAGAGGTGAGTTCGGGTTTTGCCACTCCCAATGCAACCCGAGCCAGACCTACCCATCCAAAAACGGTCGAGAGATATCCCCACCATAGTTGTACGATGGAGACGGACCGGGACGGATCATCCAAGGCGGTACAAGAATGCACCCCCATTGGCAATGCACGATCTAACCATGTCAACTGAATAACGACAGATATAATGAGATCTCATTCCGGTGGTCCCCCTCAATGAGCGCTCATTCCAGCAAAAGTTACCCCAACCGTGGATCTTCGCATAACGAGATACTTCACAAAACAGCTCTTAACCAAACTCCCAAAGAAGGGGAGGAGCCTCAACTCTTCACGAAGGAGAACGAACACCCTTTGTAGCTATTTATAGTGGTGGAGGGACAGGCCCTGATTAACTTAGGGTAGGTGAAACGGATCAACGAGGATTGCCTGTCATAAATGGAGAAATAAATTGTCTCCACTTCCCCATAAAGAAGTCGCTTCCGTCGAGATATACTTGCACTCGTGGCAATAAAGTAGAATGGTTTAGGACGAGTCTAGCATCCCTATACTCTTGTAACGTATCAAGCACGCCTCGTAGGGCTTTACTCATGGCATTTCCTTACTAGGAAAACCATGAGTCCGGGGTAAATGATGGGATATAACCCAAAACCCGATCCGATGAGTCAGCTTTGGAAAGGCCCACACGAAAATTCTACGAAGGATAGTTACCGATCGAGATTCAAATATGATTACTTACCGAAGGGCCCTAGTCGCCCAGACCTCCCGAACGATAGGGTCTCAATCATCTCGCCAACTGAACGTGATTCATCAGGTAAAGGTAATCACCTCGACCAGGTATTCAATCATCGACCCCTCATTGATACAAATTCTGAAGACCCTTCATCGATCGAACAATCGATCGATAGCTAATAATTGTAAAGGAAAGTCAGAGTATCCTATTAACTCCCGTTTCTTATTGAGAGCAGTATCTTGAGGATCGTTCAGTTAAGGAAATGATCTTTCCAGAATATGAAAGTTTTCTAAAGGATAAGGATCACAATCAATTTGAAATATCGGATCTCCGAAATTTTCGGATTGACTCGATAAGGAAAGTAGGGTTGAAGCACCTCGACGACGCACAACTCTCACAGGTATAAGATATTTTAAAACCCTCTAAGTTAGCTATGCTCTTAGGGCCTCACACATTGAGCACTCCAATCACAGGGAACCACTCCCTTCTCTCAGTCTATTTTCTCTTTCATTCGAAAACTGCTTTTTCTGACTTGAGTCTCGGAATCTCCTTGCCGGAGTACCGTCCGACGGTTTTTGCAGGTATTGCATCCCTTTGACGACAACCGTTCGAGTCTATGAAGAGTTGGCATCTGTGGAACCATAACCCACCTCGAACACCTCCTAATTTATTGATATGTAAGTATACACTTTCTAACATAAAAAAATACAAAACATGTCTATTATTATAATAACTAATTTTGTAACTCCATATAAGTTTCTTTTGGATTAACTCGAAATTGGCATCTCCTGGTTAATAATGCTAAGAGTGGTCAGGTTTACATTCGACTTAAGATTAGAAAAAGGAGCCCTTTTTTCTTTAGTGTCCTAATGCTAGTATTAGTAATAGAGAGAGAGAGAGAGAGAGAGAGATATAATAATAATAATATTAAAGTCGATAATTCAATTGTAGGTCAAGAGAAAGGACTTTCTTTGTCTGTATAAGAAGAAGTTGATAAAGGAAGAAAGTCTTTCTTAAAGTCACGGCAGCCAGACATCATCAACAGGAAATTAACAAGTATGGACTCATGATATGTTTATAATAATCTTTTTATTAAAAAGGAATTTGTTTTTCTGCTCTCCTATATGATAAAATAGTGTATTGTGTTTGAGAGAGAGAGAGAGAGCTAAAGAGAGATGGAATTTGTATAAGGAAAATTAGAGGAAGAGAGGGTATTCGATGGTGTACTATTTCTCAAGACTTAAACCTCTGGGACTGGGAGAACAATATGGTGTAAGTGATTTCGTAGAGATGATCAAGGAAAAGCATGAATGGGTTTGTGATCAGTTGCGACGCCACTTGACCAGAAGAGTTTGGTGCTGTGGTGGAGGATTTTGGTTGGGATGAGATTTATGTTGGAGCAACCACTTGTTTGAAGGTGGCCAATTGCGTCTACACCGCCAATGAAGCTCCACTTCACCAGCCTATCTATTTCCACTATGAAGCTTTGGTCAGTGCTTTACCTACTCAATACTCGTGGTAACTATGATGTTCAATGTGATACTTTTAAAGATATGAAATAGGATAAATCAACATGAACAACCCTTTTCCTTTCACAACACATGTTATATTTTTACCGATAAACAATTGATTTTAATGTTTAATTATGAGTTAGTAAGAGGAAAAATCTTTGGATAATCCTTACTCCCATGGAGTATATAAAAGTTGGAATGCTACCACTATATCTCTTCCGATGCCACCACTATCTCTCTTCTGCCATCCCATAAATTAACTTTTCCTTTTTCCTTTAAAGAAATTATAATATTTGTATGGTAAACATTCAAATGGAATTTTCACCAAACTAAAGCCAATAGAATATCAGATTTATCATGCTATTAAGGAATATAATTAAACCAAATGTACCCAAAACATGCACGCATCCCACCACACACAACTTGTTGTCTAAATATAGCCCAACGTTGCAACTTAGGGAAATTCCCTTTTTGTTTTTATTTTACCAACTGGTATTCGGAGCCATAGTTCGACTAACCCACATTGAGTTACTGTTGGATCCTCTATAGGAGGAGCTCACTTACATAATTTTTTTCATTTCTAAAATTTGAATCTAAGTTTTAATTAAGAAATTTAGTATTCTTCCTATTAAATCAACTTTCTGAAAAATTCCTTTTTGATTACATAATTTGTGTACTTATGCGTGTGTTTGCATGGTATTTATATATTTTCTTTTAATTACAATAATTGAATTAGATAAGCACATGTTTTTGTATGAATACATCCATTTGTAAGCACATTTCATTTTTTTTAAACCAAAGAGATCAATTTGGGCTTGTAACTAGTTAAAAACCACTACATCATAGTTTATTACTTCTTCATTTCTCATTTTTTGGACGTGTCCATGATTTTTCTATGCAGATTCAGAAATCCCCTTCCAAGATTTTCTTCTATTGCTTGCTACCATCTCCTGAAGGCAGAGGCGCCTCTATGGTACCCAGCAATATTATAGTAAAAGAATGGAAGAAAACTATCCTGAGTTGATGTCCAAGCTAGCACAATGTGGTATTGTTTTTCATATGAAAACATCTGCGCAAGGTGATTCTAATACTAGCATTAGCAAGACTTGGAAATGGCTTCTTAAAACTAAAGATGAATTGGAAGCTGAGAAGAGGTAAATATTTAAAAATATTCAAATAAGAGTCTTTCCTTAAAATAAAGTCGATGTTCAGTTTCTTTCGGTTAGGATGAGTGCTTTGGGAGTGGAGGAAGGGTACTTAGGAAAGAGATGATTTAAGAGCAATGGACCATGGTAACAATATCCTTCGTTTGTCATCAGATGAACATAGGCATTGGCAATATCACAGAACGACAATTGTGCCAACTCGTGGAAGTGATCCACCCTAATGATCTAGAGCCAATTTGCCTTTGCCTAAGAGGGCCAGAGAGCTACTAGGTAGGCTGCAACAAATGCCAATGCCACGTCCTCAATTTCAGGTCACTTGTGTAATATTATATTGCGTACCAAATGCAATAATAATTGAACACAAATAAGAATAACTTGAAAAAGTAGATTGAATGTACCTTCGGCCATTCACGAATTCGACAAGTTTCAACGATTGTGATAGCACCAAAATGATTTTTAGGACGTGCACAAGTCTTCTAAGCCCTTAATTTCACGGTGTAGAGTTTAGAAATTTAGATGTAGGGATCAATGCACTAAGAGGGGATTTATATAAGCTCTCAACCATCAAAAAGCTATTAAAACCCCAAAATTGTCACTTTAAATTATTGCTAGACGTTATGATAATGCAATTAAACATTCAAAATAGAAAAACAAGATTAATTGTGTGAAGATTTGAATAGGACACCAAAATCCGGTCAAATGCAATCCAATTCAAATTTATTCTATTCTTTATCACGTTTAATCCCTTTCGGTTATGTTTTTTCAATTAACTTTTGTTTGAATGTTTTGAATGCATTGAATTTATGAGATTTGATTTTTTAAAAAAATTGCTAACATTCTCCCACTAGCTCAACAAATTGACTTGAAATCAAAACTAAGTAAATTCTGTATAAAAATTAAGGACATGAGTCATGGTGATAAGTCCTTTAAAAGCAAGTATTATTTTTCGTGTACCACAGTATATTCTATTTTCTAACCTTACGGTGACTTTTTCTTTATGAATAAACTTTACATTTATTTGGAATCCAAACTTGATGAATTTATCTCAAGACAACAACATGTACACAACTTTATCGAGAAAATTCAACTTGGAGTTTCATTTAAATAAGACAATAAGTCAATATTTACAACATGATCATTGAACCTATTTGGTGACATGCCTTTAGTTAAGGGATCAGCCAATATACAATCAGAGTTAATATGTTAGATTACAACATTATTTTTCAACACTCTTTCTCTAATAGTAAATACTTTATGTCGATATATTTATTTCGACTATCACTCTTATTATTTTTAGCAAAAAATATAGTAACTGAATTATCACAAATACACATAATGACTTAGGTATATAATCTAAAACTCTAAACTCGGATATGAAATTCTTGAGTCACACTGCATGTGATGTAGTCTCAAAACATGTTACAAACTCTGCTTCTATAGTGGAGGTCACAATCAATATTTGCTTAGCATTCCTCCACAATACAACTCCATCGGCCATCATGAAGATGTAACCCGATATTGATTTTCGAAAATCAACACAGCCAGCAAAGTTCGAATCTGAATACCCGACTATTTTCAGACTATTGGTTGTTTTGTATGTAAGCATGTGCTTCTTGGTGCTTTATAGATACCTCAACACCTTCTTTGCAGCCTTCCAATGTTCCAAACTCGGGTTACTTTTATATCTTCTTAACATCCTCACAGCATGTGCTATATCAAGTTTTGTACAGATATGCGCATACATGAGACTTCTAATAATGGAAACATATGAGATGTTAGCCATCTGTTCTCTTTCCAAATTTGTCTTAGGGCATTGGTCTAGATTGAACATATCTCATTTGATAACCGGAGCTATATTTGGTGAACAATTTTCCATCCTATATCTTTTAAATACTTTGTTGATGTAGATTTTTTAAGATAGTTCTAAAACCTCATGAGATCTATTTCGATGTATTTTTATGCCGATGACATAAAATACATCACCTAAATCTTTCATTTCAAAGTTCTTAAAGAGAAACTATTTCATCTCAAACTATATCCCCATATCATTAGTGGTAAATAGTATATCATCCACATACAGGATAAGAAAATAAAATCTGCTCTCACTGACCTTGAGGTATATAATTGTTTCACAATATTCTCTTCAAAATCGAATGAAGTGACTACATTGTAAAATTTTAAATACCACTGGTGGGAGGTTTGTTTCAATCTATATATAGATTCTTGAATTACATACTATGTGCTCACTACTACTAAAGGAGAGTTCTTTAGGTTGACACATGTAAATCTCTTTCTCTAGTTTTCCATTAAGAAAAACCGTTTTCACATCTATTTATTACAACTCTATATCAAAATGAGCAATAAGTGCCTGAATGATGTGGAGAGAATCTTTCTAGACATCGAAGAAAATGTCTCCAAGTAGTTGATTCCTTCCCTTTGGGTGAACCTTTTAGCAACGAGTCTGGTCTTGTATTTCTCGATATTGCCTAATAAGTCTGTATTAGTCTTAAAGACCCATTTACATCCGATAAGTTTTACTCCATCTAGCAACTCTACAAGATCCTAGACTCTGTTGCTCCTCATTGAGTCCATCTCATCTTTTATGGCATTCAACTATAAATTCAAGTCCTTAAAACTTATGCTTTGTGAAAATGTTTCTGGGTCTTCTATGACTCCGATGTTATAGTCAGACTCTCGAATGTATACCACATAGTCATCAAGTATAGCTGATCGTGTTTCTTGAGTAGATCTTCTAATGTTGGTTCAATATTTTTCATAGGAGAAGGTTGACCAATTTGATCTTGGTTAGATATTTGTGGAATTTCTCGGTTTTCATCCGTACCCTAATCTATGCCCATAGTCACTTTAAGAGTTATTTTAAATGATAACTAATTTGGTATTTGAATTTGATGAGATACTTGATGTGTTCATTTCAACAGATAAGTCCAGAAAGTGATTCCTCCCACTGACCAAATCATTCTCTAGAAATCTAGCATTTCTAAATTCTACAAACCTAGTGTGATAAGATTGATAATAAAACCGGTATCCCTTGAACTTATCAGTATAACCAACAAAGTATCCACTCATAATCTTTGAGTACGCTTTCTTTCTCGTGGATTGTAGACTCTTATCTCACAAGACAACCCCAACTATGTTCATGTCTCAAACTAGGTTTCCAACTCTTAAATAACTCGATAAAGTTTTGGCTACGCTTTTGGTTGAATCCTGTTTTAAGATAAACACTGCTGTCTTGAGAGTTTCAATCTACAAGAATTTAGGCAGTTTAGAGCTAGTTATTATACTCCTAACCATATCAAGCATCTTTCTTTCAATTACACCATTCCGTTAGGTGAACCAGGATATGGTTTATTAAGAATGAATTCCATTTTTTCAAGGAATCTTATAAATGGACCTGGTATTTGTCTATTCTCTGCATACTTTCTATAGTATTCTTCACCTTTATCTAACTTCACGATTTTTATTTGCTTACCGTATTATTTTTCTACTTCTCAAAAAAATTTTAAAGGCATCTAACGCCTCATCCTTATAACGAAGAATATATAGATACGTGTATCAAATAGTCATCTATAAAGGAGATGAAGTAACTATGACTATAACAATTCGGCACAAGTACAAATGTTTGTATATATGATCTTAACCAATTCTGAGCCCTTCTTGATACCTTTTTGAGTTTTGTAGGTCTGCTTTCCTTTAATGTAGTCTACACAAGTTTCAAAGTCGCTAAAATCTAAGGTATCAAATACCCCATCCTTTACTAACTTTCTATTTTCTTTATGGAGATGTGCCCTAATTTTTGGTACCACAATGTGAAAAAGTTTTTCTCAATGATACTTATTTTAATTCCTGTATGTGTTACATTCATGTAAGTATTGTCTCGTAAAATAATAGTATACAATTTTTCTAATAATGGAACATATCCAATGACATTTAAACTATAAAATAATGTCATTTTACTAGTAAATTAGACAAAGTAACCGAATTATATAAGTTTTAAAATAAAAATTAATTTCTTAAAAAACTTAGAATATAAAATATTTTATTCAATTTCAAGACATGTCCGTTTACTTAAACATAAGTTCGCAATTGCCAATGCCTTTTATTCATGGAGCTTATCTTATTACTCAATAGATGATTTGTTCACGATCTATCGGCTTCCTTAGGTTTTGCAAGCCCAACAACACATTCGTAATGTAGATGGTACAATCAAAATCAATCCGTCATGTGTTATGAGAAATCTCAGTTATACATGATTCATAACAAATCAATGAGATTTTCGTAACTTTACTTTTAAGCCACTGCTTGTACTTGGCACAATTCTGTTTTATGTGTCTCTTCTTTTTATAAAAGAAACACTTAAATTCTTTCTTTATGTCTATTTTTGGTTTTGTGTCCTTTGATTTGGTTTGGACTCCGTCCCTTCTTTCCTTACACGGCCACATGTGCACTTGTAGAACCCTTTTCATTTCCATAGCCCTTCCTTCCTTTTGTACACATACGGCCATCAATTCATTGATGGACTATTTTTCCTTATGTGTGGTTGTACGAGATCTTAAAAGGACCAAGAAACGGGGGAGAGTTTAGGAATAAAGTGTACTGCAGAAAAGAATGGGACATCTTAACATCGGGTTTTTGGTTGAGCCACAATATTCTGCATTAGCATGATGTGCTCACGCACACTTGTAGACTATAGTAAGTCTTATAGAAGAGAACTACATAAGAAGGGTACTAGCTAAAGATTTCTCCAATACCGCAAATTGCTTACTATAGCCTTAAGAAGAACATAAACATTGGTATATTAATTGACCGGGAACATGGATACCACCCAAAATTTTATTCTTTATGGACATGGTACTTAAGCGATTAGATCACTCACCAGTTCCTTACAGAGCCTTTTCTACATGTAGAGTGGTATCGGTCATCGGAAGTGACTCGTCTCTTCGGATAATATAGTCAATGTCTAGCATCCCAAATGGAGAAGTACCATTTTTTTCCATTCCCTTATAATTCTCTCCATTTAAATCGAGAAAATCAATTTCAAATTTATGATTCGAAATACTATAAAATAATATAAACATATTAACTAACTATATATGAAACTTATTTAATATATATGTACCAATGCAACATATGAAAATAAATTTAAGAAATAGAAATTATTTGTATGCTAAATTTCTAATTCTATTAAATTTATTTGACTTTATGATAAATTTATCAAAAATAACACATTTTTGACATTTGTGGGTTAATTAGGAAACTATTAATAGTTAGTTTTTCCTTGGATCACTTTATTTTTTTCTATTTAGTTCTATAAGATGACCACTCTAGTTCATCGTATGTTAATAGTGGTAGGTCGGCGGGTCACATGATTGCTTAAGAATCGATCAGTCTTAAACTTATCCTCATCTTTTTGTCGTAATAGTTTAGACATGTACTAAATTATCTGTACTTCCTCAGTAATTACGTAGATAAAGAGAATTATTCAAATAGACTACTATTGAAAAAGTTATTTGACGTCTTATCTCTAATTTTATTATTTTCATACAATAAAAGTGTATGGGATTGAATTTATTACATAAAAATAATTTTTATAGTAAATTATTTTTTCCTAATGTGATCGTATCTTTATATGCATTTCTTTCATAATTATGACTATTGTGGCTAAACCTAATTAATTTAAAAATTATACAGATACTGAATAATAATATTGATTTTACCATGCCCAAAATGGATAAAATTTTTAATATAAATACCCAATCAAATTATCTAATACATTCTATTAATTTTGCATACATCTCCACTTCTCTCTCTCAAAATATCCATAAATTAATTTTATACGGTTTCTAAAATTTAAGGTGAAGATATTTGAAAAATAAAAAGATATTTTGAAAATCTTTTTTT